>JADRCH010000134.1:615744-861871 GCA_019843965.1 Rhynchomys soricoides
TATACATACACAGGCAGCACCTATATACATACACAGGCAGTGCCTATGTGCCTGCACAGCAGAACTGTTTCAAAGGCAAAATGCAGGTAAGATTCTGACACAGTTTGCACTCTCAATAAATGGAGGCATTTAGTGCTACCATGCATCTCTACCAAAATCCAATGGATGCTAGCAGCAGAAAAATATTGTACCAGTTTTAATCTCTAAACCTATGCTCTATATGCATTCTGGTATACAAGCCATCATCTAATGAGCTCATAGCAAGTTTAGAATACAACTTTAGGGAAGTCTGCTCTGGCTATGTGCAGTTGAGCTGCAGAGGAAATGGTTTGGTGAACTAACCCATAAGCAACTTGTCTTATGCTAAATTTGAAATGCACAAGGCACTCAAATCTTACATTTATAATTATTTTAAGTATTAAATATGTAAGTGGTTAATACAAAGGGTAAAATTTTAGCTTAGCTAAGACCACAGACTATTAAATAAAAATTTTGCTAGTATATATTGTAACTTAAAAACTGATTGAGGAATACTATGCAAATGATTGGGTTTTCAGGGAACGAAGCCATCAATCCACAGATTTATTTATCTGATTAGTTTCTGAAGCCCTGCAATGGTACTGAAAACCATGTGATTGAAATCAATAGAGTACACCATTTGCAGACACTGTCGCCCAAGGAAAGGCAATAAGCCTTGGGCATGCTATTAGTAGATTGTATGATTTTACTGACAGCTTTAAATTTTTTAAAGGCAATTGAAAAAAAAAAAGGATTTCTCTTTTGGAATCAAAGGATTCTTCTCTTCAATTAAAAGGAAATAATTATTGTCCTTTTATTGTGATGATTCAAATGTCCTCTGTAGCATTTGAAGGGTAATATTGATATTACACTTCTTTTTATCCATTAATTTATTTATTTATTCACTTTACTTCCCGACCACAGCTCTCCCCTCCAAGTCCTCCCCTCACACAGCCCCTCTCCCCCATCTTTTCTCCTCTGAGAAGTAGGAGGTCCCACTTGGGTACTAACCCACCCTGGCACCTCAAGTCACTGCAAGACTAGGCACATCCTTTCCCACTGAGGCCAGACAAGGCAGCCCAGTTAGGGGATCAGAATCCACAGGCAGACAATAGAGTCAGGGTAAGTCCCGGTTCTAGCACCTACATAAAGATCAAACTGCACATCTGCTATCTATGTGCAGGGGAGCGTAGGTCCAGCCGTGTATGCTCTTTGGTGTGGTTCAGTCTCTGGAAGCTCCCAAGGGTCCAGGTTAGGTGATTTCCTCTTACTCCTTGAAATAACTGTTAAGCATATTGACAACTGTCTGTATTCCCTGTGGTTTGGGAGGCTGAGACAGGAGGAACATTTGAGCCAGTCATTTGAGGTCAGTCTGAATAACAACCCAGAAAAGACTATGTATATATATATATATATATATAAAATCTTGATTAAAATTAAAGCTGAAAGCCACTTTTGTTTGACATATCTTTATCTAATTTCATATCCTTTTAACAAATAAAATAATTCTTTAGGAAACAATGATTACAGGTTTATTTATAAGGCCCATACAAATTAATATAAAAATCCAAAACTCTGAGCTCCCAGATCTCTCCTCAAAAGTTAACCAATCTCGTGCTTTCTGTGTGCTGATGATGGAATGATATACTTTGAATAAGCTCTTCACAATCAAAGGATATGGTATGAGCCATAGGCCTCTATTTGGTAGCTTTTCCGAAATGCACAGTGGTTGTTTAAGGGAGCTGAAGTGGAATTTTGGCATAGATACTTTTTTGAAAAGGAAACTACAGGGCTGGGCATAGTATTGCATACCTTTAATACCAATACTCAGGAGGCAGAGGCAGGCAAATGCATCTCTGTGTGTCCAGTGCCAGCCTGTTCTATATAACAAATCTAGGCTAGGGCTGTATAATACAATATTGTCTCAAAAAATCAAACCAAACAAACAACAACTTCAAAAAAACCAAAGAGGAAACTACAAAATACCATCTAGTTTCTTGTCCCTGATGTATATATTTATTCACAGTACAATCCAAAACACTTCAGCATCTAAATAGACAGCTGTCAATATAGCTTTATAAATGGAATAATGCAAATAATTTTCTCTCTCCACATTCAAGACAGATCCATTGTATTTCCAAACCCTTCTCAAGCCCACCAGCTGGTTATTTGGATGTTTTGTGGTGTGTTGCTGTTGTTTCTATTCTGTGCTGTAGCACTATCATCTTGTAGCTCTCTTGCAAGGGCTTTCTAATTAGTCATTATGACTCCACCTCAGGCTTCTCACTCAAAGAACTTCCCATTCTCTATCCAGGGAACTCTTGGTGATATGTAAAGCTGATCATGTTTCTTCACTCCCATCAAAACCACCTCTGTCAGTCCAACAATAGTAAAGCAAATTCCTTAACAGAAAATGGAAGAGCCTATGAGGTGTGCCTTTCATTCTTGACACACAGAGTTGCAGAATTTAATGACTGCCCTGAGGGATTGAAGTCTTGCTTTGGTTCAATATTTTCTTGCTAGGTCCCATTTCTCCATCTTAGAATGAGAATGTTACTCTCTGAATGTTGGAAGTAAGCAATTTTCTTTTTGAAATTAACAAAGGCTCACAGTTAAGAGTATGCCTTGAGTCTCAGAAAAGACTTCAGACCTTGTACATTTTTGATTGTCTGAGACTTCTAGGGTTAACTAGACTCTGAAAGGTGAACTAAAAACATTTTGCATAATGAGATGGAGATGAGCCTTATCTGCTGCCATACCACAGAAACACTCCAAGTCACCTTCCCTACCATGAGCAGAGATCTCTCTGAAACCATGAGACTAAACAAATCTTCCTCCTTGAAGCTGTCTCTGTCAGCTTACTTTGTCACAGCAATGAGAAAAGTAACCAAAATATATAATAAAGTATCCAAATATATGCACCATGGGGAGGAGAGGTCCTAAAAGAGGAGAAAGAAATAAGGGGCACAAATAATATTTGAAGAAATTATCAAAACTTTCTAATTTAATGGAAAAATTGATCTATACATCAAGGAATCTTAACTCCAAGTAGCATGAGCTAAAAAAGGCCGCTCCACAAGAGGAATCAGGAAGACTGCAAGAGCCAGATTACGCAGAAGTCTACTGTGAAGTTGTATCTTCTAGAAATAGCTACTTAAAACCAGGACAATAAAAATATCAATGGACATGTTAACAGGGTGTGCCATGTCTAGAGTCCCAACTCCTAGACAAAGAACTATAAGCAACTCTTGACTGCCTGGAGAAGGAAAATTAGCATCTCCAGAGGATGAGTCCCCTGTCCAATACAGAGTAGTCAGCCTTTAAACTATATATATACACACACAAACAACAAAATGGACTCAGCAGGTTGTAGTGTGTGTGTGTGTGTGTGTGTGTGTGTGTGTGTGTGTAACAAACATAATCAAAGAAAAAGAGGTTATCAACTTAAACATAGAAATGCATGGGAGGGGTTAGAGGAAAAACTTGCCAGAAGGAGCTTGAGGGATGGAAGGGGAGGTGATATAACCTATGTCAACGAAAAACATTCAAAGGAAAAAGAAAAAAGAATACGTATAAACCAAACTGTTAAAAATTAAGACAAAAAAATGTAAAAGCAAGAGAGTGCAAACTCATCATATACAAGGGCTCCTCAAAATCCTAATAAGATTCTCAATAGCAACCCCAAAGGTCAAAAGGAAATGAAATGACATATTAAAAGTTCCAAAAGGAAAAAATAAAAAAATCTGCCAACAAAGAACTCTAAATGCAATTATCACTCAAAAATGAAAGATTGCTAGCATAATAATAAGTCAAAGATATCACACACACATATTCATGCACACATGTACACATATCCTTATACTATTTTTTTAAAAAAGGAAAACTCAAACAGAATAGAGCAGGATTTTAAAATGAGTCTATACTGCTTCCGGTTTCCATCTGTGGCTGGTGACCTGAGCCTGTGCCACAAAACTCCATATCCAAATAGCGCATGGAAAGGGCTAGCCTCACAGGAGTCTGGACAGACCTGTGAGCGGAGTTAAGAACAGCATGTCTGCTCAGAGGGACCCACCAGGAACCCTCAGGATCCAGGGACAGAGGAGTGGCCTTCCGGATTCCTTCTGCAACCAGGGAGCTGATCCTGTGACACAGGGCTCCATACCCAAATAGTGCCAGGAGAGAGCTGGTCTCCCAGGAGTGCCCACACACCTTCCAGCACAGACAAGACCACCACTTCTGTCCAAATTCCTGGCTCAAGAGAGACCCTCACAGAGTCATCAGGACACAGGAACCAAGGAACAGCTGGGGACAGTATCCTTGTGGTTTCTGACTGCACCCCAGAGCTGACTTTGTACCATAGCTCTCCAAACCCAAATTCCTCTCAGAAAGAACTGGTCTCCAAGGAGTACTGACACAGAGGCTTGCGGGAGGGACAAGCCACAGTCAGAGAGGGCAAGATAAGCTAAAACCAGAGATAACCAGATAGCGAAAGGCAAGGGTAAGAACATAACAAACAAAAACCAAGGCAACTTGGCATCATCAGAACCCAGTTCTCCCACCACAGGAGGCCCTGGATACCCCAGCACACCAGAAAAGCAAGATGCAGACTTAAAACCACATTTTATGATGATGAAAGAAGAAGACTTTAAGAAGGAAATAAATAACTCCCTTAAAGAAATACGAGACAACGCAGGTAAACAGCTAAAAGCCCCAAAAGAGGAAACTCAAAATTCCCTTAAAGAATTACAGGAAAACACTATCAAACAGGTGAAGGAAATAAACAAAACCATCCAGGATCTAAAAATGGAACCAGAAACAATAAAGAAATCACAAAGGGAGACAATCCTGGAGATAGAAACCCTAGGAAAGAGATCAGGAGTCATAGATGCAAACATAACCAACAGAATACAAGACATAGAAAAGAGAATATCAGGTGCAGAAGATACCACAGAAAACATTGATACAACAGTCAAAGAAAAGGCAAAATGCATAAAGCATCTAACCCAAACATCCAGGAAATCCAGGACACAATGAGAAAACCAACCCTATAGATAATAGGTCTAGAAGAGAGTGAAGATTCCCAACTTAAAGGGCCAATAAATATCTTCAAAAAAATTATAGAAGAAAACTTCCCTAATGTAAAGAAAGAGATGAACATAAATATTCAAGAAGCCTACAGAATTCCAAATAGATTGGACCAGAAAAGAAATTCCTCCCGTAACATAATAGTCAAATCACCAAATGGGCAAAATATTAAAAAATGGGGAAAGAATATTAAAAGCAGTAAGGGGGAAAGGTCAAGTAACATATGAAGGCAGACCTATCAGAATTACACCAGGCTTCTCACCAGAGACTATGTAAGCTAGAAGATCCTGGACAGATCTCATACAGACCCTAAGAGAACACAAGTACCAGCCCAGGCTGCTATACCCAGCAAAACTCTCAATTACCATAGATGGTAAAACCAAAATATTCTATGACAAAACCAAATTTGCACAATATCCACAAACCCAGCCCTACAAAGGATAATAGATGGAAAACACCAACAAAAGGAGGGAAACTACACCCTAGAAAACTCAAGAAAGTAATCTTCTTTCAACAAACCCAAAAGAAGATAACCACACAAACATAAAATAACATCGAAAATAACAGGAAGCAACAACCACTATTCCTTAATATCTCTTAATATCAATGGACTCAATTCCCCCAATAAAAAGACATAGATTAACTGACTGGATACATAAACAGAACCCAGCATTCTGCTTCATACAGGAAATGGACCTCAGGGTTAAAGACAAATACTACCTTAGAGTAAATGGCTGGAAAACAATTTTCTAGGCAAATGGTCGCAAGAAACAGGCTGGAGTAGCCATTCTAATATCGGAAAAAATCGACTTTCAACCAAAAGTCATCAAAAAAGATAAGGAAAGACATTTCATCCTCATCAAAGGAAAAAACCTACCAAGAAGAACTCTCAATTCTGAACATCTAGGCTCCAAATGCAAGGGCACCCACATTCATAAAAGAAACTTTACTAAAGCTCAAAGCACACACTGCACCTCACACAATAATTGTGGGAAACTTCAACACCCCACTATCATCAATGGACAGATCTTAGAAACACAAACTAAACAGAGACACAATGAAACTAACAGAAGTTATGGACCAAATGGATTTAACAGATATCCATACAACATTTCATCTTAAATCAAAAGAAGATAGCTTCTTCTCAGCACCTCATGGTACCTTCTCCAAAACTGACAATATAATAGGTCACAACACAAACCTCAACAGATATAATAAGATTGAAATAATCCCATGCCTCCTATCTGATCACTACGGATTAAGGCGGGTCTTCAATGGCAAAAAAAAACCACAACAACAAAAACAAAACAAAACAAAACAAGAAGTCTACATACATATGGAAACTGAACAATGCGCTACTCAATGATAACTTGGTCAAGGAAAAAATAAAGAAATTAAAGACTTCCTAGAATTTAATCAAAATGAAAGTACAACTACCCAAACAAATGGGACACAATGAAAGCAGTGTTAAGAGGAAAACTCATAGCTCTGAATGCCTCCAAAAAGAAACTGGAGAGAGCATACACTAACAGCTTATCAGCACACCTGAAAGCTTAGAACAAAAAGAAGCTAATACACCCAAGAGGAGTAGACAGCCCAAAATAATCAAACTCAGGGCTGAAATCAACCAAATAGGAACAAAAAGAACTATACAAAGCATCAACAAAACCAGAAGCTGGTTCTTTGAGAAAATCAACAAGATAGATAAACCCTTAGCCAGACTAACTAGAGGGCACAGAGACAGAATCCAAAATAACAAAATCAGAAATGAAAAGGGAGATATAACAACAGAATCTGAGGAAATTCAAAAAATCATCAGATCCTACTACAAAAGCCTATACTCAACAAAATTGGAAAATCTGGATGAAATGGACAAGTTTCTAGACAGATACCAAATGCCAAAGTTAAGGCAGGATAAGATAAACCATCTAAACAGTCACATAACCCCTAAAGAAATAGAAGCAGTCATTAAAAGTCTCCCAACCAAAAAAAGCCCAGGACCAGATGGGTTTAGTGCAGAATTCTATCAGACCTTCAAAGAAGACCTAATACCAATAGTCCTCAAACTATTCCACAAAATAGAAACAGAAGGAACACTACCCAATTCGTTCTATGAGGCCACAGTTACACTGATACCAAAGCCTCATAAACAATAAAAGAAAACTTCAGATCAATTTCCCTTATGAATGTCAATGCAAAAATACTCAATAAAATTCTCACAAACCGAATCCAAGAACACATCAAACCGGTCATTCACCATGATCAAGTAGGCATCCCAGGGATGCAGGGATGGTTCAATACCCAGAAATCCATCAATGAAATCCACTACATAAACAAACTCGAAGGAAAAAATGACATGGTCATTTCATTAGATGCTAAAAAAGCATTTGACAAAATTCAACATCCCTTCATGATAAAAGTCTTGGAATGATCAGGAATTCAAGGACCATACCTAAACATAGTAAAAGCAATATACAACAAACCAGTGGCCAACATAAAACTAAATGGAGAGAAACTCAAAGCAATCCCACTAAAATCAGGGACTAGGCAAGGGTTCCCTCTCTCCTTATCTATTCAATATAGTACATGAAGTTCTAGCTAGAGCAATTAGACAACAAAAGGAGGTCAAAGGGATACAAATTGGAAAGGAAGAAATCAAAATATCACTATTTGCAGATGATTTGATGGTATACTTAAATGACCCAAAAATCTCCACCAGATATCTGCTACAGCTGATAAACAACTTCAGCAAAGTGGCCAGATATAAAATAAACTCAAACAAATCAGTAGCCTTCCTATACTCGAAGGATAAACAGGCTGAGAAAGAAATTAGGGAAACGACACCCTTCACAATTGTCACAAGCAATATAAAATATCTTGGTGTGACTTTAACCAAACAAGTGAAAGAACTGTATGACAAGAACTTCAAGTCTCTGAAGAAAGAAATCAAAGAAGACTTCAGAAGATGGACAGATCTCCCATGCTCATGGATTGGCAGGGTTAATATAGTAAAAATGGCCATCTTGCTGAAAGCAAACTACAGATTCAATGCAATCCCCATAAAAATTCCAACTCAATTCTTCTTAAACTTAGAAAGAGCAATTCTCAAATTCATTTGGAATAACAAAAAACCCAGGATAGCAAAAACTATTCTCAACAATAAAAGAACTTTGGGGGGGGGGGATCAGCATCCATGACCTCAAGCTGTACTACAGAGCAGTACTGATAAAAACTGCATGGTATTGGTACAGTGACCAGAAGGTAGATCGATGGAATAGAATTAAAGACCCAGAATGAACCCACACACCTACGGTCACTTGATCTTTGACAAAGAAGCTAAAAAGATCCAGTAGAAAAAAAGACAGCATTTTCAACAAATGGTACTGGTTCAACTGGCGGTCAATTTGTAGAAGAATGCAAATTGATCCATTACTATCTCCCTGTACAAAGCTCAAGTCCAAGTGGATCAAGAACCTCAAAATAAAACTAGATACACTGAATCTAATAGAAGAGAAAGTGGGGAAAAGTCTCCAACACATGGGCACAGGGGGAAAGTTCCTGAACAGAACATCAATGACTTATGCTCTAAGATCAAGAATCGACAAATGGGACCTCATAAAATTACAAAGCTTCTGTAAGGCAAAGGACACTGTCAATAGGACAAAAGAGCAACCAACAGATTGAGAAAAGATCTTTACCAATCCTACATCTGATAGAGGGCTAATATCCAATATATACAAAGAACTCAAGAAATTAGACTCCAGAGAACCAAATAACCCTATCAAAAAATGGGGAACAGAGCTAAACAGAGAATTCTCAACTGAGGAAACTCGAAGGGCTGAAAAGCACCTAAAGAAATGTTCAACATCCTTAGTCATCAGGGAAATGCAAATCAAAACAACCCTGAGATTCCACCTCACACCAGTCAGAATGGCTAAGATCAAAAGTTCAGGTGACAGCAGATGCTGGTGAGGATGTGACGAAAGAGGAACACCCCTCCATTGCTGGTGTGAATGCAAGCTGATACAACCACTCTGGAAATCAGTTTGGTGGACGCTCAGAAAATTGGACACAGTATTACCTGAGGACCCATCTATACCACTCCTGGGCATATACCCAGATGTTCCACATGTAATAAGGACACATGCTCCATTACTTTCATAGCATCCATATATGTAATAGCCAGAAGCTGGAAACAACCCAGATGCCCCTCAACAGAGGAATGGATACAAAAAATGTGGTATATTTACACAATGGAATACTACTCAGCTACTAAAAACAATGACTTCATGAAATTTGCAGGCAAATGGATGGAACTTGAAAATATCATCCTGAGTGAGGTAACTCAGTCACAAAAGAACAAAGACAGTATGTACTCACTGATAAGTGGATATTAACCCGAAAGTTCAGAATACTCAAGATTCAATTCACAGCAACCACTGGACTGAACGTGGGGTCCCAGATGAGGAGTTGGAGAAGGGGCTGAAGTTGCTGAGAGAGTTTGCAGCCCCATGGAGGAAGCAACAGTGGCAACTGGCCAGACCCCCCAGTGCTCCTGGAGACTGGACCACTAACCAAAGAATACACATGGAGGGACCCATGGTGCTGGCCACATATGTGGTTAAGGAGGGCTTTGTTGGCTATCCATGGGAGGAGAGGCCCTTAGGCCTGAGGATGTCAGATGCCTCCTCCGTATAGGGGAATGCCAGGGCGGGAAGACAGGAGTGGGTGGGTGGGTGGGGGATCACCCTCATATAGGCAGGGGGAGGAAGAAGGGATAGGAGATTTCCAAAGGGGACACCTGGAAAGGGGGAAACATTTGAAATGTAAATAATGTATCAAAAAAAGTGATTATATACTGTGATGAAGTGAGGTGTATTTGGGAATATAGAGTTGATTCACCATATAAAATTCAATGTAACAACAATATTAAATAAACATGTGTAAAATGAACATGGTCATATTGACACATGCAGCAAAACACTTGATAAAACCAATATCCTCTCGAGACAGGAACATTGAATACAGTGGTAACAGCAGGGTGCTTTCTCAAACTGACTCAGGCAGCTGTGCACCTCACTCAGCTGTGTGCCTCATGGCTAGCATGCTCAGTGCTGACTGGCCTCTTCCCTTACAGTCAGGAAAGAGACAAGTCTATCTACTAAGATCTATATCACTGGGTAACTCATCAACAAAATAAAAAGCATTTAGATTATAAAGGAATAAGCAAAGAGCCATCTCTAGCCTTTAAAAATGACATGATCTTGAACATATCGGAAGATCTAAGAAATATACATACACAAGCTAATAAATGATCAGAAGATCAATATAAAAAAATGCCCAAATTTTATATATAGGCAATAAACAAGAAGAAAGTGAAGTTAAAACAATTTAACCTAACAGTATTAAAAAGCAAGAATGACGAAATAAATCTAAGTCTGGAATGCTGGAAACTATAAACTTTGCTGAAAAAAAATAGAATAAACAAATAGAAAGGGGTTTTGTCTACATATAGTGGAAATTTTAGTACTTTCCAAATTGATCTATCAATTTAAACGTGATCCATTCCAAACTTTCAAATGTCTTTTGCAGAAATTGATGAAATAATCTTAAAATTCATTAAAAAATTATAAGAAACCCAGAATAGCCATACAAATCTTAAAAATAAACAAGATAAAATGAGCAGGGTAACTTTAAGGCTAGCCTGGGCAACATAATGGGATACTCTTTTAAAAAATGAATTTGGAGAGTCATACTTTATGACATCAAAATTATAATAATTAAAGTAGGCACAGCAATGCACACCTGTAATCCCACCCACTTGGGAGGTTAAAAGGTAAAAGAATCAATGGTGCCCACATCTTCAAAAGATAACCTAGCAATCCAAGCAGTGGCGTGGTGCTGATGGACACAGGCAGACGTATTAATCAACAGTATAGAACTGACATTTCAGGAATACACTTATACATCTATAACGTATTGGTTTTCAACATGGTACCAATTCCGTAAGGAAAGAATGGATGATTAAACAATTAGTACTGAGACAACCAGATATGAATCTCAACCTTAAATCACACAATGCAAAACAAGTCCAAGACCTAATGTAAGAACCACAACTTCAGAATAAATATGGAGATAAATCTTGTGTGTTGCTTGTGTGTGTGTGTGCACACTTGCATATGCATGTGTATGGGAGAGAGATGGAGGGAGGGAGGGAAAGAGAGAGAGAGCGAGAGAGAGAGAGAGAGGGAGAGAGAGAGAGAAGGAGGGAGAAAGAGAGGGAGGGAGAAGGAGGGAGGGAGAAGAGGGAGGGAGAGAGAGAGGGAGGGAGAGAGCATATGGAGGCTGAAGGCTGACACTTGTCTTCTACAATTGCTCTCCACCTTTTTAGTTTAAGATAAGGCCTTATTCTGAAATTGAAACTTTCTAATTCAGTTAGACTATCTGGTCATTGAATTCTAGGGATCCTCCTGTCTCTACTTCCCAGTGGTGTCATTACAGGCACATATCACTACGCTTGACCTTTTGTGGTTTTTTGTTCTTTTGGTTTTTTTTTTTTTACATAGGTGTTGGGCATCAAACTCAGGTCCTTGTGAGCAAGCACTTTACCAACAGATCCATTTTCCCAGCCCCAGTAAATCTCTGTAACTTTGATTAGTCAACTATTTTTTTTTTAGCTATGACACTAAAAACATAAAAAACTAGAGGGGAGAAATAGACAAATAGGGTTTATCAAATCTTAAAACATCTATCTGTGCTCTTCAGAGCACTATCTAGAAAGTGAGAAATGAACCCAAAGAACTGAAGGAAATATTTGTAAATCCTACAGTGAATTAGGGTATAGCATACCATGTGGCTCAGCAATTCCATGCCTAAAGCAGACAGAACTGAAAATCTTATTCACACATATACTTAAACAGGAATGTTCATAGTAGCAGCATTTGTAATTGCCAGAAAGTTGGAAACATCCCCAGTGGCTGCAAGCTGATGAATAGATAAATGAAATGTAATCTCATACACCAGAATATTATTTAGCCACTGATATAGGTACTAACCTTCCAAACAGCCATGTACAGTCTGAGTCTGCATGCATAAGTAAGCAAATCCACAAGGACAAAGAGTCGATGAAAGACTACAGCAAAACATTGTGGCATGCCCTACTCTGTTCCTTGAAGCTACTTCTGTAAGGTACAAGGGGAGCAGTAGATATGTCAGAGGGGAAGTGTCTGTTAATGGGTAGAAGCCTGCTTTGGAGGGGACAGAAATGTTATTTGTTAGAATGTAGTGATGGTTTTAGTAATCCAGCCCTGGAATTGCACACTTAAAAGGGTGAGGTATATGGTATGTAAGCTCCACCTAAATTTTTAAAGTTTAAGGTGTTCCTAAAAATTCACCAAGATTAACATGAGCAAAGTGGTAAGGGTTGGAATGGCTCAAGGATCCAGAGGGAAATAAGTCTCAACAGGACTGGCATTAAAGGAAGGAACAGAACAAGAGCCATGCCCCACACTGATGGAAAGCTTCTTATGTAAGGACTTGTGCACATGCATTAACAGAGCACAGAACAGCAGAAATGATAACTTGTCGAGACACAAAGGAGGAAGGAAGGAGAGCATGAAATCAAATTGAAGAAAGGATGGAAACAAACATTTCACTTAAGACCAGGGTATTCCTGGGAGCTACCTCCTCCTGGGTTCACTTTCTAGTGTAACTAACTGAGAAGTCTCTGGATTCATCTTAATGGAATCAAGTTGGGTTTCTAGGCCTTCCAGAAACTGTTTCCCTTGTCATTTGCTTATCTCCAAACTGATCACTTTGATAAGTGGATCCAGTACTTAACGCTGAGGTATGAGCTGTGTGTTCTACTTCTGAGGTGAGTCTATCTCACAAGGAAAAGGTGGTTCCCCTAAAGGAAATCAGAAACCATTAACAGAAAAAGGGAGGATCAATTTTAAGCAGGAATAAACAATAAAGGTAGTCTCAGTTTCTGCCTGTGTTAAAAATGATAACATTTCACTACTTATGGAAAGAAAATTATACATTTGTGGAGAAGAAATGGAAATTTCTATATAGATGATAAATGCTCATCTCCTATAGTCAGTACTCCCACTTGTAGGAATCCATACTATAGAAACGCTCATAAATGCAGACATTTACTGAACTATTGTTTCACACAGCAACATGTGGGGGTAGAAACTAAACTCCTAGCTATAGGAGATGGATAAGTTAATGTTAGTAATTTATTCGTGCTGTAGAATAAAATTATTTAAAATATGGGTATATCAAAAGATCTCTAAGAAACGGGTTTTATCTGAGTATTATTTTTTGAGTTAGCATACACTATAACAAATTCCATTATGACAGTTCCATATATACCTTGTTCTTATTCATTCATGTTCCCTTTCCCATGATGCTGACCTCCTCTGCTAACCCCCTACCTCTCCTTAAGGAGCCTTTTCTTCTGCCCTCCTGTCACATCTTCCTCGTCCTTGGGATCTTCTTCCCCTCTCATAATCTCTTGTCTCATACCCCACTCCCACTGAGATCTATGACCCACATATGAGAGAAAGCAGTCAGTGTGTGTCTTTCTGACATATTTTACTTAACATAATGATTTCCAGTTCCATCCATCTTCCTGTAATCTTGGCACTAAGGAGGCTGAGGTAGGAGAATGATTGTGAGTTTGAGATCAGCCTGGGCTATGTAGGGTTCCAGACCAACTTGAACTATAGAAGGATATCATGTCTCAAAAAAAATCATATGTCTCTCTGTGTTATTTGGATAAGCTTTCATGGGTCTAAGTGTTGTTCAAAGTGTTGGTTCATTTTTGATTTTGGAAAGAAGCAATGCTATTTGTACAGAGTTATAAAAAGAAAATGAAGTAGAGTTACATAGGCTTTAACTAAAATATCTCTTCCTATGTATTTCTCCTAAAAGATAAGATTTAATAACCAAATAATAATTTTTTAAATGAAAATATTTTAAAATTTTAATTTAATTTTGTGTGTGTATACAAGTGTGTTATGCCTGCACATGTGTGTGTGTTGCTGTAGGGGTCTGTGCAGATGCACAGAAGCCAGAGCGGTTGGTGGTGTCAGGCATCCTTTATTGCTCTCCACCTTATTCCTTTGAGAATGTTTTTCTTTTCTTAAAATTAGTGTCTTGTGCTTGCACATCCATGTTTATTGTTGTATTATTCACAATAACTAAGACATGGAGCCATTCTAGATGCCCACTAACAGATTAATGAATTAGGATATTTGCACACAAATACTTATAATGACAATGTCATAATGCTCTCATAATCTTCAATTTTATTATAAAATAGTAATATTTCGGAAGTTTCATTAATATAAGGGAATATATAAATTATAAAATATAATTCCACAAAGCTTACCAAAGCAACTTGCTCATATGGAATGCAATATGCACATTTGTTTTTCTGAATCACCCATCATTTCAAATAAAGTTTGAGGGTAAGGGTAAAAGAACAGTCTCTCTTGAGTAGCTAATCATCATAGATACAACCAGCTAGTGGATTTCATAAGAAGATAGCCTTTGTTCAGCCAAAGCCTACAGATGGTCTCCTTTATTTCTAGTGACTTCTCATGTTTTCCTTGTACTCACACTTTCTTCCAAAACACAAAAATTAATACAGCAGTATGCATGTTCACTTCTTCTGAGTTCAAACTTATTTGACATCTATTTTATGTAAGCATCTGTTATTGGCCTTGCAGAAATAGAGGGTACAGATACAAAAACCCTGGCCAACACCCCATGACTACAATCCAAGGCAAAGGCTGAGAAGTAGGCAAAGTATGTACCATGTTACCATTTCTCAAAGAAGGGAGAGACGATTTTCAATACTGTGGAAATTAAAAGTTCTTAACGGGCCAGGCACGGTGGCACACACATTTAATCTGAGCACTTGGAAGGCAGAGACAAGAGGATCTTTGTGAATTAGAAGTCAGCCTGGTCTACATAGTGAGTTCCAGGACAGCCAGGGATACACAATAAGACAACCTCAAATAGCCAAACAACAGCCAAAAAAGTGTTCACAAGGGAAGTGGTCTTTGATCTAAATCTTGAAGGATGGTGTAGTTTCACTGGCAAAGGCTAGAAGGAAAAGCATTTTCTAAATAACCACAAAGGGCCTTCAGGTAGTATGCTGTGGAGTCAGCCAAACATTCAGAATGTTGTTGGATGTTCACTTAAGAGCTCCTTGATCTTCTGGATTTTAAATGTATAGCCTTCCATCTAACATATAAGATACTTGCTAAACAGGAGCTGGAGAGGTAACTGAACTGCTAAGGGTGCTTGCTGCTATTCCAGAGAACCCTTCAGTTCCCAACACCTGTAGTAGACCATCTCAAAACCAGCTGTAACTCCAGATCCAGAGAATCTGACACTCTCTTCTAACTTCCAAGGGCACCTGCCCATACATATGTGAGTCTCACATTGATGCATTATACCTGAAGCACTCCCTTCTATGTGTTTGCATGTGGTCGCCGTAAGGCACTATTCCTGAATGCTAACTTATCTATAGTGCCATTCACACTGCCAAACAACATGGAGTTGTAGTCTAACTAGAATCACATATCAATAGACACAGTACTATCAACCTCTATAAGTGCCTGTAGACCCAAGACATCACCTCAAAATTCTGATGACATTTAGTTTTTCTGCAACCTGAAATCATGACTGCTTTTTTATAATCAAAGATACGTAAGATTTTTAAATCTTACTTTAGCTGTGATGCTTCTTTTTATAAATTATTAGAATCACTACTAACACATTTTGTACAACTTTTTAACATTTCAATTTTAGCTCAATGGTAGATTAAATTTTCTTTGTGGGTTAACTCAGAAACTTAACCATCAATAAAAATAAGCTGGGGTGGGGGTGGGGGTGGGGAAATTGAATTATAAACATTGTATTAAAACAAATCTATAGATTTTATTTGAAAATGTGAAATTACCTGTAAACTAAAATAATGGCCTCATGATTTGCAAGGCCCCCTAAAATAGGTTTGGAATATCTTTTGTAATAAGAAATTCAACTAAGAAGATCACAATCTTTTTTTTTTTTTTTTTTTTTTTTTTGGTTTTTCGAGACAAGAAGATCACAATCTTGAAAGACTGTTTGCAGCAGCAGGAGAATAGAGGAAGTATAAATAAAATATAACACACACATCACTTGTAATAAGGGCTATACAATTCCCATAAGACTGTGGGAGAGTGATTAATTAGACATGGGGGGATGTCAAAATATTTCACAAAGTCAGTGACATTGGGTTGTTCACTACAATGTGACTCAGACTAACCAGTGTGCTGAGAGCAACTAAAAAGGCAACCCAGGAGGAAAGCTGTGAAGGCATGGAAGAGCTAGCAAGAGAAGACAAGAGTCACTAGGCCACATGTGGGAAAGAATGGCAAGCCAGGGAGGAGAGCACTGTGACTTTCTGAAGACACAGCTGGGAGACAGAGATGTTTCTGATATCCTCCTGGGGTCCAGGAATTAAACACAGGCTAAAGACTACAAAGGCTGAAAACTCCAGGAAGCCCCACTACACTGAGGTAGAACTCAAAAGGATTTATAACTTTCAGCAGCAGGCATCAAATCCTCTCAGTCCATAAAATTGATCCTGGATTGGTAGTGTCCCCAGATGACAGCAAAAATAAATATGATCTTCCTCTAGAGGAACATGACCTCAGATTGTTTCTTCAATTTTGCAAAATATATCTGACACACAACTGACATTAAAATAAGAAACCAAGTACAAAATCAAACAAGAATTAAACCTATATTATAAACTCAACTGAGGCTTCAAACATTAAACTATGAAGCAGACCTTGACTCAAGGAGATAAAAAGAAGAGACATTTGGTTGGTAATAAAACAATTACAAAAAATTAGCAATATATATATGCAAATCAATGCTCTTATCTCAAAGGAATATGGAATAATTATTCAATAAATATGATTGACAGTGGCCAGGAACACATTCAACCTGCTCCAAATAGCATGTTCCATCATGGAAACAGTTTTCTGAAGATTTTATAGTTATAGCATGAAAGGTCATAAGGCAAGAGATGTTTCCAAGTACACTGAGGGAGGGGGAGGTTCAGGCAGACAGGAAGTCTCTGCTACAGGTCTCTTTGATAGCTAAGAACCTTGCTGGTTCAGGGTGGGAAGAGCTAAGTGGCCTAACAATGCATGAGAGTCAAAAGGCTGTAAGTAAAGCACAAAGGGAAAGTCAACAATGGATGGCTGTTAAGGGAACTATAGATAACCCAAAATAATTTTTTGTTCTGGACTTACAATATTCTAACTCTCTACAATCCTCAAGTTCTATCAGCATTGTGGAATCTGGAACTCTTGGGTGTGACTTTTTTCCTTCTAGAAACTTTAGCTAACAAACGAATGCAGGATCTGAGAACTTCAATTGCAAACACTAAAAAGGAATGAGCCTAATGGCCCAAGAAATTCAGCTGAGTTGTAATTAGAAAATTGACCTATCAAAAAAGTTCATCCAGGCACATCAAGATGTCTCAGTGGGTAAAGGCACTTGCCACCCAATCCTGACATCTTAAGCTTGATCCCCAGAAGCCAAGGAGAGAACTGACTCCATAAAATTGTCCTCTGACCTTCATATACATACTACAGTATGTGTGAACCCATATTCTCTCTCTGTCTCTGTTTGTCTATTTGTCTCTCTGTGTGTCTCTCTGTGTCTATGTCTTTGTCTCTCTTTCTCTCTTTTCACACACACACACACACACACACACACACACGACAAAATTTTCTAAAATGCATCCAGACTGAATCAGAAATAAAACAAAAGATACCAAGAGAGAGACAGAGACAGAGAAGTGGAATAAAGAGATTTGATTCTTAATAGACTAAGAAAATTAACATTTAAATAAAATCAGAATGCCACTAAAATGAAGAGAAGCCTAAAAGACTAGTGTGAATATTACATGACAACAAATAAGACTCTCAGAAGAAATGGGGAAATTATTAGTAACACATAATTTACCAATACTAAATATTGAGGAAACAAAAAGTCGAAACTAAAACTACTGAGGAGATGGGCCACTGATCACTAGAAAGTCACCTTCTGAACAACAGAAATTCAGAATCCAACTTCATGGTGAGTTCCACAAAACGTTTAAATCATCAATCACAGCCTCTTTCTAACCTACCGAAGAGCAATGAAAGGGAGACTTCCAAACTCATTTTGGGAAGGCAACATTATTCTGAAAGTAAAGCCAAATATACCACATGAAAACTGTACCCCATAAACTGAAACACCCAGATAAAAATAGGTACAAAAACTCAACTACAAAATACTATCATATTGAATTCAAGATTAATTAAAGGGGTAACACTGGGCTGGAAAGACAGCTCAGTGGTTGAGAGTGTGTACTGCTCTTGCAAAGGACCCAAGTTCAAATCCTAGGAACTCACAGCTTCCTGTAATTCCAGCCCCAGGGCATCCAAAGCCTCTGGCCTTCAAAAGCACCTACAAACAAACACACACACACACACACACACACACACACACACACATACACACACAATTTTAAAATAATACAAACAAACAAATAATGAAAGGTAACGCAACCCAACCAAGTAAATTTTTCTTTGGAATGCAAGAATGGTTCACCACATAAAAATAAACTCATATGGGGGTTGGGGTGGGGTGGAAGGATGGCTCAGAGGTTAAGAACACTGGATCCTCTTCCAGAAGACCCAGGTCTAATTCCCAGCACCCACATGGCAGTTCACAAGTATCTGTAACTCCTATTCCAGGGGATCTGACACCCTCACACATACATACATGCAGTCAAAACACCAATGTACATAAAACATAGAAATAAATAATTAAATAAAAATCAACTCATGTGATATAGCATATTAACAAATGTAAGGATAAAAAATCACATGAATATCTGAATAGATGCCAAGCACAGGATAAAGATATATGATACAACTTATATAAAAATCCAAAATAGGCAAATTATAGGAAAAAAGAATAGGCTGTTGGGAGAAGCAAGGCGGTATGAGTTAAAGCATACCAAGTACTAGTCTGCCTTACATATGAGCTTCTTATGAGCTTAGTATTACATCTATCTACAAACTTGAATCCAAACTACTCTAGGCTACAGATAATATTATATTTATGAGCTTTCATGACTAAAGCCAGAGCCTAAAACCTAACTGCCAAGCACCAGCCTCAGCTTGGAGGGGGGTTCTGAGGAAGGGGTGTCTGGAAGTGGCAAAAAGAACCCAAAGAACTCAAAGTCAAAATGGTGGGTTACAAGCTGACAGCCTATGCTCTGCTCGAGACAGCTTCCCGCTCTGTCTATGTTCTGCTCAAGACAGCTTTTTCTTGCTATTCTAAAAACTCTCTGGGTACCTCATCTCTTGCAGATCAAAAAGCCAGTCTTTTTTTTACATATCAATTCAGTCATTACCACAGGTTCCCTTTTAATTATCCAATGTATTAACATCCCATAACCCCAGCCACTTGACTCTTAGAAACAGTAAGCACATTTTTTTTTTTAACACTGAAAAAGAATTCAGATCTGCCTGCCTTTGTTAAGCACAAACAATAAGCTAGGTGGGTAGGGCTCTACTCTGAAATTACCATTCCTACCATGCCTAGGCCTTGATATAAACTCCCTCTGTCTCAGGCTGAACTTGAACCCGTGAATCTGCCAGCCTTTGTAAGTGCAAACAACAACAACAAAAAAAAACCTTAGCTGGGTGGGATCTTGCCCTGAGATCACCACTCCTAAATCTCCTCTCTCCTTCCTTAGTATCTTTCTAACAAGCTGTCTCATAGTGCAGATGCCTCTGTTCTTTTAGATCTGTGACGCTCCTCATATGATTCCTATTGCATCCTTATATTTTGCATAGTTGAAATTATATATTTTTGAACTCATGTTTTCAGAGTTCTTTCCAATAGCCTTAAGGCATGTCCTGAAGGTCTCAGCATTTACCATTTTGCTGAGATATAGACACACCCTCAACTCCTGGATTCCTGCTGTCATGGAGTCATTAACCTTGTCAAGGAGAACATTCCCTGAGAACCTTTGCAGGAAGAATATTTCCCGTAGAAGGAACATGAAGTAACAAGCCTTAAACCCACAGCAACTATCAATACTCGGGGAAGCCCATGCCCTGCTGGCTC
This sequence comes from Rhynchomys soricoides, assembly GCA_019843965.1. NCBI lineage: Eukaryota > Metazoa > Chordata > Mammalia > Rodentia > Muridae > Rhynchomys > Rhynchomys soricoides. The sequence continues at coordinate 636,046 of JADRCH010000134.1, forward strand.
TATTCCAAGGGTGGAAACTATGTCACACAATCCCTTATATGGCCAAGCTGGACTCAGCACCTAAGTCCATCACTAAGATAATGAATAGGGCATCTGATCTATTTGATCATGTCACTCTGAGTTACCCTATGATAGATACTTGATCCAACTCAAAACATCTCTAGGAAGTTCTGTGGGACAGTAAAACCATGCCAGGAAGCTTGGTAAGGTAGAGTGGGTTTGAGACCCAAAGACTCAGTGGGCACACACCTGAAACTTAGGCAGCTACCCCCTCCTGCCAGATTCCTGGCCTGGAACATGTGCCACACTCCCCTTGTAAGGAAATGTGACCTGTGGTCATGTAGGCCCAGAACAGAGTTCTCCACACTAATGAGGTACCTAGAGGCCCTGAGGGTTTAGCCAATAAGCTTTGCTTCCCAGACATTCCTCCCTGCAAAAGGGATTTAATCTTGGGTCAGACCCTGAGAAGTTGGTACAGTATAATATACACCCATTTTCCACGATGAACAGCCAATAAAAGATAAAAATAAACATGGACTGTCTCTTTCATCTACCTCTGCCATGAGAAACATGTAGTTCCTACAGAGCCGCAGCTTAATATAGAAGGCCTCTCTGCTCCCAGACAGCCACCAAGCTAAGAACAATCACCACTAAATTAAGCCAGAGCTCCACACCTGCACCCCCATACTCCTGCCCCGGCCGGACCCCAGGCTAGATGCCAGTCTCCACCCTGAGGGCACCTGACTCCCTTCTCAGCTCTTCTAAGACTCCCAGTGGTGCCTGGATGTCCAACAGTCTGAGAACCCCCACAGCCCTGGCTTCATCACAGGCCCAGGGACCCCCAAATCAGCTCCAGCTTTCCCACTCTCAGACTGCACTTTCCCACTCACGGAGTGTCATGGGATAAGCGCAGGCAAACTCCCTGAGTTTTACTTCCCCGAGCAGCCGTGCCCTGAGTTGGGCAGAACACGGACCAATGAAGTTCTGTGATATGGCTGTATGCAGAGCAGTAGACAAGCACAAGCTAGATGTTGTGGTATATGCCTGTAATCCCAGCATTTGGGAAGCTAAATTAAAAGGAACATGAGTTTGAGGCCAGTGAGATGCTGGCTCTATCCCAAAACACCCAAAAACATGTGGAAAAAAACCCTGGAACTTTTGTACATAATCTCATTTTAGTCTACTTATAGAAATAACGCATACCAGGCAGTTGTCTGAATACTCGTTATATGTAATCTTGTTCAGGAGTAGGATGGCTTTGAGGGGTAAAAGTGCCTCCTGTCAAACCTCAGGACTTGAGTTCAGTCTCCCAGGGATCATTTAATATAAAGAGAATCAGTTCTCTCAAGTCATCTTCTAATCCCCAGGAGCAGCGCACCATGGCACACATGTGCCCCACCCCATACAGACAAATAAATATGAAAATTAATGAAAAAATTGTCTACTATAATTTTTATAATATTGTTTGGGATTAATATCATTATCCCCCATTATTTAGATAGGAAATTAAGTCACTGTGACTATATGACTTGCCCAAAATCACAGCTAGTCGAAAATAAACTAAGATTTGAACACCAACAGTTTCTGCCCAGGGTTCTTAGCCACCAACTGAATTTTCTGCTAAAGTCTCAAATTACTTTGAACAAAATGTTCTTGATTCAGTAAATATTTATTTATTGTGTAAAGAGAAATTTTCCAGGAAAATGGCCACTGGAAAATTAAGTGTGGCCTTTTTGCCTAACTTTAGTCCAATTATGTCCCTTAGTTTCTAGAGCCCATAGGTAAACAGGACCTGGGGAAGGTACGCAGGCATTGTATCTGCTCTTACGTATGGCATCAGAGAAAGTTAGAATGGGACTTTTTCCTAGACCAAAGTATAGCTAGAGCATCAATGGCAAAGAGCCATTGATAAAATCCAGCACTAAAGCTTCCTAGAAAGATCTTGGCCTCGAAAGATCTGTGATTCATGACTGGTGAACAATGGACCCTCAAATATCCACGCTCTAATCCCCAGAACTTGGGAGTGTGGATTTTGATGATTGGATTGCATTGCAAATCACAAGATGGTTATCCTAGAGCCTAGAGGGTCTAGGTAGGTCCTGGGGAACCACAGGGGTCTTTAGAAGAAGTTATGTAAGAGAACAGTAAGCAATATTATGACAGTGTCAGAGTGATACGGGGCAGACCTGTTAAAGATCTAGTAAGAGGCTGTGGCCTCAGGAATTATGTAGCTTCAGAAGCTGCAAAAGCTAAGGCAGTTGATTTGTCCAGAGAGCCTCCAGGAGGAACCTGGACCTTGCTGACACCGTGTCTTTAGCCCAATAAAATTGATTTCAGATTTCTGACCTCCAAAACTGTATGATAATAAGTTAGTATTGATTTAAGTTTGTGGTAATTTGTTATAATGACAAGGGGGTAAGCTAGTACATTAATCAAGAAGACTGGCAGAGCTGGGAGATTGTCTATGGACATACTGCGATCCCTGACCACAGATAAACTGGTGAGAGTGGAGCTGAAAAATGTGTTAAGTCCCTTATGCCCAGAGCTCAAGAGAGACTCTGCCCCTTAGCAACAAGAACATGGGGAACACCCCGCATTGCCTGGAAATGGAACAAAAATATTTACATACTAGTTCCAAGTATGGAAAAATGCTCACACACTGAAACAAAGAATTGCTAAGCTATATTTCTTTATACTTAGATGTTGAGGGAAAGATCATAAGTATTATGATCAGGCATGGGAAACCAGTAAGTAAGTGTAAAAATATTTAAAGATCACATGGTAGGGAACCAGGAAAGTTGAAGTCCTCTAAAGTAAAATAAAATTTACTAGTAAGGAAAGAAAAGAAAGTCTTGATAGGAAAATAATTAAAATTTTATTTTTGTATAACAGTAGATAAATGCATACTAATTTTACTTGTTCAAAAATTGGAAGACCCCCATCACCACTTCCAAGAAAAAAAAGGAAGATGTATTATTTGGAAACTTAGAAACACTTTCCAAAATGTTCTGATAAAAATAAAATTGAAATCAAAATTATCAATGCTGAAAAAGTCAATGAAGAACATGTTTCTAAGAAACGTATGGGACATGTGTGAGCTATCCCCAGAGGAACCTTACCACTTCAAAATCATTTCTGGTGAAGAGAGCTGAAAACCAAAATTAGCCTAGTGTTCATCTCTGGCAACTGGGATGAGAACGATCCAGTAGCAGAAAGTAGAAGGGAGACTGGACAAAAGTAAAGCTTCCCTTAGTGAAGCTAAAAGTCTCAGAAGGTAAAGTGATAAAACCTAAAGACTGATTCTTTGAAAAGATTGTTCCTTCTTTAATTCTCATAAAAGAATATTGAGAACAAAATGCCTAAAAGATTTGAGAGGGTGAAGGAAAGTGATACACACAGGTAGAAAAACATTAAGACTCGGAGTGTGGACAAGTCTGTGAGTGGGGGGGGGGGGGGAAAGAAGGCCACCACCTCTGCTCAGAGGGACCTGCCTGGAACCTCCAGTACACGGGGACCTGCTCCATAACCAAATAGCAAAGGATGGCTAGCATCCAGGGAGTGTGGACAAACCCACTATAGGAGGTAAGACAGGCTCCACTGCTCAGCGGGACCCGCCCAAAATCTGCAGAACACTGGGACAGAGGAACAGCCTGGGACAGGAGTCTTCGGTTTACTCCTGAGGTCTGTGCCACACAGCTCCATACCAAAATAGCACAGGGAAAGAGCTACCCTCCCAGGAGTGTGGACAAGCCTATGATCAGGTGTAAGGTCAGCACCTCTGCTCAGAGAGACCCATCCAGAACCCTCAGGACACAGAGACTGAGGAGTGGCCTTCTGGTTTCCTTCTGAAGCCAAGGAGTTGATCCCTTGACACAGGGCTCCATACTCAGTGCCAGGAGAGAGATGGTCTCAGGACCATTTGAGAGCACAGGAAGACCACCACTTCTCTTCAAATTCCTCGATCAAAAGGGACCCTCAAAGAGCCATCAGGACACAGGAACCAAGGGACAGCTGGAGACAGGATACTTCTGGTTTCTGTCTGCACCGCAGGAGCTGACCCTGTACCACAGCTCTCCAAACCCAAATTCCTCTCAGAGAGAGCTGGTCTTCAAGGAGTACTGACAAAAAGGCTTGCAGAAAAGACAAGCCACAGTCAGAGAGAGCAAGACCAGATGAAACCAGAGATAACCACATGGCGAAAGGCAAGGGCAAGAATATAAGGAACAGAAACCAAGATAACTTGGCATCATAAGAACCCAGTTCTCCCATCACAGCAAGCCCTGGATACCCCAACACACCAGAAAAGGAAGACTCAGATTTAAAATCACTTCTCATGATGATGATGATAGAAGACTTTAAGAAGGAAATAAATAACTCCCTTAAAGAAATACAAGACAACACAGGTAGATAGCTAGAAGCCCTTAAAGAGAAAAAACAGGAAAACACAATCAAACAGGCAAAGGAAATGAACAAAACCATCAAGGATCTAAAGGTGGAAATAGAAACAATAAAGAAATCACAAAGGGAGACAACCCTGGAGATAGAAACCCTAGGAAAGAGATCAGGAGTCATAGATGCAAGCATAACCAACAGAATACAAGAGATAGAAGAGAGAATCTCAGGTGCAGAAGATACCATAAAAAACATTGACACAACAGTCAAAGAAAATGCAAAATGCAAAAAGCTCCGAACCCAAAACATCCAGGAAATCCAGGACACAATGAGAAGGTAGAACCTGAGGATAATAGATATAGAAGAGAGTGAAGATTCCCAACTTAAAGGGCCAGTAAATATCTTCAACAAAATTATAGAAGAAAACTTCCCTAACCTAAAGAAAGAGATGAACATAAACATACAAGAAGCCTGCAGAACTTCAAATAGATTGGACCAGAAAAGAAATTCCTCCCGTCACATTATAGTCAAAACACCAAATGCACAAAACAAGGAAAGAATATTAAAAGCAGTAAAGGAAAAAGGTCAAGTAACATATAAAGGCAGACCTATCAGAATTACACCAGACTTCTCAGAGACTATGAAAGCTAGAAGATCCTGGGCAGATATCATACAGACACTAAGAGGACACAAGTGCCAGCCTAGGCTGCTATACCCAGAAAAACTCTCAATTATCATAGATGGTAAAACCAAAATATTCTATGACAAAACCAAATTTATACAAAATCTTTCCACAAACCCAGCCCTACAAAGGATAATAGATGGAAAACGCCAACAAAAGGAGGGAAACTACACCCTAGAAAAAGCAAGAAAGTAATCTTTCAACAAACCCAAAAGAAGATAGCCACACAAACATAAAAATAACATCGAATATAACAGGAAGCAACAGTCATTATTCCTTAATATCTCTTAATATCAATGGACTCAATTCCCCAATAAAAAGACAAACAGACTGGATACATAAACAGGACCCAACATTTTGCTGCATACAGAAAATGCACCTTGGGGTTAAAGACAAAGACTACCTCAGAGTAAAGGGCTGGAAAACAATTTTCCAGGCAAATGGTCCCAAGAAACAAGCAGGAATAGCCATTCTAATATCGGAAAAAATCGACTTTCAACCAAAAGTCATCAAAAAAGATAAGGAAAGACATTTCATCCTCATCAAAGGAAAAAACCTACCAAGAAGAACTCTCAATTCTGAACATCTATGCCCCGAATGCAAGGGCTCCCACATTCATAAAAGAAACTTTACTAAAGCTCAAAGCACACATTGCACCTCACACAATGATAGTGGGAGACTTCAACACCCCACTCTCATCAATGGACAGATCTTAGAAACACAAACTAAACAGAGACACGGTGAAAGTAACAGAAGATATGGGCCAAGTGGATTTAACAGCTATCTATAAAGCATTTCATCCTAAATCAAAAGAATATACCTTCTCCTCAGCACCCTCATGGTACCTTCTCCAAAATTGACCATATAATGGTCAAAAAACAATCTCAACAGATATAAGAAGATTGAAATAATCCCATGCCTCCTATCAGATCACTACAGATTAAGGCTGGTCGTCAATGGCAACAAAAACAACAGAAAACCCACATACATATGGAAGCTGAACAACGCTCTACTCAATGAGAACTTGGTCAAGGAAGAAATAAAGAAAGAAATTAAAGACTTCCTAGAATTTAATGAAAATGAAAGTACAACATACCCAAACCTATGGGACACAACGAAAGCAGTGCTAAGAGTAAAACTCAACTCTGAGTGCCTCCAAAAAGAAACTGGAGAGAGCATACACTAGCAGCTTATCAGCAATTCAGAAAGTTCTAGAACAAAAAGAAGCTAATACACCCAAGAGGAGAAGACAGCCCGAAATAGTCAAACTCAGGGCTGAAATCAACCAAGTAGAAACAAAAAGAACTATACAAAGCATCAACAAAACCAGGAGCTGGTTCTTTGAGAAAATCAACAAGATAGATAAACCCTTAGCCAGACTAACTAGAGGACACAGAGACAGAGTCCAAATTAACAAAATCAGAAATGAAAAGGGAGATATAACAACAGAATCTGAGGAAATTCAAAAAATCATCAGATCCTACTACAAAAGCCTATACTCAACAAAATTGGAAAATCTGGATGAATGGACAAGTTTCTAGACAGATGCCAAATACCAAAGTTAAGGCAGGATCAGATAAACATCTAAACACTCCCATAACTCCTGAGAAATAGAAGCAGTCATTAAAAGTCTCACAACCAAAAGGGCCAAGGACCAGATGGGTTAGTGCAGAATTCTATCAGACCTTCAAAGAAGACCTAATATAATACTCTTCAAACTATTCCACAAAATAGAAACAGAAGGAACACTACCTAATTCATTCTATGAGGCCACAGTTACACTGATACCAAAACCTCACAAAGACCCAACAAAGAAAAAAAACTATGGACCAATTTCCCTTATGAATATCGATGCAAAAATACTCAATAAAATTCTCAAAAACCGAATCCAAGAACAAGACAAAACGATCATTCAAATGCAAATCAAAACGACTCTGAGATTCCACCTCACACCAGTCAAAATGGCTAAGATCAAAAACTCAGGTGACAGTAGACATTATCGAGGATGTGGAGAAAGAGGAACACTCCTCCATTGCTGGTGGGATTGCAAGCTGATACAACCTCTCTGGAAATCAGTTTGGAGGACCCTCAGAAAAATGAACATAATACTACCTGAGGACCTAGTTATTCTATTCCTGGGCATATACCCAGAAGATGCTCCAACATGTAATAAAGACACATGCTCCACTATGTTCATAGCAGCCATATTTATAATAGCCAGAAACTGGAAACAACCCAGATGTCCCTCAACAGAGGAATGGATACAGAAAATGTGGTACATTTACACAATGGAATACTACTCACATATTAAAAACAATGACTTCATGAAATTCTTAGGCAAATGAATGGAACTTGAAAATATCCTGAGCGAGGTAACGCAGTCACAAAAGAATGAACAGAATTTATACTCACTTATAAGTGGTTATTAGCCCAAAAGTTTGAAGTACCCATGAGTCACTTCACAGCAACAATATGGCGGAATGGGAGGTCCCAAATGGAGGACTTGGAGAAGGGACTGAAGGAGCTGAGGGAGTTTGCAGCCCCAGGAGGGAGCAACAGTGGCAACTGCCCTGACCCCCCAGTGTTCCTAGAGACTGGACCACCAACCAAAGAATACACATGGAGGGACCCATGGTGCTGGCCACATATGTGGCTAAGGAGGGCCTTGTTGGCCATCTGTGGGAGGAGAGGCACTTGGGCTTGAGGGTGTTAGATGCCCCAGTATAGGATAATGCCAAGGAGGGAAGTCAAGAGTGGGTGGGTGCGTGGGTGGCAGAATACCTCGATAGAGGCAGGGGAGGTGGAGGGGATAGGGAGGTTCCAAAGGGGAGATCTGGAAAGGGGGAAACATTTGAAATGTAAATAAAGTATCAAAAGAATTAAAAAAAAAAAAAAAAAAAAAGATCATTCACCATGATCAAGTAGGATTTATCCCAGGGATAAAGGGATGGTTCAATACCCGGAAATCCATCAATGAAATCCACTACATATACAAACTCAAAGAAGAAAATCACATGGTCATTTCATTAGATGCTGAAAAAGCATTTGACAAAATTCAACATCCCTTCATGATAAAAGTCTTGGAGAGATCAGGAATTCAAGGCCCATACCTAAACAAAGTAAAAACAATATACAGCAAACCAGTAGCCAACATCAAACTAAATGGGTAGACATATGAAGCATTCCCACTAAAATCAGGGACTAGACAAGGCTGACCAATCTCTCCATCTATTCAATATAGTACTTGAAGTTCTAGCTAGAGCAATTAGACAACAAAAGGAGGTCAAAGGGATACAAATTGGAAAGGAAGAAATCAAAATATCACTATTTGCAGATGATGATCCTATACTTAAGGAACCCGAAAAACTCCACCAGAGAACTGCTACAGCTGATAAACAACAACTGAGCAAATTTGATTTAACTCAAACAAATCAGTAGCCTTCCTATACTCGAAGGATAAACAGGCTGAGAAAGAAATTAGGGAAATGACACCCTTCACAATTGTCACAAACAATATAAAGTATCTTGGTGTTACTCTAACCAAACAAGTGAAAGATCTGTATGACAAGAACTTCAAGTCTATGAAGAAAGAGATCAAAGAAGACCTCAGAAGATGGAAAGATCTCCCATGCTCATGGATTGGCAGGATTAATACAGTAAAAATGGCCATCTTTTCGAAAGCAAACTACAGATTCATTGCAATCCCCATAAAAATTCCAACTCAATTCTTCATAGACTTAGAAAGAGCAATTCTCAAATTCATTTGGAATAACAAAAAACCCAGAATAGCAAAAACTATCCTCAACAATAAAAGAATTTGAGGGGGGGGGGGGATTCAGCCTCCCTGACCTCAAGCTGTACTACAGAGCAGTAGTTATAAAAACTGCATGGTATTGGTACAGTGACAGGCAGGTAGATCAACGGAATAGAATTGAAGACCCAGAAATGAACCCACACACCTAGGGTCACTTTATCTTTGACAAAGGAGCTAAAACCATCCAGTGGAAAAAAGACAGCATTTTCAACAAATGGTGCTGGCTCAACTGGTGGTCAATTTGTAAAAGAATGCAAATTGATCCATTCCTATCTCCCTGTACAAAGCTCAAGGACCTCCAAATAAAACCAGATACACTGAATCTAATAGAAGAAAAAGTGGGGAAAATTCTCAAACACATGGGCACAGGGGAAAAGTTTCTGAACAGAACACCAATGGCTTGTGCTCTAAAATCAAGAATCGACAAATGGGACCTCATAAAATTACAAAGCTTCTGTAAGGCAAAGGACACTGTCAATAGGACAAACAGCAACCAACAGATTGGGAAAATATCTTTACCAATCCTACATCCAATAGAGGGCTAGTATCCAAGGTATACAAAGAACTGAAGAAGCTAGACTCCAGAGAACCAAGTAACCCTATCAAAAAATGGGGAAAAAGAGAGCTAAACAGAGAATTCTCAACTAAGGAAACTCGAAGGGCTGAGAAGCACTAAAGAAATGTTCAACATCCTGAATCGTCAGGGATATGCAAATCAAAACAATGCTGAGATTCCACCTCACTCCAGTCAGAATGGCTAAGATCCAAAACTCAGGTGACAGCAGATGCTGGCAAGGATGTGAAAAAAGAGGAACACTCCTCTATTGCTGGTGGGATTCCAAGCTGGTACAACCACTCTGGAAATCAGTTTGGCAGACCCTCAGAAAAATGAACATGAAACTTCCTGAGAACCCAGCTATACCACTCCTGGGCATATATCCAGAAGATGCTCCAACATCTAATAAGGACACATGCTCCACTATGTTCATAGCAGCCATATTTATAATAGCCAGAAGTTGGAAACAACCAAGATGTCCCTCAACAGAGGAATGGATACAGAAAATGTGGTACATTTACACAATGGAATACTACTCAGCTATTAAAAACAATGATTTCATGAAATTCGCAGACAAATGGATGGAACTTGAAAATATCACCCTGAGTATGGTAACTCAGTCACAAAAGAACAAACATGGTATGTACTCACTGATAAGCAGATATTATGTTCCACTGTGTTTGTAGCAGCCATACTTATAATAGCCAGAAGCTGGAAACAACCAAGATGTCCCTCAACAGAGGAATGGATACAGAAAATGTGGTACATTTACACAATGGAATACTACTCAGCTATTAAAAACAATGACTTCATGAAATTTGCAGACAAATGGATGGAACTTGAAAATATCATCCTGAGCGAGGTAACACAGTCACAAAAGAATGAACATGGTATGTACTCACTGTTAAGTGGTTATTAGCCCAAAAGTTCGAAATACCCAAAAGTCACTTCGCAGCAACAGTAGGGCTGAGTGTGAGGTACCAGATGGAAGAGTTGGAGAAGGGACTGAAGGAGATGAGGGAGTTTGCAGCCCCAGGGAGGCAGCATCAGTGGTAACTGGCCTGACTCCCCTGATACTCCTGGAGACTGATCCACCAACCAAAGAATACACATGGAGGGACCCATGGTGCTGGCCACACATGTGGAAGAGGAGGGTCTTGTTAGCCATCAGGGGGAGGAAAGGCCCTTGAGCCTGAGGGTGTTAGATCCCCCATTATAGGAGAATGCCAAGGAGGGATGAGGAGAGTGGGTAGGTGGGTGGGTGGGGGAATACCCCCATAGTGGCAGGGGGAGGGGAGAGGGAATGGGGAGGTTCCAAAGGGGAGATCTGGAAAGGGGGAAACATTTGAAATGTAAAGAAAGTAATAAATAAAAAATAAAAAAAAATTAAAAAAGAAAAAGATTAAGACAATTTAAGGATAAAACCAATACTTGGAATTGGGTCCCAGTTACAACTGCTCCTTAAAAGAGGCTTAAGGCACCCATTGCTTTTATATTTTCATACATGCTGTGTGTCAGGCACCCTGGAGAAGCTCTCTTGGGCTCAGGTCTCCAACATGGCTTCAGAGTTAACAACCAGGCTGCAGTTATCTGAAGATACAGGACAGAGGCCCCATCCAAGATGGCATTCTAAGTTGGCCGAGAGAAGCAAAAACAAAACAAAAGAAAGAAGCAAAGCTGAGACCAACAAGAAGCTTTCTCAGGGTTTGCAGCACAGTGGCTCCAGATAAATCTCCAGCATGGCCACAGCCTTCTCCAGAGTCAGCACCCCCAAGTTGGGTTCTGTTATGGCCTTTTCTGAACCAGATTTTAAAGTTACACAGCATTGTTCTGCCATATTTTATTAGGAGCTATCATTCAAGGAGAGTGGCCAAAAACCTACGTTTTAATACAGAGTTCACAGTTTTACAGAAATGTGAAAACACCTCAGAAATAAGATTGATGCTGACAGCAAATAATTCTCTTCCTTACAGAAGTGATTGGTTGATTGATTTATGGACTATAAAAATGGCTGTGAAATTATTTTTAATTATTAGCATATACTCATGATATATTGTATTATAAATAATCTTTATAAATAATTTTTTAACAAAACTTAAATTTCTAAATGTGACCCACAGAAAACTTACGATAGAAAAATTATTCAAGATCAACTGTAAGAGAAATAACTTGGCAGTTTCACAGCTGAATTCTGTAAGTTTCAACAGTAGAAAGACAATGCTCTCTCTAACTTCACTAGGCACCAGCAACATCTTATCAGCTAGTAAACATGAAGAGCCCCAGACTCTACTCTCAGATTCTGAAATTGTAAAATATGGAACAAGCATCTATATTTCTAAGCATATGAGTAATTTTGCTGACACTATTCTTCGAAGATGCTTTGAGTAACAGCAATTTACTCCAAGAACTAAACCAAGAGTTCACAAACTATGGTCCAGGAGCCAAGTCTTACTATGGCCCATGCTTACAAACCATGTTTTAAGTTACAGAGCCATGCTCATTCATGCTGATGCCAACCTTTATTCTACATTGTTAAAGCAGATACAACAGAGACTGAACAGCCCATGGAACCTAGAGCGTTTACCATCTGGCCTTCATCAAAAAGAAGGCTACCATCCCTTGCCTCACACCCCACCTTAGTCCATCTTCCAAAGTCTTTGCATCTTCTACTGATTCACACACACACACACACACACACACACACACACACACACACACTTCTAAAGGTTAAAGTTTAAACAGCAAGTAACTGTTATCTAGAATCTATGGTGAGTTTTAGCAGTAACTTGGACACTATGTTGAGGAGGGTGCGAGGCTGCCCACAAGCAGAGAGAAGGTTGCCGTAAATTAGTGGTGTCCCCATCGGCAGTGAGAGGGTGACTGGCAGCATGTAGGCTGTAGACTCACTGAGCCAACTGTAAAATACACAACATTCAAGGCTTTTTTTTTTCAAAAGATGATTAGATAACCCCCACAAAATATGGAAGTACTGCATCCATTTTTAACTGCATCATTAACAATATATAGCTTTTGTTTCAATGGCTGTGCAAGTTATTGTAACAGTATGCAAATGTTACATATTCATAAAATGTAGAGAAAATAAAACCACTTTGTGATTTTATCAAAGTGTAAGACAGACCAATTTTGTCATATTTGTACACAAGATTTCTGAGATTGATGTCTGCTCTTGAAAGAACACTAATAGCATTTTGAATGCATGAGCCTATATTTTATCTATTGAAATTGTACCCATTATTAAGTCATCTTTCATAGATCCTAAGTCTAAACTTTGGGGTGATTTTTTGCACATTAACACTATTTTCCCATGATGTTAGCTCCAAAACAGTGGCCCAAAACATATCAAACACATAAATTGCACTTTATGATTTACATATTTATATGATTACTTAAGAAGAAAAAAATTGGTTGTTCCAGGCAAAAGAAAAATTGCACAAGAAAATTTATGTTTGCGATTGTTGTCCTGGGCAGAAGAAAAACTGCAGACGATCATTTCAAAGGTAGATAAGAAACAGTTAACATTAAAACCTAGAAGAATCAGAAACAGTAGCAGGGTTGCTGCTGAGGTCACTGGTGGTGCCACAGGATAGTGAGGCACCTCTAGAGGAAGGACCTAGAAGAATGAGGGCCAATTGCACAGAGTCAGACATGGAAGCTTTTTCCACCAGTGTGTTCCCCACATGAACAAAGCCCAACTCACAGAAAGAACTTAATTAGTATTTATGGAAGTAAAGATAAAAAGCACAGTGGGACAAAGGAAGGGCATGCTGAAGTTCACACCAAAAAGTCAGAGTATTCTAAGCCCTTCTAACAAAGCTGTGGCTTGGGTCTCACTACCAGATGGCATCTGTACAGAACAGTACGGCAAGGTAACAGGAAAATAAGGCTCTCTACCAGAAATGGAGGTGGCAAAGCATCAGCTGCTGCTAATGGGCTAACTTGTTAAGGACTGTGCCAGCTCTGTGAACAACAATGACTCCTCACACACCAGAAGCAAATCCAACAACTGCCCAGCAAGGAAGAAAAAAGAACTCCTGATAATTGTAACCTTAACAATCATTGATTTATTTCATGTGTGCAAGTGTATGCCACAGCACACATGTAGAGGTCTATATCCTAGCAACTTTTGGGGTTGCTTTCTTACATTTCACCATGTGGGTTCAGGGTTCGAACTCAAATTATCATGCTTGGCAGCTACTCCTTCACCTGCTGAGCCATCTTGCTACCCCCTACCTCTCAAGACTTTAAACCCTGATACACAAGGTGAGGTTATATTTATTTCACAGTTTTGTTTATGGCTTTATTTATGGGTTTTATTTATTACATGCTTTTTCTAGCAACCCTTTATCAATTCTACTTATCAAGACGAAAAGCAGAATATCTGCTGTGCAGTTGATGATATTTGTCCAAGCATGCTGAGTGAAATATGTCAGCAAAGCAAGATAATTCTAAGGAGAGAAGCTTTAGAACAAGAGAAGTATGCTTATGCCTAGAAGCTGTGAATCTCCTAAAATGTATATTAATATGTAGACCCACATTCTTCTGCACAGAGATTCTAGTACTTTCCTTAGAATCTACAAAGGGTTCAAACTACACCCAACTGTCCCAGAATAGTCTTATAGTAATGTCTTATGAACACTAGGTTATTTGTGGGGCATATTGTTTAAAATTAAATAGAAATTTAAGAGTATAACACCAACTATAGGATGCTATTTCTTCAAATTTGCTTAAGGTAGGTGTGTGTGTGTGTGTGTGTGTGTGTGTGTGTGTAACAATGTAATTTTCACACCGTTAAGTCTGGATGAAAAGAATTGGAAATCTCTGCTCTAAAGTATAAAAATTGTTATATTCAGTGAGTTTTTGAGAATTCAACTTTCTAACAAATGAAATCATCATCCATCAAGAACAATTAGATAGCTGAGGTTCTAGTGGCCATTACACTGTGCTGCTCTGAGAGACATACGGATCTTCTAAAGTGAAGTCACTATTGTCAGAAAACAACTGTTTACAGTCATCAGAAACAAAAGAGTATCTCTGTGCAGTCATGGTCAGCAACTGAAGACCAGGTTCTGTGCAGAGGCTGCCGCTGGAAAGATGTTACACACTCAAGTTTCTCTGGGAAAATGGGAAATACCAGGTAAATGTTTAGGAGTTAAAAGAGAATAAATACTTCCTAGGAGTAATGAATTGAGTTGTCCTAAGCACCTTAGAGGGAAAAGAAAACATGCAAACTCATTCCTAAACCTGGACAACAATGAGCTTTAGAAAAAGTAACATTTCCTTTATCCTTTCCATAGAGAGAGAGAGTAGAGCATGGGAATTCTGTCATGGCTGCAACATAGAAGTGTCATCCCAGTCCATTGCAAGGCAGTGTCTTGCACTGTCATGTATTCCCTTCTGAGATTCAACTCCACACAAGAAACATATAAGGACCAGGTAGTGAGTCACTGGGCTTTGCTACAGTTGGAATCTCAACTGTCCTCCCACCACCTCATGCTTTCAATGTTTATTTCTTGACTAGCAGCGCTGGAGGAATCCTTTGGCCATTGGAAGTAGTCACTGGGGATGAATATTTAACACCATTCTCTCTTCTGCGCCTACATTGTTTTCTGCCTTCTGGTCCACATCATGTGAACAAGACCACCTCTCTTGACACCATGCCTTCCCCTCTGCTATGATGGACTGAAATCACCCTGGAACTATGAGCCAAAATCAGCCTTCTTCCATGAAGGTCTAGATTCTAGTCATAGCAGCATAGTAAACAATATAAACTTGCTGTGTAAAGTATCATGAAAGCAATCATTACCTTCTCCTGCTTTTTTTGTAAATGTCCAAACTTCGAGTTCTAGTGTATCTACAATCAAAAGCAAAGCCTTTGTGGTTCTTCCCCTTTTCATCTCCCAAAGCACTCACTGAGGAAACTGTCTGACCCAAGGAGACAGATGTGCACACACTGATGTGCCTACTGACCCCAGGAGACTTAACTTGTTATCAGGTCCCTGCACTATTTGATACTGTTTCTGGTGAAATTTTAATACTATAATCCTAAAATAGAAAAGATAATCAAGGGTAAATCAATGTTTTAGGAAAGACTCAAAAGTGAGAAAGAACAAGACAAGTACATGAAATAGATATCAACACAGAAAAGATAATACACCCAGGACTACACAACCATGGGGTATCCTCTGGGATCTAAACAAGGCCCCAACATCCATGAAATAAAAACCATAACAAAAAATTCAGAAGCTAAAAAGACAACTTTATAAGTTTCATTTAATTTTCAATTGACTTATAAAACTGAACGCAGTTACTGGACATTAAGTGATAGTCAGTATATGTATACATGCCATTCAACTCCACTTAAGTACACCTACCTCAGCAAACATCCTTTCTTCTTGCTCCTTTGAAATATACAGCACAGTATGACTACCTATAGCCACCCTGTGTGCCATAGACTCCTGAAATTCACTTCTCCTACATGCAGTGTGACCATGTGCCATAGACCCCTGAAATTCACTTCTTCTACATGCAATGAGACCATGTGCCATAGACTCCTGAAATTCACTTCTCCTAAATGCAGTGAGACCTTAAATTTAAAGCTAGAAGGCTAAAGAGTCAGAAAACTAATTTCAAGAATAGAATAAATGACAAAAAGACAGAAAATGAGAGTGAGTACATAAGAAAAGTTAAAGAATTGGTCCAGACAGTCTAACATTTACCTTACTAAAGATGAAATAAACACAAAACAATGAGATGGGAAAAATTATGAAAAAATACAACTAGACCTTCTTGAGCATAAAGAACATGAATTTACAAATAGAAAAGACACACAGATTTGATGGCATACTAATGAAAATGGGTACACATCAATAACTATTTATAGTTGTAGAACACCAGGAAAAAAGAGACAAAAGTCACAAAATGAGGGAAGACACTGTTTGTGCTTAGGATGTAACTCAAGAGGAAACACAGCACACCAGCAGTGAAGTGCCACTACTTAACTACTGCACTAGAATAAAATCAAGCCTGACTACATTGGATTTTACTTTAACTGGGTCATCACTCAGAATCTCAACTCCATGTGTTTCTTCCCTTCATTTCCCTGCTGAGACATTTGGAGGTCTTCTCTTGTTTCAAGTGTTTCTGAATTGCTCACCAAAGCATTTTATCTTGGCTTCCTAAAAATTATCATTAGTAATTCCAACATCTATGTAATCAAGTGTTTGTGTCTGCTGCTGCCTTTTTTCATGGAACCTGCGTTTTCTTGACTTTTGGTACAATGGGTTACTTTTTATTGTATACTGGATATTACTGTTTAGTGAGAAAAATGGATGTGAAACTGATGAACATGTAGTTGACGACTGAATATACAACTGATGGGAAGCTGTACAACTGATGAATCAGGACAGTTTTGTCTCTTTGTCTAGGTTTTGTTTATTTTTCAGTTTTTTAATACAGGGTCTTCTGTAGCCCAGGCTTGCCTCAAACCCACAATATACACTGAACTATTCCCCTGTCTACCCCCAAGTGCTGGGATAACAGACATGTGCCACATGCCCTGTTTACTCAGTATTGTGGGTTGAACCTAGAATTTTGTACATGCTAGGCAAATACTTATCAACTGAGCTACATCCCTGGCCTCAGAGGTAGTTTTAATGAATAAAAAAGTGCATATGTATACATTATATGTTTAATGTGTATATTAAGGTAAATAATAAGAAAGCCAACAATAGGCATGCAATTGATAAATTAGATGTAGTTTTCATTAGGAATTTACATATTAGTATAATAATGACAAAAGTAATACTAACAAATTTCCTCCTATGAACCAGACAATACAATAAGAATCTTATATGTGTTAACTAACTTGATAAAGCAATCCTATGAAGTAGACACTATAATTACCTGAATTTTACAAATAAAACTTTGCCAATATCACACAACCAGTAATGGCAAACATCAGTAGTTCTAGATGATGAACCCAACAATCTGCTCTGAAACCCTTGCTCTGGAGATTGGCATGCCATACTGTCTGCAGGCATTTACCACTTGTGTCCCTGCATACAGTAATAATAAGTAAGGGTGAACCTCATCATCTTAGTACAGTAATAAGTATGGACTATATTGTGGTAACCAACCAAAGAAAGCAGCTGAAAACAGACAATTTGCTAGAAAACTTACAGTTTTCAATAATTTTTACAATAGGCAGCCTGATATGTTTCCTCACAGCAGTTTCCAGTTCCCAAAAGAGAGACTGAGAGAGAAAGTAAGGGAGTAAACCCACGTTTGCCTGTCTCTGCAGACTTTAAAAGAGTGACAATGCCTACTCCTTTTAAAGATACCAAGAGTGTGAGTACAGAGCACTAACCTTTCAGGAAGAGTTCCTCAAACATCAGGGCTCAGGAGTTTGCTGCTTCAGATAATCTCCGACCTGTGAAGCACCAGTATCTGGCCAAGTAACTATCTGACCACAGCATGACATCTAAGCCCTAAGAAGGAAACACTCCTTACACTGGTGGATAAATGGGTGTGCTTGCTAAGGGTCTCTTTTCCCTCCGTATATAAATAAACCCAGGATGCATCAGGTCTAGCCTACGCAATGACTTAGTTTACAGAAAGGCCTTGAGGGGAAAAAACCAGAACTGACATCTGAACAAATAAAAGTTTAGATAGCTTGGCTAATAATACAAATGTAAATCCAACTAGAAGTTCAGACCACCCAACCCTTCCCAAAGAGATTGGCACTGCTATCAAGCCCAGCTCCTTGGGCATGACAGGGGCCTCCTGGCGTCGTACCGCATCTCAGGGCTTGCTCTCTCAACAGAGGTGATGGACTCTCTGGTGCTGGTCTGGCAAGGCCCTGAGTATCACTGGAGTTACAGTGTTAGTGAACCAGTGTGGAAATTAAAATCAGACCTGCAGCCTCATGGTGACTCATGTTGATACTGAGCATCAGAAGCCTGAGGCAGGAGGACTACAGTGTGAGAGCCTGTCTCAAACAAATACTAACATAAAAACAAAACAAACAAACAAACAAACAAAACATTGACCTGAAACTCACTTGAAAAACAAACTCAGCAAAACAGGTTATACCCTGAAACAAGAACCCTTTCACTGTCAGCCTAGAGAAGTGGAGCACCCCAAATCACCAACAGCAATAAGCATAAGCTATTCGGTAATTTTCCTATAAGACAGGAAGAGCTTTGGGTAGTATACCCATAATCGCTTCTTAATTTTATTTCATTTTGGTTTGAGATAGAATCTCACTACACATAACCCTAACCAGCCTGAAACCCATTCTGTAGGTCGAGCTGGCCTCAGACACACAGAGATCCACCAGCCTCTGCCTCCTAACTGCTAGGATTAAAGACACGGGCACCTGGCCACGACTTCTTTTTTTATTATCCTGTTGTATTTCATTTTATTATGTGTATGGGTGTTTTGCACACACACCTGCAAGTCTGTGAACCATATGCATGCAGTGCATGTGGAGACCAGAGACTGCATCAGAACTCTTGGAACTGGACTTATAGACATATATGAGGCCCCATATGGGTTCTGGAATTAAACCTGGGTCCTGTAGAAGAGGAGCCAGTGCTCAGGACCTGAGCCATCTTCCAGACCCTACAATTGCTTCCTTATGTGAAAGAACTCCCCTTAGCAACACAGACAAGAGCCATTTAGTATTAAAACAGGCTCATAGGGCTGGAGAAATGCTTCAGAGCACTAGCTGCTCTTTCAGAGGTCCTGAGTTCAGTTCCCAGTGATGACATGGTGGCTCACAGCCATCTATAATAGAATCTGACGCTCTCTTCTAGCATGCAGGCATATATGCAAATAGAACACTCATATACATAAAACACAATGAATTTTTAAAAGACAGACATATGACTTCGCTGGATTCTAACTACCATGTAAAGAAACTGCTAGAGTTATAATATGACCTTAAATGGATTAAATTGTATCGATTACCTCAAAAATGTGTACCTTTTCAATGAGCACACTATTTTTAAATTGACCCGATTTACTAATCAAAGAATAAAACAGACTTTCATCACTGCCTTTAAATAGCAGTGTGTGGGTGTGCCCATATGCATGTGTGAATGGTTGCATTTGTGTGTGTGCGTGTGCGTGTGCGTGTGTGTGTGTGTGTGTGTGATGTCAGAAGACAACTTTAGTGTCATTCCTTGGGTACCATCCACTTTTTGTTCCATTGGCTTGGTATTCTGTCTTGTTGGCTACACTAGGCTGGCCAGCAAGCTGCAGGGTATGCTTTGTTTGCACCTCCCACTTTACAAGCACACTGCACAGTGCCCAATTTTTTATATAGCTTCTGGAGACCCTCACGTTTGCAAAGTATGCACTTACTGAGCCATCTCCCTAACCCTGGTTATAAACACAGTCCTGGACTTCTGGATTCAGTGTTTTGATGCAGTGGTATACCTTGTGCTTTATCTGCTAAAGCAAGATAATTCCAAACCTCTTGTCCAGGGAGAGATTCAGTTCACCTAAACCAGTTTTATACAAAGGAAATTTCCTAACACAGAGAAGTGAACAACTACTCCTAATCAGAAAATCTTCAGCAGCTCCAAAAGAACCCAATGAGAGAAGACATTGTGTGCAGCATAAGAAACTCCTTATGAAATAGCTTTTCTCACCAACCAAGCTCATTTCATGCATATCATTATATCATCAGATACTTTCAAGTTAAAAACACACAATTCTAAGTCCTAAGTCAGTTGCTATTTTACTTTTCATTTGTTTCAAATGTTTCACAACTAAAGTCTGTGATATTACAAGCCCCTTCAACAAACTTAAATAGTATTAAAATGCTACCTTCAATTTAAAGGGCAAAATATCTGGAAAATTAAGGTTATGGCGTTAGAGAGCCTAATGGGGTATGGGTTTCTGCTTGAGGTACTTCAACCAGAAACCTCAGCAAGCTTCAATCTGTCTCTCCTGGAAATAATAAGTTTTAAAGCTGGGAATGAATTTTCAGAATATGTTTCACATCTCTCATAACTTCAAGAAAGGATGCAGCAGAGGCGCAAAGAGAACATACTCTACAATAATGGAATTTTTATGCAGTGCCAATAAGTTACAGAGCCTTTAAAACAAAAGATGAATAGGATCATTCCTAAAGGAGAAAAATAACATTCATTCAGAGGATTCTTTGTAAGAATTTGTTCTTGGGTACAAAGACCTTTCAAAAGATCAAGAAATAGTAAGCCTTTGATTCAAAGTGTTATTAATGTTATTGGATCGTGCTTAAATCAATTATTAATCTCAATATGTCTGTGGCAAAAATGGCAGGTTTCATATGCCATTATAAACTGAAACCACTTTCAGAGAGGTGATTCACAGGAAATATTGACAGAAGTCACAAAAACATGTCCAAATCTGAAACAGGAAAACAATGCAAAATACACTTCAATTTTCTCTCTTTTCAAATGTGTATCATCTGTGAAAGTGGAAAAGGGGGACAGAAGGGCATAAGAGGGAAGCAGGCAGGGAAATGTAGGAGAGGAGTGAAAACAGGAGGGGGAGTGTGAAAACGCCATAAGGATTCCTTGGTACTTCGCATGATATCTAAAAACAGTAAATAAATAAAGTGTGTCATCTAAAACAGGTTTACAAACAGAGGTGCTTTTGTCTTCCAGGGGACATTTGGGAATGTCTGGGGACATTTTCAGCTATCACAACTGGGGAAGTAATACTATAATCTAAATGATAAAGATCAAGGGCATTGTTCAATACCTACAATATACAGGACAACCTTGTAACAAAGAATTATCCAGCCCAAAATACAGATAGCACCAAGGTCAAGAGAGTCCAGCCTAACGTGCTACAAGCACATCACTGAGAATGCTTAAACAATGAGCAAATATTTTCTGATGAATTTCAACAAATAGAACCTGTGGCTTCCACCTGCTATAGGATCTTACTAGTCATGTCCTTCTGAAGCTGCTTGGTGAAGACTGTTTCTATTCTCAAGGTTCTAAGCTGTCGCCCATCAAATTCTCCTATGATGCTAAGTAGGGCCAAACAGGTAGAGTCTTACATGGACAATAGGCACATGGTTCTATATGATTCCAAGGAATCCAGAAGAGACAGGATGTTGGCCATTAAGTGCCATTCTGGTTAGCAGAGAACAATATTTTGAATGCCTTCAGTGATTAAAAGCTCAAAATGTATGCTTTTTAACCAGCTCTTTCTTTGTTTGGTGTGTGTGTGTGTGTGTGTGTGTGTGTGTGTGTGTGTGTAGCACACTTGCACCCAAGTCCCAGTGTGACTTGAAATTTGCAATTCTCCTGCCTCAGTCTCTCTTTTATTTTTTTTGTTCTTCTAGACAGGGATTCTCTGTGTAGCCCTGGCTATCCTGGAACTCACTCTGTAGACCAGGCTGGCCTGGAACTCAGAAATCTGCCTGTCTCTGCCTCCCAAGTGCTGGAATTAAAGGCTTGCGCCACCACTGCCCGGCCTGCCTCAGTCTCTTAAGTGCTTGGATTAAGATCATGTGTCATTATGCCTTGCTAAAGATATATGATAATTAAAATGCTATAACTAAAACTGAAATATTTTTAAAAATATTAATTGTGTGCACATCGTACCTGAAAAATTTTAAAGGGCTCCAGAAGGTCTTTCTATTATTCTCTAATTTGCAATTTTCTGTTCAAAATAATCTTAAAGAAATTTTTAAATTCTGATGTCCCAGTTTAATCCTACCTGAAATTTCCTCCATAGTAGAAGTCGAATTTGTTATCTTTTTATCCATACTTTTTATTTTTATTTTTCCTTTACAGCTTCTTTAATTTTTCAGCTGTTTTACTATATGCATTATAATAACTTTCAAAGGAAAATTAATTATTCACAAAGAAAAGCCTTTTATAATTTACATTCATTCATTAACTTATATAGAACTTTATATTATTTTAGGACTAATTTTAAGAACAGCAGAGACTCCTAAGCTGGCACTGACCTGAAAGCCTCCTCCATGAGGATTAGCCTTCATGATACCAGAAGCATCCTGCAAGCTTCCAAAGGAGGGAAGCAACATCTATGAACCACAATGACCAGCATCACAACAACCCTAGAGGCGCAATAATAGTACACCTATCTCGGCAGTAACCAACAGCTCTCTAGTTAGGCTTAAGACCTGCTCTACTAGAAGGAGCTCATGCCTGATACTGGAAACCTAGGCAACCACCCAGGGCTGGTGAAGTCATGGGCCATGGAGACGCATTTACAAGCACTACTTTACTGAACCAGAATAATCTCTGACTACGTTCTAAACATTTATCCCAATACCCACAGATAAGTGTAGTCATTGCCCTTAACTGAAGTCTTTACCATCTTTTTCACAGAAAAAACCATTACATAAAACCATAACCAACCAAAATTCAGAATTGTAGAGCTCAGTTCCGAAAACACATCTACAATCCCACACCTAAGACTCAAGGATCATTGTGGGAAAGAGGGAGAGAAGATTGTAAGAGACAGTGGAACGGGGAGTTTACTATAGGAGTGCCTCTTCTAAGAATATCAGAAGCTACACCCATAAAGTCTCACCAATATGACTGCCTAAACGAGAGCTGAACAATGACAATAACAATAGGAATGCTAATGTGGACAGTGAAAAGTTCCCTAGACCCAAACACACACACACTCAAAACAAACAAACAAACAACAAACTACAGACAAAGAATACTGGAAACAGGAGACACAGTCTTCCCTAGGGAAAAGCACATCGACTGATCATTAATAACAAATGGTCAGTCCCGAAAGCATGCACACAAGTAACATTGTACCAACTGAGAAAATCGTATTTAGGAACATATTATGTATATACATATAAGCATATAAAAATAACTAATGAAAAAAATGAGGCCATAGACTTTAAAGAGAGTAATGATGGGTCTCTGGAAGGATTGGGCAAGGGAGATAGAAGAGCAAAACAATGTAATTATATTATAACCTCAAACAATAAAATAAAAAAATTTTAAAAAGAACAGAGCCAATCATAAAGATTTAAAAAAAAAAATTCCTGAGCAATTTCCTCTCTAAAGATTCTATTACTTACACAATGGGAAAACAATGTAGCTGAAAGAGACTTACAAAGAAAGGCTTCTATCCAAAACAGTAATGTTACATGAATTACAAAGAATAAATCCATCATAAATGTTTATGCATTGTTTGCTGTATACTACAGTTTAGTTATTCTTGGAGAAAACTACTTCCATGAAGAACATATCATTGCCCTGTATGTTAATACTGTGTGAGATAACATTATTTCAATAAGAAATATCCCAAGAAGTACAGTATCTGAAGCCACAGCCTAGTCTTACCTATCTGTTTTAAACTGAAGAGCAATCTAAAAGCCATTCAAATGTTTATTCAGACAGAAGGAAAGGGCACAACTTCTAAAGGGAAACAGTTTTTAATAAAAACGTACAAATAAGAAGTTGTCTACCTGAAGCACAAGTCCAATTGAACCGCTGAATAAGGAAATTCAATATGGGGTTATTCTAAGCCCATCTAGATTGCATGCACAGAAAAGCCAAAACAATCAGAGTAAATACATTACCAAGATGTGCTTTCAAATCTACTTCTCCCCACAGGGAATCAACTGGCAGAGAGGACACTGATTTGTTCCTGTCGTTCCTTTTACAGCTAAATGAGCATGTAAACCTCCCAAAGAAAGGCAACAACGGAAATGACAGCACCATTTACAAATCAAAAGTAACCTCTAGGAGAAAGGGTCACAGAAATGCGCCAAAAAGACACATGGATTCCCAATGAAGGAGTATCCCTATATTTTAAAATAGTAATTTCTAATCATTAATATTACAAAGAAGTCATGTACCTAATCAGGCTCTTGGTGCATTTGTTAAAATTGATTTTGTTTAAAAGTCAGCAACTAACTACTTTAAAAGAACAATCAAGCCATGGATAAGCAGTTTATAAATTCACCCACAGATTTTTATTTAGAGCCTACCACATGCAAGAGACTGCTTTAAGCATAGTGAGAGAAGCAAAAGTTCAGCCAAGCTTCGGCATTAAGTACCAATCAAGTTAAAAAGTATACAGCGAGCTAGTAATAATGTCAAAACAGGAAGAAAGAAAAAACAATGTAAGTGAAGGGGAAGATAAAAGCCAGATATAGCATAATCTTTATTTCAAAATACATTATAAAGTTATTGTAACTGAAAAAGCATAAACCTGCTGAACTAAAAAGTTATTGATAGTTGATGGCCTCTGGTAAAGGGAGAATGGGTTTTCTTTAAGTCCTGGTAGGTTAACCACATTTCAGTGGATGACCATACACCCAAGAATACTTGGAAAGCACAAACTGGATTAACAAGACCGGCACCTTTAATCAAATTAAACATGGGGGGGGGAGGACTTAATAAACTGGAGATGAATAGGAAGACAATTCAGCAAACACTGAGGAAATTCAGCATAAGGACACCAAAATCTATAGTCCAGCAAACTAGAAATCAAAAGAAAGGTATTAATTTCTAGACGTATATGACCTACCAAAATTAAATCAAGATGGATTAAATAATTTAAACAGATTCATGACCGCTAATAAGATAATAAGTAATCAAAAATCTTCCAACTAAAAAATGCCCACGGCCAGAAGGACTCACCTCAGATTCTAAATAGACTTTCAAAGAAGAACTAACACTAATCCTCCTCAGATCAGTCCATAAAATGTTAAAGAGTGTAACACTTTCAAATACTTTTTATGGGCCAGCATTACCCTGATAATTACTTGACAGCATAAAAAGAAAATTATAGGCCAGTTTCCCTGATAAACACATAGATATAGACATATAAACAGACACACATACATACATCTCAATAAAATATTTGCAAATTAAATTCATGAGCATATCAGAAAGATCACCCACCATGGTTAAGTTGGCTTTACCTCAGAATGCAGGGATAGTTCAATATATCTACATCAATAAACGTAACCCACAACATAAACAGACTAAAGACACATGATCATCTCATTAGATGCAGAAAAGACTTTTGACAAAATCCAATATCCCTCCATGACAAAAGCTTAGATAACCTAGGAATACAGAAGATACATTTCAACATAATAAAGGCAATATCCACCATGTCCACAGCCAACATCATGAAAATTAAGAAAAATACAAAGCATTGCAACTGAAATCATGAACAAGATAAGGAAGTCCACGCTTCATTCCTCTTTAATATAGTACTTAGCCAGAGCACTAAGGTGGGTAAAAGAGACAAAGTGGAAACCAATAAAGAGGGAAGGAATCAACATGTCCTCATTTGCAATAAGAAACCCCATCTCAAACAACAGGTGGAAGATACCTGAGGATGGATAAGCAAGGTTGTCCTCTGCTGTGCACACAGACATTAACCCTAACATGTGCACCTATGCATAAACACACACACAATCAAATGTAGGATGCAGACAGCCCATCTGCTGGCTAGTTTTATGTTAACACAAACTAGAGTCATTTGGGAAGATGGAATGTCAGCTAAGAAAATGCATCTATTTGGTTGGCCTGTGGGCAAGACTTTGGGGCATCTTCTTGATTGATGATTGTTGTGGAAGGGCCCGGCTCACTCTCGGCTGTGCCATCCCTGGACGCTGGTCCTGAATACTATAAGAAAGTGGACTGACAAAGTCATGAGGAGCAAGCTAGGAAGTGGCACCCCAGCCATGCCTCTGCTTCAGCTCCTGCTCCCTACCAGGTTCCTACCTTGACTTCCTTTGATAATATACTATGACCTGAGAGTTGTAAACTGGAATAAACCCTTTCCTCCCCACGTCACTTTTGGTCATGCTGTTTTACCAAGCAATAAAAACCCTTAAAAAGACAATGCTTCACAGATCCACTATTGCAAACGCATTTTCCATGATCAGTGTTTTCAACTGACATCCCAAGTCAAAGAACACCTATACACTCACAATAAAATCCTATTTAAACCTTGACCAAATGCTGTCATTTACAACATTGATATATTAGGACATTATACTAAGTAAAATAAGCAGTTCACAGAAATACAAAGACTGCATGATCTCTCAAGGCCAGCAAGATGGCTCAGCAGATAAATGCACTTGCTGCCAAGCCTGATAACCTGTGTAGGAAAACTGACAGGGGCACGTGGTCCTCCTCTAACTGCCATATGCAATTGGTGCATATGCAACACACAGAGAAAGAGACACAGACACACACACACACACAGAGAGACACACACACAGAGACATAAACACACACAAAGAGACATAGACACAGAGAGAGAGAGACACAGACACACACAGACACAGACACACACACACATAGAGAGAGACATAGACACACACAGAGACGCAGACACACACACAGACACAGACACGACACACATAGACACACACACAGACACACACAGAGAGAGACAAAGACACACACAGAGAGACACAGACACACAGAGAGACACAGACACACAGAGAGACATAGACGCACACAGAGAGACACAGACACACAGACACAGACATACACAGAGAGACACAGACACACACACATAGAGATGCGGACACATACAGAGACACAGACATACACACAAAGTGTTTTTTAAACCTAAATAATCTTACTAAATTGTGAGTCTGAAAAAGTCCAACTCACAGAAGTAGAAAGTAAAATGACTGTTAGCAGAGACTGAGGGGTAGGTGGGAGAAGAGGGTCACGGTAAGTTAGTTATCGGTCAAAGTGTATTAAAGTCAGACAAGAGTAAGTTTAGCGATGTATTGCATATCAGGCTAACTGCAGCTAGTAATACTGTAGTGTAGACTTCAATATTGGGGTAAATTTCACTGTTTCACACACAAAAAAATAGGTAAGGTAGCAGATTTCTTTATCAGCTTGATTTTGCTGTTCCACACTATATCAAAACAAGCACTGTACTCTTTAAATGTATAAGATTATGAGCTATCAGTCTAACAAAAGCAGGAAGAAGTACTTAAAAGCACTGAAAATAAAATGATTCAATGGGAAGGAAAAGGTGATTCTAGCTGAGTGATGAGAAGGACCTGGAGATGGAATGGTAACAGGGGAGGTGGCCTGGGAATAAACACAGGAGTTGGACATTCTTACAAGGGAAGTGAACTGGAAGGGCCGTGGGCAAAGGCGGGCATGGGAAAGCAGCCCTCCTCATTCAGAAGTCATGCAGCTGAGACAGGAGTAATTAAAGCTGAAGGGGGCTATAGAGACCAGAGCCAATTTGGGAGGACTTGACCAGGAGCTGAGAAGTCTAGATTTTATTGGGTAATTGGGGAGCTGGTAAAGATTTCTAAGCAAGAAAAAGCATCATCAAAGTTGTGCTTTAGAAAGATCAATCTAGCAGTAATTGAAGTAACTGAACATCAATCAAATGCAGATGATACAGCACAGTGAATATAATCTAAGCCTGCAGGAATTCAGGAATTCATTTATAAAAATGTAATTTATATGCATCTTTTCAGTAACACAGCTCTATAAACTGTCTCACTCATAGACTAGTACCTAATTATATAAGCATCTAAAAAGGTCATAAGTACTATAAAATGATATCACAAAGCCTCTTGCCTCTGCCTGGAAATCCTTCCACCCCCTTTCCCTTCCGGTAAACTCTTCATCCTGTAGGTCTCAGCTTAAATGTCACTTCCTCAGAAAGGCCTTTTTAAAAATCATTTATCCAAACCAAGTCCCCTGTTTCTCTCTTCCAAAGAAGCTTTCGCTTCTCTTCAAGGCACTTATACAATCTGTAGTTAGATAATTTGGTCACTAATTAATTGAAGTCTGTGTCCTTTGCTAGATTATAGAGAGGACTGTAGTTTTGCTCATCGTGGTGCTCTCCAGAGTCTAAAGTGATGTAACATATAGCAGGAACTTAATAAATATTTGTTCTACTAACAATGAATAAATGGCTGGATAAGGAGGAAGATCATGAGGTGGAGGCCAGCCTTGACTAAATAGTGAGATCCTCCTGGGAAAGAGGGATTTATGAAGAAAAGGTATAGCTCCCCTTCGCTGTATGTGCTTGAGTGAAGATTCTTTATGTCAAAGTGAAAATTTACAGAAATCTTGCATCTCAACTCAAAGCCAAACTCCTACAAGCTGAGGGTGAAACCCTGAGCTTCTACAAAGAAAACAGTAAAGCAAATGTTCACGTCACAGTGTGCTCTTCTATCACACAGGTCTTAATGGAGACAACTCACAGTGCAGCTAAGGACCAGACAAGGGTAGAAAGCACGCATTGTGAGTTTGCTATGAAGACGGTGATTACAGACTTAGGGATCCTTGATCCATGAATACCATGTCAGGACGGCTACAATAACTTCAGCATTCTATTTGATTTGGTTTAACCTAAATCATCCCTGGAAGAGAGGGTGAGAGGAAGAGGGGTTGACTCAGACCAAGATTTTTCACAAAAAAATTCAAATGAATCTGTCTCCATCACGCGGTGCGTGTGCAGCATGTGCCACCAACCTGGCAGGAGGTTTTCCTTGTGTGGTAAGCACGGAGAAGACTAGCAACAAAATGTACATAAGTCACAGAAGTCTAGAAGAGTCCACAAAGTTCAGCCTGAGCCATCTGAGGCCTTATTTCAAGGCGCTGCCCTTCACAAAACTGTAATTTAGAAAAATCACTCAATTTGCTGGTACACATGAACTTGGAAGGCCAAACCAGCTGTCAGTAAGGATCTAGAGAAGTTGGTATAAAATTGGAAATGCTGAACTAACTTGGCACAACAAAGTGCCTGCACCGAAGGGAAAATGCGATTTCCATCACTCATTTAAGGTTGTTTATGCAATTGGATTTTATACATCAGGCTGAATACATAGACTTCAGTTGAAAGGGGAAAAAGACCAACAGAAAATTGTGCAAGAAAATAGTCAGCTTTGCTGAAAACAGATACCTGATCACACATCAGAAATATAGGACTTGTGGCCGGAGTAGTTGGGAACACAGGCTAGTGTTGGGAGCATGCACACTCTATAGGAACTGAATAAATACAATACCACACCACAGCTTCAAACATGTTAAAGGGTTAGGAAACAAAATACACACTGCTCACCTCTAAAGGGTGCGAGGTCATGTTGGTGTGGGGTGAGTTTCTTGTCAAGTGCTAGAAGGAGGTCAAGCTATTTGAAACCAAAGAGGAAGGCCTAATACCAGAGAAGGAAGGCACATGGCTTACAATATGCAGTGGTGAACGAAGGCCCTTGAGATGCTACACATGTCCTTGTAGGTGTGGGTCTTGTCTTGGGGCTGTTGGGCTCTACTGGGCCAGACAGAGTTTCCTCACTGAAGGAACTGCACATAAGCCAGCCTGAAGTTAATTTAATGTTCGAATTGTTTCCTAATATGTCACCT
This sequence comes from Rhynchomys soricoides, assembly GCA_019843965.1. NCBI lineage: Eukaryota > Metazoa > Chordata > Mammalia > Rodentia > Muridae > Rhynchomys > Rhynchomys soricoides. Next base: position 665,889 of record JADRCH010000134.1, read on the forward strand.
GCATCCCAACAAAGTGACCATTTTTAAAAATGTTTTAAGAGTTCCAGATTCAAACGGATGGTCTAAGATACCATAATCATGCCTGTGTTCTGATGTTGTCCCCAATGGAATCACCAAGCTTTGATAAATAAGTTCTCTAAATAGAAAAAAGTCGAATTCCTAAATAGATTAATATAGATTATATGTGCAAATTCTAGAAAATGCTGAGGTCTGCATGTGCACAAGTACACTCTTCATAAGGTCAGTGCCTTGACTGTGGCAAATACATAGCCTCAAGTCGTTCAAAAATCACAGAGAAACAGCATTTGATCAACGTCAACTTCTACTTAGGGAGGCTAATCTTTCCCCGGTGTTATCTGTACCATCACCAGCGCACCTGGTCAAATATTTCCAAGACTTTCAGCAACCACTGTCATGATAAAACAAGCGCGAGGCCAACAAATGGTGAAGCCAAACTCACAAGCCTCAGCAGCAGCTTTGTCCTGCCCTTGGTGGTAGTTGCTGATATAGTAGCCCAAGAGCGGGTAAGCAGTGACTATACTGCTCAACTAGATCTCACTTCATCTGGTTTTAATTAGGAAGGCTAACCTTGCCAGGCAGTGGAAGCACATGCCTTTAATCCCAGCACGTGGGAGGCAGAAGCAGGCAGATTTCTGAGTTCGAGGCCAGCCTGGTCTACAGAGTGAGTTCCAGGACAGCCAGGGGTACACAGAGAAACCCTGTCTCAAAAAACCAAAAAAAAAAAAAAAAGGAAGGCTAACCTCCAAGGCGATGTGCCTGTGCCTGTTTACAGGATGATCTGTAGCACAAGTGTTAAGAGCTTTTACCTGAATGTGTCATACAATATAGGGTCTTATTCAATTGATTTATTTTGATATTTAAATAATTTTATTCCCTAAATATTAAATTCGACTTTCAAAGTCAGCACAGATACCACCAACTGCAATATTGCTTTTGTTTGGTTTGGGCTACCTTAAAATTAAAATTTGTATAATAGAAGTTAGAATAGTCAGGACTGAGAAGGTGGCTTAGTAGATTGTGCTTGTCATTAAACTATGATGACTGGAGTTTGATCCCCAACACCCACATGAAAGAAAAGGTGGGGCGTGGCAGCACATGTCTAGGATGCCAGAGCTAAGGAGGCAGAGACCGATGGGCCCCTAGAGCTCCCTAGCCAAGCAGCCTGGCTGCGTTGGTGAGCTCCAGATTCCAAAAGAATCATGTCTCAAAACAAAAGGTGAGAAATGATTGACGAAGACACCAGACATCAACTTCTGGCTTCTACATGTACATGCATGCACACCCTGTACACTCACACTAGCAATTAAACAGAGAGAGAGAGAGAGACAGAGACAGAGACAGAGAGACAGAGAGAGACACAGAGAGAGAGAGAATTAGAAAAGTCCAGAGCACATCAAGTGAAAATGCATTCCACAGCGTCTCTACTCCTCTGATGCCTCAGAGGCCTCTACTTTCGCTAACACGCATATAATATTCTAGAAACTTCCTATAATATATATATATATATATATATATATATATATATAAATTATGTATTCTTTTTAGTGAATCAGTCCATGTTGTACCTAATTTCATGTAATTTTCCTCCTAGACATTAGAGACTAACATTTTACTGCCACCAATTAATCAGTACCCATGAGGAATCTCCTATAACAAAAACCTGGGACTGCTCAAGCCCCTTATAGAAGATGATGCAGTATTTGTACCCCCAATATACTTTAAATACCCTACTGGCTATCCGCAACACCTAACACGATGTACTTCTATAAATGGTTGTTTCACTGTGTGGATCAGGGGACAATGACAAAGCCTCAATGTAGTGACTACAAATGTGACTTTTCTCAAATACATTCCATCCATATTTGATTAACTCCATAGATGCAGGAGTCACAGAAATATAAGACACAGAGAAGGCCAACTGAATATACTTAGACATATTTTAGGGTGTACAAGGTTTCTAACAAGTCATCTCAATGGTCAAGTAAATTGTTTCCAATTTGCTTCTGTTACTAATAATCCTTTACCTACTTATTGGTACATTAAGATAAATGTATTTGGAGAGTTTATTTTTAGCAGTAGCATTGCAAAAATAGAAGAAAATAGTAAGCACTCACAATTTTGGCAAATGCAAAATTGCCCTGAATAAAGGATAGGAAGCCATTACTGGTGGTGCAGATATGTAATATCATCCTCTTGGGAGTCTGAAGCAGAGTGAATTCAAAGCCAGCCTGGACAACTTAGTGACACTCTGCCTCAAAATAAAAATGAAGGCTGCTTGGGCTACAGACCAGCAGTAAAGCACTTATCTAGCATGCATGAGGCCTTAGGTTTAATACCTCCATTTTTAAATAGAGAAGAGAATGGATACAAGTGTCTCTTTCATAGCACCACTACGCATACCCAAGCATGTTCCTACTTATCAACGTGAAGAATGAAAAATAGCACCTCCTTAATTTTACCCTTCTTAAATTTCTATCTCCTTCATTATAAGTGGGACTACTCTTTCAACTTTTCATTTTCTGCAAAACATCTGTTCCCATTGATTTTTGCTCTTCTTGTCAACTTATCAGTGATCCCTCAGTATTAATAATACCAACTGGTACTCTATCAAATACATTGCAACTGTTCTTCCCCACTGGGCTACTTGCTCATTGATTTTTATCATGGTGATTTCAACATGTAAAAGCTTTTCATTTTTATGAAGTCAAATTATTAATCTTTCCCTCTATTTGTTCATTCCTGGGTTTAGTGTTACACTTACAAAGGTCTTTTCTGTCCCAATATCACAAAACTATTAGTCCGTGTTTTATTCTTAAAATGAAACTACTAAGCAACAATTTGCTATTGACTGTTACTGTGAGAACAGTTCCAAGCACCTCACATACATTTCTGCATCTAACTCTCCAAGCGACTCTACAAGGCACAGAATCTGTAATTACACAAGCCTCGCAGGACTCACAGCCGGGCTGTGGCCAGGCCATGATTTCCACACAAATTCACCATCACTGAGCTGTATCTACTGTCTCCGTTACCATAAATGAAAAGTTCACTATAACCAAATCTTAACCTGTTCCTTTCCCCCACTTTTAAATCTGGTTGTATAGACCCTTTCCTCATTGTTAATTTTAGAGTTTTACATTTTTCTGTTGTCCCTGGGGTTAGTTTTCCTTGAGTTAGTCAACATCTAAGTAGATGCCAGATGCCCTGACAGTCCTTTCATACGTCTGCTTCTCCATTTCCAAGAGTCTCTTCTTATCCCTTGGGCTGTCCATCTTATTCAGGAAGGTGGTTTTCTCAGGAATCAGTCTTTGAATGCTTCCGAACAATGCTTGCTACTTTTGTGCTAAACAATAGGTTGACTATCAAGTAGATTGATACCAAATTTGTGAGACATCTCCTTGTCCATACACCCCGCCCACACAGAGAGAGGGCGGAGAGGGAGGGGAGGAGAGAGTAACACTGGAAACACTACTTCATGGACTCATTGACTCCTGGTTTTGTCAAAATGATGTACGAAGCCAGTCTGATTTTCCTCAATTTTTCTGCCTGCACACCTACAAGATTCTTGAATCTCACAATTTACTTTACTTCATCAAAATGCAGTTTTTCTAGAATACTCTGTCCTTTTGCTCTGAACACTATTTCTTTAACTTCTGAAGATTTTTTTCCTCCATCATGTCTGAAATCTTGCTGTCCATTTGTTCTGCTCTTCATTCTTGGCCACTCTAGCAGTGCCAGGTGTGGGTTTCATAACACTTACATTGGATTTTCTCTGCCTGTGTTTATCTTTATGTTATATATCTATGATCTACTATATATAATGTTCTATTACATATAAGTAGAACTCTCAGTTATACCCATGGCAGAAGTCCAACTTAAACTCATGTTAAGGACTTTATTTGGAAAGATAGCTGAGTGCCTTATATGACTCAAGGAAGTACAAAAGATCAGCTGGGCCTTGGGGGTAATGACAGGCTCAACTTGAAAGCCGTCAAGCAAGAGCATTTAACTCTGATGCCTGTGCTGCTCTGTTGACTTGGACCTCACTACTGCAGTTGGACTACCTTCATCTGTGAAGCATGGCATGTGGCTTCCAATATGAACCCCCACATCCCATGATTCTCACCAGTTGGCTGTCCTTGGTTTTATCTTTTTTCAAAGTTTCTCATACAATTTATTTTGATGTTTTTCAGCTTTCCCAGTTCTTCTCATCTCCCTACCCATCCAACTTTATGCTCAAAAACTAAATAATTTAAAAAAAAAAACAAAATTACACACAAAAACATAAATCAAAATGAATAAGCAAAGAAATACAAAGATTAGTAGATACCCCCAAACCCCCTTTATTTTGGGTTGGCCTTCCTGGGTATGGGGCTTGCCCTGAGTTGTGGCTAATATACCAAGAAAGACTCCATTAGAGAAAACTGATTTTTCCTTTGCCAGTAGGTATCAAGGGCAGAGAGTTACTTGTTAGGGTTGGTAACCCATGTCTACTTCCCTATCTCATTACTGGGACCCCCATCTAGCTTGAACCTCTATATGCTGCAACAGTCTCTGCAAGTTCATATATGCATCAGTCCTTTTGTGTCTGGAAGACACTGTGTTCTTGGAGTAGTAATCCATCACATGTGGCTCTTATAGTCTTTCTACAGCCTCTTCAGCACAGATTCCTGAGTACTGAGGGGAGAGCTTTGATAAAGACATCCCATTTAAGACTGAGTTTTCCTGGGGCTGGAGAGATGGGTCAGAAGTTAAGAGCACTGATGGCTCTTCCAGTGGTCCTGAGTTCAATTCCCAGCAACCACATGGTAGCTCACAGCCATCTGTAATGGGATCTGATGCCCTGTTCTGGTGTTTCTGAAGACAGCTACAGTGTACTCATATAAAGTAAATAAATCTTTAAAAGAATTTTTTTAAAAATTGAGTGTTCCACAGTCTCCCATTCTCTGTGCATTGTGTATTTGTTTCCATCTACTTCAAGAAGCTTCTCTTCTTGAAGCTGATGATTGAGCAAGACACTGATCTATGTGTATAGCAATATGTTATTAAAAGTCATCTTATTGCTATGCTCCTTAAGCAGAATAATAGTATTGGGTTTCCCCTAGGCCCATGACCTATCTAGTCTCAGGTTCTTGGCCACTTTAATAATGTCAGGTATGGGCTCCATCTCATGCAGAAGACTTAAATACAATCAGAAAGTGTTTGATTACTCCCATAACATCTGTGCCACTGTTATACCAGTATATACTGCAGGCATGTCACTGTGTAGGTCACAGGATTTGTAGCTAGAAGATATTGATAATTGCCTTTCTTCTCCAGTACCTGTTATGTACTTTCCGATACCATGAACACTAGTCAGAAAGGGTGAAGCTTCTAGCTAGGCACCAACTCAGCTGCTCTGTGTTCAATGGCATATGTAAGTGTTGTCTTCAGAAATAAGACCTTACCATTAGGTTGTGGGAAGTAATTAATAGCCTTGGAAATATTTTTGCTGTTGTGGAGTTTCCATGGGACCCCTTTGGCTAACAACTCAACAAGACATAACACATTCCTGGTACAGGAGGTTTTACTTGGTAGTGTAAGATGTCTAGTTGGGGGATTGTCTCCCCTATTATTAGGTGGCTCATTTAAATTCCTTTCATATATGCATATATTTGAGGAAGCATCTAGGGTAACAGGTTTCTGTGTGGTAGTTACCCCTCCCCACGTTCCCTCCTTTACCCTTCGCTACCATCCCCCTCTGTATTTAATGCTTCAATCCAGTTTTTTAACTGGTTCATTTTTCTAATTAACTTATTTATTAAAATCATGTTTCTTTTCAATTTCTTTAAGTGAATATTTTTTCTGAAATGTTTTCTAAAATAATTTGTAATCTGTTTTTATTGTTTTATTATCGGTAGTGGTGGCTGTGGGGTTTGTTTTGTTTGACTGTGTTTTTTATTGGTTGGTTTTATTTGGCTTTTTGTTTAAGTTTGGTTAGGTTTAGTTTGGTTTCTTTACAGCAGGGTCTCTAGTTCATGGTGACCTCCAAGTCCTTACATACTGAGGTTGACTTTGAACACTCTGCCTTCTTAGTGTTAATATTACAGGCTGCATCATCATGCCTGGTTTTAGGAAGTGCTAGAGATCAAACCCCTAGCTTTGTGCAAGCAAGGCAAGCACTACCAATTATGCTATATTCCCAGAATATAGCTATACCTATATTTTGGTTTTTTAATGGGTTCTTTTCTTGTTCTGGGGTATGTGTGTGTGTGTGTGTGTGTGTGTGTGTGTGTGTGTGATAGACAGGGTCTAATTTATCCTAAAATGGCCTCAAATTCATTATGTAGCCAAGAATGACCTTGAACTGCTGGTCATCCGGCCTCTACCTCCTGAACTGCTGAGATTACAGGTGTATGTCACTTCTAGTTCAGGAGGGTTCTTAATCTGAAGCATATGTCATCTTCTTGCTTAGAATAACAGGTTACCCAACTTGGGCATGGAATTTCTTGTTCTTTCATTTCTGTTCATCTGAGTCTGGTCAATGTTCATTGTCATGTTTTCTTCTTTCTTCTTCTTCTATGTAAGTTAGAAGAGAAGTATAAAAAATACTTGACCTCATGTCTCTTACTACTGATTCACCACACTAACTCTGTTGAGGCTTTTTCGGTTTTCCCTGAGACCTGCCTCAACTCATACCTCACAGGATGAGAGTCTTCTCACTTGGTTTTAGTAAAATTTGCACTGTTTACAATCTAAAGAAACATCAGCTTCTAGCCTCCTCCATGGATTTGATCTACATTTTACAGACTCGTAATGTACCAGTCCACAGTTTGAACTGAACTACTTCCTAGTTTCCATTATTTTTTTCTTTAAAACAGAATGAAATACATGTTCATTCTATCTGATGATTTTGTATTAGTTTCATAACAGGAACTAAAGACAAGCCTACCTTTACTTTTCTGAATATCTTCTGAAATCTTAGATTATCTACTTTGAAACTCAGAGCCTGCTCATTACCAAATACACCTGGCATGCTTACTCTGCACAAGGCACTGTGAGATGCACTGAAGATACAACAGTGGAGATTAGTCCCCATATTCTGAGATCTTATATTGTGATGGCCGATACAGAATGCTTTTATAAGCAAATGATCACAAGGATATCAGGACAGTGATTACAGGATGGTGGTTTAAGCAGAGATTACAGTACTCAAGAAATGGAGATGAGATGATTTGGGTGGAAAATTCCTGAGCTGCTTTTCTCAGTTCTAGGAGAGGAAAGCTTTTGTGAAACTCATTTTCTTTATTTTGTAAAGAGTCATTTAAATGAATTCCCCACCTTGAGTGACAGAGTGCAAAATGAGAAAGGACCTTGTCTCTAAATGTCACAGGACTTTTCCTGGGTGTCCAACCCAGTAATAATTACATTCATTCTTGGGATCCACCACCAATCAGCCTTCTGAGAATGTTCTTGGGATTCAAAGCTAGAGAATCCTGCTCAGATAAACTTAACATGGCCCAGATCAATGATTCAGGGCAAGAGGCACAAATGGCATGAAGTTCTCACTAAGTCTGAGTTTAACCAGCCCAACTGGTCATAAGGAAAAGGAACTCTAAGAATGTAATTCCCATGACAGAGGTTATACCTTAGAAAAATATGACTGTGAATGTTAATGTAAAGATGTATGAATATGAATGAAAGATGTGCGTTCTACAGCTCAGAAAGGTGACCAGAAGTACATAAGTGGCATTGTGGCGATTTGAAAGAAAATAGTCCCCATAGGCTCATGGGTAGAAGGTGTGGCCTTGTTGGAATGGGTATGGCATAGGTAGAGGAAGTGTGTCCCAGTTCTTTTCCTGCTGCCTTCAGATCAGGATGTAGAACTCTTAGTTCCTTCTCCAGCACCATGTCTGCTTGCATGTCATCATGCTTCCTGCCATGAGATTAATGGACTAAACTTCTGAAACTATAAGCCAGCCCCAATTAAAGCCTCTTTTCCTTCATAAGAGTTGCTGTGATTATAGTCTCTTCACAGCAATAGAAACCCTAAGACAAGCAGCAACCTTCCCCAGCACGTCAATTGAATCTACCATGTTTCTAGTTCACCCTCCACGCAACACACAAACTTAACCCTTCTTGGCATCTCCAGGTTATTATACAGAACACAGAGTAAGAGTCCTCAAAAGATAAATACTGAACTTGCTGTCAATAAAAGCATGTGGGACAAACAACACTAGCTAAATTGGGTTGCTCCGTGTAAAACAATGCAAACAGATCCATACTTACATAGATTACTCTTTCACAAAATTCAACTCCAAATCGACTAAAGACTTAAACACAAAACCAGATACTCTTGCTATTATGAATAAAGCTACTATGAACATAGTTGAGCAAGTGTCCCTGTGGTATGGTGGAGTATCTTCTGGATATATGTCCAGGAGTGGTATAGCTGAGTCCTGAGGTACAACTATTCCAAGTTTTCTGAGAAACCTACAAGTTGATTTCCAAAATGTTTGTACAAGTTTGCACTCCCACCAGCAATGGAGGAGTTCCCTTCACTCCACATCCTCGCCAGCATGTGCTATCCCTGGAGATTTTTATCTTAACCATTCTGATGGGTGTAAGATGGAATCTCAGACTCAGAAACTAGAAACAACATAGATATCCCTCAACTGATGATTGGATAAAGAAAATGTGGTATGTCTACACAATGGAATACTATTCAGCTATTAAAAACAAAGACAAAATGAATTTGCAGGCAAATGTATGGAACTTGAGAATATCATCCTGAGTAAGGTAACCCAAAATGACACACATAGTATGTGTTCACTTATAACTGGATATTAGCCATAAAATAGAAGATATCCATGCTACACTCCACAGACCCAAAGAAGATAAGCAAGAGGGGAGGCCCAAGCAGGGATGCTTGAATCTCACTCAGAATGGGGAATAAAATAGTGTAGGGAGAAGATGGAGGGGGGGACTGGGTGGGAGACAGAACGAGGGGAATGGAGGGGTCGGCATCAGGTGTGGGGAGAGTTAGGGCTGATGGCCATGAGAATGAATGGAAATCTGCAGCTGACAGGGGCGGGGGCATCTCAAGGACATGCCAGAGACGTAAGATAAGGGAGGCTCCCAAGAATCAACGGAGGTGACCTTATCTGAGACTCACAACAGTGGAGATCTGGGGCCTGAAGAGGCCACCTCCTGCAGCCAAGCAGGAACCCCAATGGAGCGATAAAGATGCCAACCTATCCACAAAACTTTTGACCCAAAACTTATCCTGCCTACAAAAAATGCAGGGACAAAGAATGGAGCAGAGACTGAGGGAATGGCCAACAGATAACCTGCCCAACTAGAGACCCATCCCATGGGCAAACACTAGTCCCTGACACTACTAATGATACTCTGTTATGCTTGCAGACAGGAGCCTAGAAAGGCTATCCTCTGAGAGACTCTACCCAGCAGCTGACTCAGACAGATGCAGAGACCCACAGCCAAACAGTGGATAGAGCCTGGGGACTCTTACGGAAGAGTTGGGGGAAGGATTGAGGGCCGTGAAGGGGATAGAAACTCCACAGGAAGACCAACAGAGTCAGCTAACCTGGACCCTTTGGGGACTCACAGAGACTGAACCACCAACCAGGGAGCATAAACCATTTGAACCTAGGCTCCCCAACATATATGTAGCACATGTGGGTACAGAACAACTGGAGCAGGGGCTGTCCCTAAAGCTGTTACCTGTCTGTGGAATCCATTCCCCTAACTCAGCTGTCTTGTCTGGCCTCAGTGGGAGTAGCACCTAGCCCTGCAGAGACTTGATGTTCCAGGGTGGGGGGATCTTTAGGGGGAGCCCCCATTCTCTCAGAGGAGAAGGAGGGGGGATGGACTGTGGGAGGGAGGGACCAGAAGAGGAGAATTGGGATGAAAGGGAATTTTTTTAAAAAGCAGATACACTGAGCCTGATAAAAGAGAAAATGCCTGTAGCCTTGAACTCTCTGGCACAGGAAAAGGCTTTCTGAACAGGATACCACTAGTATAGGCACTAACCAACAAATAATAAATTAGTACCTCATGAAACTGAAAAACTTTAGTATACCAAAGAACACCATTGTTCAGACAAAGCAACAGCCTACAGAATGAGAAAAAATGTTTACTAACTACACATGTGATAGAGGATTAATATCCTAAATATATAAAGAACTCAAAAATTAGCTATCAACAAACATTTTTAATTGGGTTAGAAAACAACCCAATTAAAAATGGGGTACAGATCTAAACAGAATTCTCAAAAGAGAAACTCAAATGGTTGAGAAATACTCAGCACTTAAAGAAATGTTCAACATCCTTAGTCATCAATGAAATGTAAATCAAAACTACTTTGAGATTTCATCTTGTACCCATCTGAGTGGCTGAGATCAATAAAACAAATGACAGATCACGCTGCATGGATGTGGAATAAAGGAAACATCCATCCATTGCTGGTGGGACTGCAGACTTGCACAGCCACTGTGGAAATCCGTGGGACTGCAGACTTGCACAGCCACTACGGAAATCCATGTAGCAGTTCCTCGGGAAGATGGGAACCAATCTACCTCAATCCAGCTATACCACCAGGCTGTGTTGACAGGCCTTGGGAGGTAGAGGCAGGTGGATATCGTGGATATCAGTGAGTTCAAGGCCAGCCTGGTCTACAGAGCTAGTTCCAAGATAACTAGGGATACACAAAGAATCCCTGTCTTGAAAAACAAAGCAACAAACAACAACAAAATAAATCAGCTATATCACTCTTGGACATATATGCAAAGGAAGCTTTATCCTACCACAGAGATATTTGATCAACCATGTTCACTGATGCTCTATTCAAAATAGATAGAAACTGGAAACAACCTAGATGTCCCTCAGCAGATGAAGGGATTTGTAAAACGTGGTACATTTACACGATGAAATATTAATCAGCCATTTAAAAAAGAAATCATGAAATTCACCGGTAAATAGATGGAACTAGAAAAAAAGATCATCCTGAGTGAGGTAACCAGACCCAAAAAGACAAATGTGGTGTGTATTCATTTATATGTGGGCATTAGCTGTTAAGTCAACCAATGATAACCAAGCTACAGTGCATAGAACCAAAGAGCTTAAGTATAGGACAAGGGACTGGAGGGAGGGAGAAGGTGTCAGAGCTCCCTAGGAAAGGGAAATAAGATAGTTATGGGTAAATGAGGAGGTAACTGGAACAGGAGGACCAAGTAGGGGAGGGAAGAGGAGGACAGGGGAGGAAATATAGGAAGAGGAAGCTAAAACTAAAGGTTAGTTGGGGTGGTTAGTATGAAAATCATATACAGTAGAAAGATATATAGATATAGGTATACAGATATATAGATATGTAGATATATAGATATATGAATGGGATCTAAATGAAATCATCAAATAATGAGGTAGATAGAACCCCAACTAGACTTCTCTTGCCAACAAATGAGTCTTCCAGTACCAGGATTGGGTTACATCTAAGTAAATTGTTGGCCAAAGGGATCCCAAACAACCCAGAATGTTGCCTAGAGTATTGGTTGCTCACCACAAGCTGAAGCAAGGTCCCGTTGCTGAATACAACACATACTACATAAATCATTGAACATGGAGAAAGCCACCTGGGGTCTACATAGAGCCTTCACCTCAAAGATGGGCTAGCATCTTTGGTACAGAAAGGTGCTCTGCATGCTAACAGAGGAGAAATGTAAACACCAACACACCCACAAACAATGATGTCTTTGATCTACAATGGTGTCCTGCCTGCAAGATATGCTGGTGTAATAGTGGCACACAGAGCTTGTGGGAGAAACCAACCAATATCTGATTTGACTTATGGCCCACTCCATGAGATGAAACCTATAATCAACACTGCTTAGATAACCAAGAACCTGAGACTAGATAGCCCAGGTTCCTAGGGTAAAACCAAATGCTACTGGTAAAAAATAAAAAAAGTGTGAGGAAAAAGGCTATTTTTAATAAATGGAAGAAGTAAAATAAAAGCATGTAAGAATAGCTCAATGAAACTGATCATTTAAGATATGATTACACTTGAGTTTACAAACATGCTACCCAAGCAGTGCTGCAAAGGACAGTAATATGTTCTCTTCAAAAAAGAAAGACCATTTTGTAAAGGAGTGTGGATCTGAGGAAGTCAGGGTTCTCATTTGGCCTGTGAAGAGGCACTGCAGACTACACCATTGCCAGCAAGGCAGGAGGATCCAATCCTTAGGGCTCATAAACTAAAGATGTGCAGCTCTACTTAAGAGCAATGGAAAATGGCAAATCAGCTCTGGGTAATGGGTGGTTTGATTATATTTATGTTTGTGATATGACCTTAGCTGCAGAACGGAAGTAAAGAAGGCAGGAAGGCACCCAGAAAGCTTGTTGAGGAGGAAGGCTGCTGGTGGAAGAGAGTTACCAGATCAGTTGTAGGGCACTTAGGTATTCCATGGCTAACTGCTTCTTTCTCTATAAAATAGCAAAGAGGTAAAACAAAACAAAGATGTTTGGACCCTTGGAGATTAAAAACAGATGTAGGTCATTTCATCCCCAACTCCTTCCAGAAGAAAGCAGGGACTCTGGCCTTGAGGCTTCAGCTGGGCCTTCTCTGCAGAGCAGTTCTGACACTTGGAGATCTGGTGCTGCCTTATATTTCGAGGTTAAGAATTTTGTGCTATTTTGTCAAAACAAATCAAAGTTTTGCCCTAGAGCGTAGAATCCATTTAAAGAGAAGAGCTTTCCTTTCGCTCGCCCTGGGGTAACCCGGATGTATTCCTTCAAGCAGCTGCAGGAGAAAAAAGTGGAAAAAAAACTTGGGAAAGACTTTTTGCAGTTAACCAAAGATAGACCTTAACTCAACCACCAAAAAAAAGAAAAAAAGAGGGCCTGATTAAAGCATTCTCAGCTGATGGACCTTTTACCATTAACCAGTCACTTGGGTCAAAAACAAAAGATCAATGCTATTCACCAGGTCTAGTGTAACCATCAACAAGGAGGGAATGATGAAAGTCCTGGATTACAGGGGAAATTCAGCGACCAGTGCCTTTGGGAGAAGAAAGCTGACATTCTGTCCTCACCTCTTCAAAAACATATGCCAAGCAGAAAGAGATCTAGGATCAAAGCTATCTTTAAAAGACGGAAAGGTCTCAGAAGCACTGCTGCCTGCAGGTGTAAAAGTAAAGCAACAAAAGTCCACGGCAGCCCAACCAGTGATCCCTCAACTGCCCTGGTGGCTGGCCCACTGCGCTGGCTGGCCCACTGCGCTGGCTGGCCCACTGCGCTGCCTATTAAGACTCTGCAAAGTCCTTGAGAGGCACCTCCGAGAGTGTCATTTATGAAAAACGAAGCCAACAGAGGGAACACCTGGTAAGATAATTAGAGGATTTCAGACGAAGGGGGAACAACAAAGCAGTGCGGAGCGCAGGCAACAGGTCCATCACTCTCCATCTACTCAGAGCACGCGGGTCCTCGTGGAGAGAAACTTCCAATTTTTAACAAAAATATCCCCAATCTGCCTCCCTGCAGAAGTTATAACCCTCTGCTTTTGTTGTAATTGAGGTTTACCTGTGGGGTTAATTTCACACTGGATGTAAGTCTACAGCCATTTTTGCTGCAGACGAGAGGTGGGGAACAGGAGCAAAAGAAAACGAGGACAAGGGGGCAGAGCTCCTTGTCCTCAAGCTGTGACCCAGCTTGTTCATAGCTGGGTCACAAGCCCTGGGTTCAAATCTCAGTTTAGTAAGTTATTGAAACTCTTTGAACCTCAGCCATCTTGTCTGTAAAGGGGATTTGCCTGCCATATGGTTACTGCAAAGAGAATAGGGGAGTGCCCTAAAGCTCCTGCCTTGACGGCCAGCATACAGTAGTTACAGAGCGGGGATAAGTCTGCCGAGAAATCACTAGCTCTTGTTTCCTCTTCACGTGTTCTCTGCTGCCTCTGGACTTCTTAGTCTTAGAGGCAACTTGTTTGTGAACAATTCTACTATCCTGTCTGCTCTGCAGATCTCTGTGTATAAGACCCCCGAATTCCTCACTCCACTCAAGATGCTTTGGCTTTAACTCACTGACCATCCAGTACTACAACCTGTGCAACCCACCCTCCTGTGTGTAGTTCCCCTCCTTGTTCTAGCCTCTTCTACATGATGTCATTCATTTTCAGTGTGACAAATCTGGAGTCAAGTGAGATTGTTTCAGTTAGTTTGAAGGCTGACTAAAAGGCTTTATTTAACCTACAGTAGCCAGAACCATTACTTACATCATGAGCAAGTGGGTAATTACTCTGTACCAACTAGACCTTACAAATAACTATGTGTAATGCCGCCAAACAGAACACTGCTTTCACAAGAGTAGGCTCAAATGCTGCCTCTTAAAAAAAAGACTTAACTTCCTAATCTAACGCCATTTTATTTTTTTTTAAACCTAGGTGCTGAGAAATAAAATCCTCTATTCTATTTTTAAGAAAAAAAGTTTATATTCATATTGCCCCAAAATTATCTGAGTGTCTTTTAGTGAGTGCCAAGTAATTTCACTGCTCCATTACCCTCTGGGAATATCCTACAGACTTGACTGAATTAAAGGGGTCAAGAGAAGGAATTTGAAATACTAGTAATGAAAAACTGGTTTAATATTTAATGTGAGTAATTTATAGAAAACAAAGATCAAGGTCAATAAGTAGTCTTTCTATCCCAGACGTCATTTCACCAGGGTATCTTGATTGAATTCTGCAAATATAATCTATTGAGCCAATATTGGATCTTATAATAGTCATGCATGCTTTTGCTTCTGTAAAGATGACTCTGAAGTCTTAGGGTACATCTCAGTGGCAGATTGTCTAGCATTTGTAAAGCTTCAAGTTGGATCCCCAGAACCACACATGAACAATGATTCTTTGACTATGTTTATAATTCAAAATTTATTCAGCTACATTAGTCTCTTCCACAACACACTGCTTAAATAAACAAAAATTTCACTTTGAAGAGAAAGCAACAATATTCATATTCCCAGGTGATAGACTGACCTCTAGTGGAGAGTTTTTGAATTACTGAACAAGCTGTCTTGTTAACAGTCCCAGCTGTGTGGAACATTGTTGAAACAAAGTTTGCAGCTCTCTAAACACTGGGTCTGGTGGCTCAGGCCTGTAATCCCTGCTGTTCCCATTCTAGGACTGAGGCAAGAGACTTAACCGCCAAGGCCTGTCTGAGCTACAGAGTGAATTAAAGCCCAGCCTGGGTAACTTAATGAGACTGTCTCAAAACACAAAGTGAAAGAGGTGGCAAGGAGGTACACCTTAGTGGTAAAGAGCTCATCTGGTGTGTGTGAGGCTCTAGATTCAATCCTCAGCAGTAAAACAAACAACACCCAAAACCATTGATAACAAAATTGTTTTAACTCTTTAATCTCAAACCAGGTAACATAAGAGAGTTAAAACCGTGGTTCTGGTACCTAACTTACCTCCCTCCATCACTGTCTAGCTGGGTAACATTAGTTAGGCAACCAGCTGGCTACAAAATATGAAACTTACATGACTGACTTCATGAGATCCGTGTGAAGGTCTAATGAGTCCAAATATGAAAAGTGTCCTTGACACCATATGGCACAGACGTCAGTGCTATAAAACAATTGGTACTTCTGGCTATAAAAAACTATGGCCAGAGGAAGACGGTAATTTCAGAAGACATTAGAAATAACAAGAGTAGGGATACAGTTCTTAGAGGTTTAGCTATAGCAAACCCAGATAGAGCCAGTTCAGTTAGCTTTCCCATCTCCAAAAGTATATGAGCTGTCCCTGTTCGTAACAGAACAGGGACGGAATGGGGCCCTATATCTGAATGGTGTTCTGTGGGAAACACTGGGAAGTTTGTATGTTGCCCCAGTATAAGCAAAATGAATACCTCCAGATACTGTCTCCTGGGCCAAAACAAAACAAGCTCACAGCTCCACCCTCCAGGCTCTGAACTCTTTCTGTATCTCCTGTTCACAGCATACACAATTAGCACTTGCTGTGCAGCACACCATCTCTGGTTATGTGAGTCATGCAACTCAGAGATTACTTTTTTCTACAATTAACTTACCTCTCTGGAGCCTTTTGTTTTGTCTTAGTTTGAAGTTTAGTACTCAGAATCTCTGTCTGTCTATATTTTGTTGACATACAGCCCAGGCTAGCCTCAAATCCCCAGTGTTCCTGCCTCCAGTGCCCAAGCATGGGAACACGAGACTTGCACTACTTCACCCAGCACTTCACGATTATTTATCTCTTGCCTGAGCTTATATTATAGGATTTAAACTTTATAATATTCTACTGCTTCTAAGCAATATATCTGATTAATGACCTAAAAACGGTTTCTTACAAAGTTAATAATGTAATCATCACCTCTTTTCCAGGGAAAGTCCAAATCAGCAATTATTTTAAGCTGACAAAATGCATATAAAATTGAAAAATGACCTATAATTTCAAGATATTTCTTCACTACAAAATAATTGTCACTTAGAGTAAAACAGTCTGTTTTTTACCATAAAACAATATGATAACTCAAATAAAATGAGCAGCGTTTAATTCTGTCCTGACACATCACTGTCCTGACATAGCCTGATTCATTTCACTATTTCAAATTCTTTATTCCAAGCTGAAATTAAAAGTTGCAATTCAACTATCCAATAAATGCATAAGCCTATTAAAATGACATAAAAGTTCCTCTCAAATCTTATTCATAACATTTACTCAGTACAAGGAGAGATTTATGTAAATGCGATTGTAAGTTGTGGATAATATGCTATATTTATTAAACTACAACTCAAAAATAATCACAAAATACTACAATATGGCAAGATAGATTCCAGAGGATATACAGACTATAATATAATTCTCTCTGCCATTAATATCCACTAACAAATATAATATTACTCAAACATACATTTCAACCTAACGGCAGAAAAGATTCTAGAAAATTCATTTATATTTGGAAGTATAAAAACAATAAACCTATTATTGCAGCGCTATTAAACTATACCCATCAATACCTCCCTAATGCCTATCTAGGAACACTGGTCAGCGGAAGCAGGACAGATGTGACACCACAGAGGAAGAACACTCTCCTATGCATCATCTGCAGGCAGACTTAATCAATGATGTGTGTGATGACCTTGTTGTTTTTCTTGTACTAATCAACACTTAGAGCCTACCAGTTGTATAGCCTACAACCGGGACAATAATTCAGTTCTACCAATGATATGTAAATGAGTTAATGAAAAGGCAAAGATCTGAAAAGCATTTGCTAGTCTAATCCTCTTTTAGAAGTACAGGATAGCATATATATATATATATATATATATATATATATATATATATATACACACATATATATCCAGCTACACACAAGGCTGAAGCAAGAGGATTGCAAGTCTGAGGCAGTCATCCCAAGCAATTTAGCAAGCCCCTCTATCAAATAAAAAAAGAAAAGGCTAGAGATCACTGAATGAATGCCTACCCAACATGCAGATGCAATACCAGTACCCCCCCAAAACAAACCTGGATAGATAAAATCCAATGGTTTCAAGCATTGAATGGCAGGCAGCAAGGAGAAAGGAAACATGCAGAATCCTATCATGCCAGCTTAACTAACACCAAGAGGCAGTTTCCAGGAAGTCTTGGATCCTTTCCCCCAGAAGTCTAGCCTAGTTGAGGGAAGAGGGCACAGAAACTAAGATCAAAAAAACAAAAGGTCCACATGAGCCTCACAGTTTGTAAAATAGTCTAGGTTCAAGCACTCGGGGCTGGCATCACATTAACTGTGAAGAGTACGTGATAGACAATTGTGTTACTTAAAGGATAGTATAAACATTTCTTTTTTCTTACTTAATGTAAATCACATTTTAAAATGGGAGCTGCGGATATGGTTCATCAGTAAAGAGCACTAGTTGCTCTTCAAGAGGACCTAGATTTGATTCCCAGCACTCACATGAAGGCTCACAGTTGTCGCTAACTCCAGTCCAAGGGATACATCATTTTCTTCTGGCCATCTTGGGTAGCAACCATGAACATGATACCCAGATACACATGTAGAAAAAAACACACATGCAGATTAAATAAATGTATCTTTTATAATTTAAGAAAATAGTCTAGGTACAAAAGAATAAATGCTGTAAGGTTTCAGTGATGTAAACTGTCTAGAATAGGCAAACTTACAGAGAAGCAGATGGGCAGTTGGCAAAGATGGAGCACTGGTCCTCTCCTTCTATCATGCGGGACCCTGGAATCCAACTCAGACTGTCACGGTTTGGCGGCGAGTGCCTTCACCCACTAAGTCATCTCACCAGACCAAGTATACGGATTTTCAAAATGGAAAGTAAATAGCATTACAATCAACACAAATGTCAAAAACTTTAGAAAAACAATCAAAGTGGCACAGAATCTAATCATGACAAGTGCCCAGCAACCAGGCCAGCTTCCCTCAGAAATGGTCAAATAGGTTGAGAGACAGACAAGTTTCTGTGAATACGGAGAAAAGAAACTGTGAGCAATGGCGTCTCCATCTAAGCCTCTGGAGACATACATACAAAACTTATCTGAAGACATCCTTTAAAGATAGAAAATAATATTGCAGACTCCCAGACAGCTATAAGTTTTACCACACTGCAATGAAAAATCAATGCCCAAAATTCATACAGTCTGACAAGCATCAAAATATTAATTAAATATTAAATCCACCTGCATCTTAATAGTCAATTCCCAGCTTCCTTATTTCTCCTGCCTCAATACAAATCAGTTTCTTTGTTCCTCTGGGTTAGTAGTACTCTGCGTGACTCTGATACCATTCTTGACAGTAATTACTTAGTACGTTCCTCCACTGTTAATTGTTTTTAATTTTGTTAAAGAATAATTTGATTTTATGTATATGAGTACACTGAAGCTGTCTTCAGACACATCAGAAGAGGGCATCGGATTCCATTACAGATGGTTGTGAGCCACCGTGTGGTTACTGTGAATTGAACTCAGGACCTCTGGAAGAACAGTCAGTGCTCTTACCCACTGAGCCATCTCTCCAGTCCCTCCACTGTTAAATTTATCATACGCAGTCTCACCACTCAGCACAGCTCCCCACCTGACTCTTGGGACAATGCATGCAGTAGGTGATCAGTGCTTGCTGTTTGCTGAAAGGAAAAAGGGGAAGGGAAAACAGTATAATCTAATTATACAGATTAGTGAGAACCGAGCAGGTAAGGGCGTGGAGAGTTCCTACACCAGTCCTCTGAATAAAGAGTAACTAAGAGACTGAACAAAGCCCCCATGCGTGACAAAAAGAAATCTAACAAAAGCAAAATTGCTGAAAATAAGGTAATTCAGGAACTTGGCATTAATATGAATTAGTAACAGAGATAATGGGCATTCAGTTCCATCCTCCCTCCCCCACGCTCTGTGAATAAGTCCACAAGGCAAGGAGCTGTAAATTTTGCATACAATCTATGGAGAAGCAGAGGCCACTAAGTAGTGGGAGGAATGGGATCGGTTCCATACCCTAGCTAGGTGCCTAAGCCACAAATACTCAAAAAACTATTGCTCCAGAGTCAATCTTACTATATTTTCAGAAAAAAATATTTGGAAGAAAGTAAAGATCTTAGATATTTTCAACAAAAAAGGTCTTGTCATATATTCACTTCACACTGTTATTGAAATGTTTAGGCATAAAGTGAGAAAATCCTCTGCTCAGTATCCACATCAAATATCCAAATATTTGGGAAAAATCATTATTTCAACACTAAAATTTACTGTTTATATTGCACAATATTCAGGCTGAAATTTGAAGATCATCCAAGAAAGAGTAAAATTATTTTTTAGCAGAGATAAATGAATGAATGAACGATTCAGTCAATCAGTCTGTTCACTTCCTAAGGTGGACAAGTATTTGTCTCACCCTCCAGTGAACTTAAAGCTATTTCTCATATTCTCTAATACCAATAGCCTGGGCTATACAGATATTCAAGAAAAACTGATCCATCATAATGCTTCAAGTTCTTTGAGTAAAAAATAATGAAGAATTCTAAAGATGTCTATAAAACTTAAATCCTTGTCTCTAGGGAACATCTACCAGTTTGTGATCTTCTTTTCCACAGTATCAAATCAAAACATTAATTTAAAAAAAAAAAATAGCCCAGACTGGCCACACATGCTGTGTAGCCAGAGCTGGCCTGAGCTCTGTGTCTCCCAGCCTCTGTCCACCACACCAACTGCTAGATTCCAGGCCTCCGACACCATTCCCAGCCACCACATTAAACCTTTAATAGCACTCATGCTGAGCTCAGGCTCAGCTCAGAAAACAAGAGTTTTCCACTGATTTAGAAGAGGACCAAAGATTTAGACAGAGGCTTATCACTTAAGAAGGAAGAAAGAGAGCTCTCTGTCCCTGAACTTTACCAAAGAGAAAATAGAAATCTTCCCTTGCTTTATTAATCTAATGGCTTGATAACTTGAATCAATTTAAAGGCATTCATCTACAGGGAGAAACTGTTTGAAAGCTAAATGCACTAAATCTTCTTTCCTGGGCCCTAAGTGTTTTTTGAATCCTTACTGGTTTCACTTACTGCTTTATTTTAAAATCAGATTGAGTCATTTTGTAACCAGTCATTCTTTGTGAAGATGGATTCATTTTACCTGCACATATATCCCCCCTGGTCAGCACTGCAATGAATTGTGGTGCCATTTGAAGCTCTAATACAGTGCTCTACAATCCAATTAGTAACTGACTCTGAAAACACAATTTCAAAAATGACTGTAGCGCTCCCGCTGCCTACTCTTGAATATCAAAGGCACTAATTGAATGTCCGTACTATTTCAGTTATAGATCTTCCTGAAATCACCTCATAGTAAACTAGCAGTTTTCAACTGCTATTTGAGAGCTCCATTTTAAAGACTTAGCAAACATGTATTTTTTAAGAAAATCAGTGTGATTAATAAAAAGCATTTTCTATGATACTCAGAGAACTCAGTAGCCTATCAATATCCCTTCATAACAATAGGAATAGATGACAAAGCTAAAATCATAAGTCAATACATTAAACAAATACATATATATGAACATACACACACACACACACACACACACACACACACACACGCAGCACCAGATGTGGTGTTAAACACAGAGTTCCAAGGCTGCTGGGCCACCTACAAATCAGGCATGTACTTGTGTTTTCTTTCTCTCTCTCTCTCTCTCTCTCTCTCTCTCTCTCTCCCTCCCTCCCTCCCTCCCTCCCTCTCCCATCTTTTAATTCCACAGATAAAATTCAATTTGTCAATACAGTCACTGAAAACTTGTACCTAGAACTCACT
Source organism: Rhynchomys soricoides (assembly GCA_019843965.1). Classification (NCBI taxonomy): domain Eukaryota; kingdom Metazoa; phylum Chordata; class Mammalia; order Rodentia; family Muridae; genus Rhynchomys; species Rhynchomys soricoides. The sequence goes on from JADRCH010000134.1 coordinate 687,244, forward strand.
GGTGAATAGTCACATGGAAAAGTCTCGAACTCAGGAACCCCCTGCTTCCAACATGGTAGGACTTAAAAAGCACTGTGAAAAGTGCCAGGAGAATAAAAAATATAAATCAATACTAGGCAATTCATTTCTTTAAATAAGTTACTTTTGAACTCATCTAAAGAATCAACTATAATAAAAATACTAGATGTAATTAAGGCTTTAGTTTCCCTGAAGAGTCTAGCAATCAGCCATTTTAAACATTCTAGTAATAAAACATCCAATAGAATTTAGGGAAATTCTACTAAAAACAAATTAGCCTGTAAACCAGAGATAACATGGGACCAAGGAAAGGCTTATTAATAACTCATTCAGAACTGAGTATAATAAATACAGCTATTACGATTTTAATTCACTGATGGCTGAACTCAAAACGCTACCATGCTGCCACTCAATCTGCTCAAAAATCCAGATCTCATCGGTACAGGCACTGTGTGCTATGTTTCTGAAGCACACAATTATTTTGGACTGAAAAGAATGCAGATTTAAAAAACAGAGGTACTCAGTAGCAGGGCCGGAACATAAGACCAAACTATGGGCCTCTGTCAAGTGTGTTTGAACAACTCTTCAAGTATTATAACAAAACAGCTGCCTTGCCCTCTCTTCCCACCGCTAACCAATCTCCTTTTAGGAAGGTCCTTCAATGACTGCTTGGATTTGAGGCAGGGTCTTATTGTGCAGCCCTGGATGGCCTGGACCTTCCTATCCAGACCAGCCTGGCCTTGAAATCACAGCTGTCCTTTGCCTCTGCTGCTAAGCCCTGGGATTATAGGTGAGCACTACCACACCTTGCTGCTTCAACAGTTCTTAGCATGGTAAGATTCCAGGCCAAACTTGTATGTAAGCAACTTCTGAGACTTCAGACAGGCTCTTTTATGACTGTAGAGCCAGCTCAGGCTGTGCCTTGAGGGGATAAATAAATGAATATATGGACATTGACCAGCCCCAATAAGACTAAAACTGGACTGCTGGGCCATACCTCAATCCTGAGTCACTCTTTTGAGCCTTGCATGGTGAGGGAAGAGAAGATCAAAGGGAGGCCACTAGCTCAGGGCCTCTAGCTCAAGGTCTTTCCCCAAGAGCTGTGTCTCCATCAGGCCATGGTCAACATGCTAATTCTCTTCTGTGGCTAAGGCCTGCATATACAGAAAATAGATCTTCTCTGACAGCTTCATGACACCAAAGGAAATATGCAAGTAACTCAGGGCAGGGGTAAAGTGGAGTTGTAACATCCAGGAAATCAAGAAAGCAAAAATTTAAAAGAGCAGATGCATGGAGAAAAATGCTAAAAATAACAGAAAGAAAAAGAATCTTTTTCTGGAGCCGGCCTTCAAATAAGAAGCATAAAACGAAAACAGATGCTAACCCTTAAATACAAATTGCATGTCTACGTTCTCCATCACAACGGACTCTCCGATTGAACACAGCAAAGCATCTCCACAGGCTGGCACTGCTCGCCTAGTCAGTCATCATTTCCCATTATTGTGTCTGTGTCAACTTCCTCTAAGGAGAAGGGGTCCTTGCAAGGTGCTGGAGAATGCACGGTGGTACAATAACAGTGGCTTTGGGATAGGACTCAACAGTTCCTCACAAATCTAACAGAGTTCCCAGAAGACCAGCAACTCTACTCATACATACGATACATACACAAGAGAACTGGAAATACAGGTTCATGCCAACACTTGTACACACACAGTTACAGCAGCGTCAGTCACAGTACTGAAGAAAGAAAACACAAATGACCATTAACTAATGGTCACAGTTGTAAATGAAATGCTACATACACTACAACAGAAATGAACCCTGAAAACGTCCTGGCAAATGATACATAAATTGTGTTGCTATTCGTAAAATAAAGGTTTTTTAAATATTAAGGAAGTTGCTTGAGGGTGAGTGAGATGGATCAGACTGAGTGAGATGATCATCAGGTAAAGGTACACGCTGCCCACCCTGAAGACCTGAATTTGATCCCCAGGACCTACATGTTAGAATGAAAGAACTGACCCCCACATGTCGTTCTCTGACCTCCACATGTATGTGTGTAGAACTCTGTAAATTCTAAAGATTCAGAACATCCTGAGGGGAAGCTCATTAAGATCCAGGAAGTAAACAACTCCAGGGACTCAGGAAATCCCAGAATCCGACCAAACGTACTAGACCTCTCCCCTACCGCCAAACAGTAAGGACTGCTAGGAAGGCAGAGACCAGCGAGCAGCCTGTAAGAGACACTCTCCAACTTGTCCATCTGCCTATAACTCATACAATGATATCCAGGTTCCAGCTTGTATAAGTCATCTCCCATGCTAGGGTGGGCTTCTGGTGTTGCAGGTGCTTTTGAATCATCACAGTTCCTACAAGTAACCCTCAACATACTTCTGTTAGTAACACAATACAAAGTCATTGGTTCACCAAGTTGGACTCTGGTGGCGTCCTTATGTTGGTCTGTCAACACGTCCCCATCTTGGGTAAGTAAAGGTTTGTTCACATCTCCACAGAATAGTTGCACACAACAATGCACAATGATATATGCGTGTACACACTACTACATATACACACACTAAATAAATAAATGTTTTTTAAAGAAGTTTGAGAAGAAAATTACTTGGAATTCTATGAAAGTATTCAAAAACATGAACTCTCTCTCCCAAAATCTCAGTCAGTAAAGATCAAGTTCCCCCAAACTCATAGAAGTAGTTCTAAGTAAGATTGCTAACAGCAAACAAACTGGAGAGAGCCAGCCTCACAGGTACTCACAGGTAGGTGGTACCTCACACAATGCCCAGCACCTCATTGGCCACTAGCCTTCCAGATTAGACGAATTTTCTACAATGCTATTGTTATAAATCTATGAATTAATAGTTATGAGTTGAGATGATCAGTTTTTCACAATGACTACCAGCTCATATTAAAGTACTGAGCTCCAAGCAAACGTTTTGCACATGCAATACAAATGTGAAAGCACAGTTGAATGTTCTAGAAACTGAGTCCAGCACATCATTAGCACCTATCAAACACTTGCTGAATAAATGTTTATAATAGTTTATGTTGCTTACTAAAGAATTCATGCCCAAGCCGGGCAGTGGTGGGGCACGCCTTTAATTCCAGCACTTGGGAGGCAAAGGCAGGCAGATTTCTGAGTTTGAGGCCAGCCTGGTCAACAGAGTGAGTTCCAGGACAGCCAGGGCTACACAGAGAAACCCTGTCTCGAAAAACAAAAAAACAAAAAACAAACAACAAAAAAAAGTATTCATGCCCCAAAATAAGGCAACGGTAAAAAAATTTTGAGACAAGCCAGGCAGACTTCAAACGTTCAATCCTCCTGCCTCAGCCTCTCAAGTGTTGTGATTATAGGTGTGCAGTACCACACCAAACTTTGTTAGCAGTATCAAACCTATCTTCAACAGTAAAAACACACACAAAGCTTGGAGTATTTTTCTTATTTTATTCCTACTTTATTACTCATCCTGACTGGAATTCAAAGTGATAACATCAATGGTTTTGTTTTGCTTCTGTTCATTTTTTGGTAAGTATACAAAGCAATGTTTTCCTCCTGGTAGTTTCACACATGTTCACTTACATTTATTTGCCCCCACCCACCCATTACTTTCCTTGTCTTCCCTCAGCCTCTTACTGATCCTGTCCCCCCCCCCAATAGACTTGCCTCTATTTCCATGTCAATAATCAATTATTATTTTAAAAGGTAATTTTATGCAGTCTTCAATACTTAGAAAGGATATTTTAATTAGTTATTAAAATCATTACTGTCACTTTATAAACGTTTTTAAAAACAACATTGAGGCAATAAAATCACTAAGACTTAGGGGGTGGTTCATTTCTTATGCACTGTACAAGTTTAGTTAGTAAATTTAGAGCAGATATATTAATATAGTTTAACAACAGTGTGCTCGTTATTCACATCCTAGAACCCTAAAGATAAATCCAAGCGAAACATAATTAGCCTCACTAATATGTAGCGGAATATGGAGGGGGAGAGAAGCACCTCCTATAAGTACACCAGAAAGGCAGCAATTAATTTGGTCACATTTTCCATATTTAAACTTCTATTTTAAAATAGACATTATTTCTCAGTATGTAGCAACTGTGAGTGTGTGAAACACTATGAAGGATCATCACATAGATAAAAGTAGAAAATATCTCCAGGATTACATCTTCTCTTTCAGAAACCACTTCTCAGAGTCTCACAGATAAGAAATAATTCTACAGGTTTACAGCATTTGGCAGCCACTTCAGAAAGCCTTCCTAATCTCCCCCTATACAGCCCAGCTTGTTCCTTCCCTCTTCGGTCAAACATGAAGATGACCTGAGCACCAGCCTTTGTAGCATCTTTTTTTTTTTTTTTTTTTTTTTTAAGAATTTTTTATAAGGAAGTATTCTGTTCAAGTCTGTGTCTGTGTTGGGGGTGTGGGTGTGGGTAGATGTGGAGCGTGTGCACATACTCCATATATGTGTGCCTTTTAGCACACTCACAGAGGCCAGAGGAGGACGTCAGGTGCCCTGCTCTATTGAATTCTACCTTTGTTCTTTGAGGCAGGGTCAGTCACTGAACCTGGAGCCAGGCTAGCAGCTAGCACTAACCCTCCTGTCTTAGTACACTAACTCTGTGAAGTTACAGATACTCCATTGGCTGTACCTAGCCTTTTAGGTAGGTGCTGGTATTTGAACTCAGGTCTTCATGCTTGTATGAAATTGTTGTTACATCTGTACCATCTCCCTAGGCTCTCTTGTCATCTCTCTGGCAATTACCTCTTGATTTACCAATGTCAGAAAATAAAGGTTTTAAAGAAAATATGGTTGTTGACTGGTCTCTGCATAAGGACATTCTAAGTATAAAATCACATAGGAGCCAGGGGATGTTGAGTATAGTATGCGGCCCTGAGTTCATTCCTCAAGACTCCCCAGAACACAAAAACCATCGTGTGGGTGGGAACCTTGTATGAAAAGCAAAGGGTTAACATTCTTACTGTGCCAACGGTTCTCACATAAGTGCCCACAGCACCTCTTTTCTTCCACAAATGAATTTTAAATGTTCCTATGGAAAAGCAAGGAAGTTTCTACCAACTTGAGCCATGTGCATCCCCAGCCCCATCATCTACCTTGGGCATCTGCTTCCCACCAGGATGTCTTCTCTCTTCCCATGCCTGTTGTACTGAAGATCAGCATTTCCTACATTTCAGATTTCACCCAAGACTTAACCTCTGAAACAGTGCCTTCGTCTTACTCAGTAGCTGTCTTAGTTAGGGTTTTTATTGCTGCAGCAAACCACCATGACCAAAAAGCAGCTTATACCTCTACACTGCTTTTCACCACTGAAGGAAGTCAGGATAGGAACTCAAACAGGATAGGATTCTGGAGGCAAGAGCTGATACAGAGGCCATGGAGGGGGGATGCTGCTTACTGGCCTGCTTCCCCTGGCTTACTTAACCTGCTTTCTTATAGAATCCAGGACCACCAGCCTAGGGATGGCACCACCCACAATGGGCTGGACCCTCTCTTATAGATTTCTAATTGAGAAAGTGCCTTACAGCTAGATCTCATGGAGGCATTTCCTCAATGAGGCTCCTTCCTCTCCTATGACTCTAGCTTGTGTCAAGTTGACACAAAACCAGCCAGTAGAGTAGCCTACAGGCAAGTATCAACCTGCCCTGGGCCCCAGTGACACATTAATTCCTCTGAAAGCCCAGGATACAGGGTCCTGCATAGGCCAAGGAGGACAGACAGTGTAAAGAAACCAATGGTAAGAAAAACTGACAGTATGGTAAGTGGGTCTGGGGTGCAGCTGGATGGGAGGAATGGCTCCTAATATTCCCAGCACAATCAGACATCTATATTCAATGACAAAGAACTTAAAACTGCTAGTTTGAAATAATAAATGCCTGAAGTGACAAATATATCAGCTGCCCTGATCTAATCACTACATGTATTCGAATGCCACATTGTACCATTGAATTGTGGCTGGCTTACAGTTTCAGAGGTTTAGCCCGTTACCATGATGGTAGGGAGTATGGCAGAGAGCAAGGGCGGTGACACAAAGGCACACATGGTGCTGGAGAAGTAGCTGAGAGACATACTGGGTCTGGCTTGAGTTTTTGAAACCCAAAGCCCGCCCACCAGGGACACACTTCCTCCAACAAGGCCACACCTACCCCAGCAAGGCCACACCTCCTAATCCCTCTCAAGTTGTACTACTTCCTGATAACCAAGCACTCAAAGATTTAAGTCTATGGGTGCCATTCTTAATCAAACCACAAGGGTACAATATACACACATTCTGGATCCCAGAAGTGGTACCCTACATACACCATTGTCACCCTTCAATAAAATGAAACATCAGCCCCACAGGTTTCAGATATGGGACTGTGACAGAACTAGAATTAACATGTAAGCCATCTGTCTGGTTCTGTAGTCTGTGCTTCTAAGCACAGCATGATATTTTCACACACTGCTGAATGCTGTGGGAAAACGTTATAACTCAAGCATCCAGCTAGTGATTAATGCCCCGTATGTGCCAGACACACAAATGCTACTGAAGAGAGAGAACGGTGCCACAAGAGCCAGTGTTGGGGAGGTTTGTTACAGACAAAGTAATCAGATATAGTGATTACTTTCAAGAAACATTTAGCCTTGGGAGATTAAAGGTGAGCAAGAATTAATTAAAGAGTAGAGCAATGGCAGGGACAGGAACATGTACAAAGGTCCTGAAGAGAGACAAAAAGTCATGATGAAAAACTAAAGAAGAGTCTATGTATCCCCAAGCACAATGGCACATGCTTGTAATCCCAGCTACTTGAGAGACTACATCAGGAAGAAAACAAGTAGAAGCTAGCCAAGAGGCCTGGCCTAAATTACTTATTTATTTATGTATTTATTTATTTATAGTGCTAGGATTGAATCCAGGGCCCCTGTGTGCTATTTTTTATTATTTATTTATTTTGTGTGTGCATGTGTTGGGGTCAGAGGACAACTTGTGGAGTCTGTTCTCTCCTTCCACCATGTGAGTCCTAGGGATCACACTCATGTCATCAGACTTGGTGGCAAGCACATTTAGTTACCCAAGAAGCCATTTCTCTGGCCCAGCATAATCAATTTGTAAATTTTAAATATTGTTCCTGCTGTAGAGCAGGAAAAAAAAAAATAGACGGGAATACTTTAAAATGGGATGCTGACTTCAGACCAATTAGGAGGTAACTTCAAGAGACACAATAAGAGCATGGTAGCCTAGTCTGGAGTGATAGAAGAAGAAACAGAAAGTGGTTAGATCTGATATTTGGTATAAGGACAAAATGAACACAAGTTTATGGCAATATGGACATAGGAGAAAGTGAAATGGATACTCATAGGGCAAGATTCTTGGCTTGAAAATTAAATAGATGTATAATTCCCTAGGAAAAAAAACACGGTGGCTTACACAGACTAGAATTTTAAATGTGTCGTATCTCTGTGTAGCAATCACAATTTGAAGACATGACCTGGAGAACAAGGAGAGCACGCTTAAGTTCAAAACCTGTTGAATTTGCATTCCATTCACAGATCCTTCCTCCTACATAGGGTGGCTGGATCTTGCTCTGATGTTGAAGGTGGGTGGTCAGACCAAAAAACAGCGCGGGGGAGGGGGGAATGGGGGGTGTTCCTCAGTTGTGGTTAGGAGTGAGGAGTACCCCGAATGTGCAATTATCTCCTACGACTAACTTAACCACTTTCTATTTGTCATTCACAGGGCTCATTTCACCCAACAACTGTGTGAGAAAGTCTAATATGCATCTAGGAAACCGAGGCAGCAGGTTTACATTCCCCATTCTCAGAAGCAGCAGGGGACTGCTCTTAACATCATCCTACCTCCTGTGCAAGGAAGAGACTTAAGAAGCTACCACATATCCTACTAGATGTCAGGCTCTTAGGAAATTAAAAAGAAACCAAGCCCTTACAACTTCGCAGCTTTTAAAGGACTTTTTCCCATACACACTTACCCTTAGTGAGATCACATTAAACTTTCAAAAATGTTTCCTGTAGCGAACATGGGGTGGGAGTGAGGAGGTGTAGATGGATCCAAGCAGCAAGGGACCACCCCAAACACCAGGCCAGGTGAAAATGAGGTCCCAGCTGCTTAGGACCCCCGAGACTCCTAAAGGGTCCGTGGTCATCCCTGGGTCCCTCTCCGCGCTAGACGCCTGGCCGACCGGCAGCTGGAGGCCCTGAGGCCGGTTTGCCAGCGGTTGCCATAGCAACGGGGCTCGGCGGCGTCCCAACCCTCCCTCCCACCTTTTTCCTCAGGCCAGGGCGACTTGGCGCAGTGAGGCCACTCACCGCACGGGCCGACGGGCAGCCCCTGACAGAGGCGCACACTTGACGCGAGTGGTCTCCCAGCCTCGAACGCCACATCTAAAGAAGCTGAACTTTTCTAAGGCCCGGGATGCGGACCCCAGAGGTGGACGGGGTCTGCACCGGAACAAAACGCGACAGCAAACGCGAAGCCCCTGCTTTCCTCGCGCAAAGGAAGCCTCTGAAGAGAGCGGCCGCAGCACAACGGCGCCCACGTGCCCCGGAGCCTGGTCTCCGCGGGCCGCACCCCAGGAACCGAGCAGGGAAACCTGCCTCGAGCACAAAGCGGCGCAGTGTTAAATAAAATGCTTTTCAACAGCACTGTCGCTGTCGTGACGGGATGTTCTGACTTATTCTCAGTCATGGCCTAGGCGGCCGGTGCTAGTGCTGCGAGGCTCGCCCGTCCAGGGAGCCTAACACAACGTGAACCTGGTGCGAGCGTCTCTGCTGAGAGGTGGGTGTGTGTCTTCACAGAAAGGCTGAAGTGGCCCGTGACGAGTGAAATAACATATCTCTAGACTTGTCCCAAGCCTCTGTGGGACTATCTCCAATGTATGTCACAAGCAATGGAGACATGAAAAGCTGGCTCCAGCTGTATGCTAATGTTCTATTATTGACCTGAACTAGGAATGGCTTCTGTGGGCGGGGTCCTGCTCTCCAGCAGCTGTCGGGAAGAAATTCAACTCTACTTGGACTAGCATAATTATTCAAGGCAGATGTCTTCTAAAATTAAGGTGATTGATAGCCAGTAACAGTACAGCAGAGCAATTAATTTTATTGCTTACAGGTGTACATTTGGCAACTACTTAATCCTGTTGCTTTCATGGGGGGGGGGGAAGTGCTCAAAATGGTCATGAGTACTTGGAAACTTCGTTTTGGAAACCACTTTTCAAACACAAATACTCCCCTCCATGTACTGTATTAATAGAACTTTGGAATCTTGGCCAAGCAATGTTCTGGAAAATTACAAAACTATTGTCTAACAAGAGTCTGGAAGAGATGTGAGAATCTGCACTCTCCATGTCTCCCTTCCCCCTATAGGAAGATGGCATGATCCAAGCATAAGTCCAAGCATGAGTTTGAGGAGATAAACTACCATCTGCTTCACTGAACTGTGATGTGCATGGATCTGCCTTTAACAAACCACTATGAAGCCTTTTAGACTCCAGACTCTTCAAAAAAAACAACTTCAAACATCCAACAAAGCCTGGTTAAGGGACAACACTGGTAGGAAGAATTGTTGGAAAGGCATGAAGGTGAGTCCTCCCCTACACAGTCTGTGTGCCAGTGATGCCCAAGCTTGCTCAACACCAGAGACATCTGCAGGGTGTTCCTTTTGTTTTGCTTTATTTTGTGTTTAAATGTAGATTTACAAGTTATACACTCAGAGATACTGATTAAATAGATCCTAGTTTTGAAGGGGTGTGTGTGTGTGTGTGTGTGTATGTGTGTGTGTTTAGGCTAGAAGTAAACCTTGGGGGTATAGGTCCTTGGAACTGTCTACCTTGGTTTTTGACCCAGGGTCCCTCACTGCTCACTGGCCTGAAACTTATCAATTACTCTATGATAGCTAGCCAACAAGCCTAAGGAAACCTCCTGTCTCTATCTCCTTAGTGTTGGGATTATTAGCATGTGCCTCCACACCCAGTTTTCTTTTAAGTTTATTTTTTTCCTTGGGTTCTGGGGATCAAACTCAGGTACTCATGCTTGAAGTAAGTATTTTACCAACTGAACTATCTTCCCAGGCTACAAACACAGTCTTTTTATTTGTGTGGGCATGAATATGAACTTCTGCCATAGTGTTTATATGGAGATCAGAGGACAACTCTTGGGGCTCAGTTCTGTCCTGCCACCTTGTGGGATTTGAGAGTCAAACAAGTTCAGGCCTGCCTACGTACAACCTGTACCCACTGAGCCGTCTCACTGCCAGCCCTCCAAAATGTTTAAAGCTGAATTTACCATTTTATCTTCACTCTTGTTACTTCACCTATTGCAAGTCTTTAATGTCAACCTTACTCCATTTGCTTATATTAAGAAATGCTATTAAGGGCTAGCAAGCATGGCTCCGTAGATAAAGAGACCAAGCCTAGCAACCTGTTCCATTCCCAGAACCCATGCAAAGGAAGAAAGACTTACATGGTGTTCTCTGACCTCCATACACACCGTGCCACAAGCACACGTGCCCACCTGTGGAGACACAACAATAAAAATAAATACGCTTTAAATAAGAATGGAGCGCTTTCCCCACAGTAAGTAAAATATTCATGACATCACTGCATTTGTTAGAGGGTTTATTTTGTGGTTGTTAGTGGGGTTTGTTTTGGTTGAGACAGGTCTCACTATACAACTCTAGGTGTCCTAGAACTCACTGTGTAGACAGAGATCTACCTGCCTGCTGAGTACTAGGACATAAGGCATGCCCCCACTCTACCTGGCTTTAAAGCAGTTTTAAGAACGATTACCCCAACCCTGTAGCAGAATCTTTCCAGCTTGTCTAAGCCAGGGTGTCTCTTTTTTTTTTTTTTTTTTTTTTTTTTTTTTTTGTTCATAAGCCACTAAAAGAAATATGTTTTATACTGCCACCCACTATATATGTATTTAATAACAGAAACACTTCTGAGATTGTGTTGGCCTCTCATTCAATCTGGAGAAGGTTCTAGGCTCTACAGGACCAGTGTGAGGGCTGAGGATGTAACTCAGCAAAATAGAGTTTGCCTAGCATGTCTAAGGCCCTGGGTTTGGTCTCAGGAATAGAAAATAAATAATCAATCCATATTATTAGATTAGGCCCACCCAAAAATTCAGGATAATTCCCCACTTCTATAAAGAAATAGCTGTGGATAGAGAGCCCTTGCCAACTAATACAATTATTCTATGCCTCATATAGGAAGGTCCATGCAAGAACCTTTCAATTCTGTTAGGAAAAAAGTCAAGCCTTATCTCCACAAAGGGAGCAAATCAAGAGACCAGTTTCATTTCCCTTTTTAGCATGGATTCCAGGAGACGGGGCTCGGATTTGCAGCTCAGTTTTAATAACCTGGTTAACTGAGCAGCTCACCGTCTACAGCCCTCTTACTCTCTTCCATGTCCCCCTCATTCTGACTTGGGTTTTTTATTGTCTAATGTACTGATGTTTGTCTTACACTACCTCAAACACTTTGCACTTGCTGTTTTTTCTGCTTCTAAGGCTCTGCTCCCTTAGTTCCCCAAGGCTGCTGCTTTCTCATGATTCAGACTATTGTTCAGTTGCCTCTTCAGAAAGCCCACCCAGACCTCCTCTCTAAAGGATTTCCACCCCCCAGTCTATCACCTTACCCTGTTTCATGGCCTGCCAGCACAAACATCATCTAAAGTGGTAGGCCGGAACAGAAATCAAAACCAAAGCTCATTAGGAAAAAGTTAAATTATGAATTACAAACTTTTCAAATAAGTTCCCATTCAAAAACCCATCTTAGTGCAACATAATCTAAATACCTCTGCATTTGTCTTAAAGAATAGTAAACTGAGCAGTATGTTTTATGTGATATGGAATCTTTGAACTATGTTTTCTGTTTGTTCAATGCTGGGGGTATTTAGCACTTTGCTAAAATATTTTTTGAATAACAGATAAATTTTAATGTATAAATCAGTGGGCCTGGTAGCATAGGTTTATAATCTCAGCACTTGGGAGGCTTGGGCAGGAGGATCAGGAGTTCAAGGTCAGTCTCAAGCCCTTACTAGAAGCAGCAAGATATGAAGGACCTGACCTCAGCAAACCATTTCTTTATAATAGAAGGAAGGGGAAGGGGGAAGGGAGTGTTTTATAGAGTATGGTAAAATGTAGATGGATGGGTAAATATTTAGATTGATTGATAAATAGACAAATATTCATTTCCAACGTGTAAGTGTTACTAACATTTATAGAGAAAAACCAATGAAGCTACACAAGAAAGTGATGCACTCAAAAGTCTGTGAAACCACACAGAGACATCCTTGATCTTCTTAGGAAACCTTGGTGTTGTGCCAAGCAAAAAAAATTTTTTCAGAGTATTAAAGTAACTTAAAGCAGCCACATTAAATATTATGGCTAGTTCCCAGAGCCGAGGTCCTCAGTAAACACCATAATCATTAACACAACAAACTCTAGACACTGCCAAGGGCCTCACTGTATTCCAGGGTTCACCTCAGCACTACAATATGCTCTCCTGTAATTATTAACGTCACCAATGGCAGCAAGTATGATATGCATTTACGTAAACACTCCAGGGTAGTGTCAGCTATTGTTGAGTATCAAATTGCTGACATTTAAGAAAGAGGTCAGAACTGAAGCATGGCGAGAGAACAAACACAGAAGCAACTAGCACAGCTTGTTCCAGCCTTTGTTGACCCTGTTGATAAAGGTACCAGAGTTTGGGCTGGGGCAGAGAGGTAGATTTCTTAAGTCAAGAAACAGGTCTTTTTCTCTGTCTCTCTCTGTGTCTCTCTGTGTCTCTCTGTCTGTCTCTCTCTCTCTCTGTCTCTCTCTCTCGTGTGTGTGTGTGTGTGTGTGTGTGTGTGTGTGTGTGTGTGTGTGTTTAGTTTTTGTTTTATTTGAGATGGAGATCTCCTACAGGCCGACTAGCCTCACACTATGTAATTGAGGCTGGTCTTTAACTCCTCCTAATGCTCCTGCCTCAGCCATCCAAGTGCTAAGACTATAAAGCTGTGCCACCAATCCCAGCTGATTTATGGATTAAATTTTATCTTTTATTCAAAATATCTTAGCACATTGCTAACGTACTTTTCTACCTCCAGCACTTCGCAAAAACAAAACACAACAACAAATACTTGAGCCTTCACATTACAACAAACCACTCGATCTCTCTGATGTAACATATTCAGAGATGTTTAGATTAGTATGTGCTCTATTAAGATTTTTTCTCATGGCACTTGTATTTGGAAAATGTGTAATTCAAAATGTAAGTTTTTCCTAATGAAACTTTTTTTTATTTCTAGTAGGCTCTAGCAGACTGTGTCAGTCTTTCCATTTTTATTTTACAAATAGAATCCTCACAGTTCAAATGACATAAATATCTGTCCATAACCTCTGTGCCCCGATCAGCTTTTGAATGTTAGGCCCAGCCTTCTTCATTAGATAAAACTGATTAGAGTTCAGGTTAGACACACTAAGTCCTCTAACTGGACATTTGGAGTGGTTAAAATGGCAGTGCTCCCTGAGTAGTTTATAATGACAATGCTCCTGCTAGCTGAAGTTTCAGTCTCTTGTTATTGAAATTAATATCTCATACTAAACTCCAGATGAAAATGAAATGAGACCAGAGCAGCCGCTCTTAAGAGGAGGAAGAGGAGGAGGAGGAAGCTGGAGGATTCACACTTCCCAAATTCACAGCTAACTATAAAACTATAGGCTATCAGGACTGAGTCATGTTGGCACAAAGCCAGACATACAGATCCGAGAGAGAGAACATAGTGGCAAGTTGAAGCCGTTTTGTTGAGTAGCCAAGACAATGGAGGGAAGAATTATTTTTTTCATCAATTGACCCAATAACATCCTTTAGGGTAATTTTCCTCCTCCATTACAGGACCCAGTCTGGAGTCAGATGTCACATTTAGTTGTTATTAATTTGCTTTCTACTGCTGTGATAAAACACTGACCAAAACCAATTTGAGGAGAAGAGGGTTTATTTGACTTATATTTCCCTGTCACAGTCAACCCCTGAGGGCAGTCAGGGCAGGAGCCAAAGCAGAGACTATGGAAGAGTGCTGTTTGCCAGCTTGCTCTCCATTGCTTATACATCCATTGCTTGATTTCTTATAGAACACAGGACCACCTGCCAAAGGGTGGCACCGCCCACAATAGGCTTGGGCCCTCTCACATCAATCATTAATCAAGAAAATACCTGTGGCACTGAGGCCAATCTGATAAGAGACAATTCCTCATTTGAGGTTCCATCTTCCTTGGGTGACTCTAGTTTGTGTCAAGTTGACAAAAACTAACAACAGTCATCATGTCTCTCTATCCTCCATTAGGCTGGAACATTTTTCTAACTTTTCTCTGACCCTAACAACAGGAATAATTTGACTAAAAGAGATGACTCAGCAGTTAAAGCATGTTCTGCTCTTCCAGAGAACCAGAGCTCAATTCTCAGCCTGTAACAGCAGTTCCAAGGAGATCCAACATCTCTGGCCTCCTTGCTCAAGGATGTGCACACACATTCATATACCCACTTAGACACACACATACATGATTAAAAATTGTAAAAAGAGGCTGGGCAGTGGTGATGCACAACTTTAATCCCAGCGCTTGGGTGGCAGAGGCAAGTGGATTTCTGAGTTCAAGGCCAGCCTGGTCTACAGAGTGAGTTCCAGGACAGCCAGCGCTACACAGAGAAACCTGTCTTGGAAAAAATGTAAAAATAAAACAATTTATCAAAGAGTCCTGCCTCAGGTAGATCAATGGAATACAATTGAAGACCCAGAAATGAACCCACACACTTATGATCACTTGATCTTTGACAAAGGAGCTAAAACCATACAGTGGAAAAAAAGACTGCATTTTCAACAAATGGTGCTGGTTCAACTGGCGGTCTACATTTAGAAGATTACGAACTGACCATTCCTATCTCCCTGTACAAAGCTCAAGTCCAAGTGGATCAAGGACCTCCATATAAAACCAGATACACTGAATCGAATAGAACAGGAAGTGGGGAAAAGTCTCGAACACATGGGCACAGGGGAAAAGTTCCTGAACAGAACACTAATGGCTTGTGTTCTAAGAACAAGAATTGACAGATGGGACCTCATAAAATTACAAAGCTTCTGTAAGGCAAAGGACACTGTAAATAGGACAAAACGGC
This sequence comes from Rhynchomys soricoides, assembly GCA_019843965.1. Classification (NCBI taxonomy): domain Eukaryota; kingdom Metazoa; phylum Chordata; class Mammalia; order Rodentia; family Muridae; genus Rhynchomys; species Rhynchomys soricoides. The sequence goes on from JADRCH010000134.1 coordinate 702,453, forward strand.
AACCTACAGATTGGGAAAAGATCTTTACCAATCCTACATCTGATAGAGGGCTAATATCCAAAGTATACAAAGAACTCAAGAAGTTAGACTCCAGAGATCCAAATAACCCTATCAAAAAATGGGGAAGAGAGCTAAACAGAGAATTCTCAACTGAGGAAACTGGAATGGCCGAGAAGCACCTAAAGAAATGTCCAACATCCTTAGTCATCAGGGAAATGCAAATCAAAACAACCCTGAGATTCCACCTCACATTAGTCAGAATGGCTAAGATCAAAAACTCAGGTGACAGCAGATGTTGGCGGGGATGTGAAGAAAGAGGAACACTCCTCCATTGCTGGTGGGAATGCAAGCAGATATAACCTCTCTGGAAATCAGTTTGGCAGACCCTCAGAAAAATGAACATAATCTACCTGAGGACCAAGCTATTCCACTCCTGGGCATATACCCAGAAGATGCTCCAGTATGTAATAAAGATACATGTTCCACTATGTTCATAGCAGCCATATTTATAATAGCCAGAAGCTGGAAACAACCAAGATGTCCCTCAGCAGAGGAATGGATACAGAAAATGTGGTACATTTACACAATAGAATACTACTCAGCTATTAAAAACAATGACTTTATGAAATTCACAGACAAATGGATGGTACTTGAAAATATCATCCTGAACAAGGTAACTCAGTCACAAAAGAATGAACATGGTATGTACTCACTGTTAAGTGGTTATTAGCCCAAAAGTTCGAAATACTCAAGAGTCATTTCCCAGCAACAGTAGGGCTGAATGTGAGGTCCCAGATGAAGGACTTGGAGAAGGGACTGAAAGAGATGAGGGAGTTTGCATCCCCAGAGAGGCAGCAACAGTGACAACTGGCCTGACCCCCTGTTACTCTTGGAGACTGATCCACCAACCAAAGAATACACATGGAAGGACCCATGGTGTTGGCAGAGGAGGGTCTTGTTAGCCATCAGGGGGAGGAGAGGCCCTTGGGCCTGAGAGTGTTAGATCCCCCAGTAGAGGAGAATGCCAAGGAGGGAAGACGAGAGTGGGTGGGTGGGTGGGTGGGAGAATACCCCCATAGTGGCAGGGGAAGGGGGGAGGAAATGAGGAGGTTCCAAAGGGGAGATCTGGAAAGGGGGAAACATTTGAAATGTAAATAAAATATGAAAAATAAAAAAAATAAAAGAAATGATCAGCCTCTAACAGTAATATAAAAAAATCAAATATAAATATCATTTCCACATGCAAAAAAAACCTGCATGGTATTGGTACAATGACAGGCAGGTAGATCAATGGAATAGAATTAAACACCCAGAAATGAACCCACACACCTATGGTCACTTGATCTTTGACAAAGGAGCTAAAATCATCCAGTGGGAAAAAAGACAGCATTTTCAACAAATGGTACTGGCTCAACTGGAGGTCAACATGTAGAAGAATGCAAATTGATCCATTCCTATCTCCCTGTACAAAGCTCAAGTCCAAGTGGATCAAGGACCTTCACATAAAACCAGATACACTAAATCTAATAGAAGAGGAAATGGGGAAGAGTCTCGAACACATAGGCACAGGGGAAAAGTTCCTGAACAGAACACAAATGGCTTGTGCTCTAAGATCAAGAATTGACCAATGAGATCTCATAAAACTACAAAGCTTCTGTAAGGCAAAGGACACTGTAAATAGGACCAACAGATTTGGGAAAAGATCTTTACCAATCCTGCATCTGATAGAGGGCTAATATCCAATTTATACAAAGAACTCAAGAAGTTAGACTCCAGAGGACCAAATAACCCTATCAAAAAAAGGGGAAGAGAGCTAAACAGAGAATTCTCAACTGAGGAAACTTGAAGGGCTGAGAAGATAAAGAAATGTTCAGCATCCTTAGTCATCAGGGAAATGCAAATCAAAACAACCCTGAGATTCCACCTCACACCAGTCAGAATGGCTAAGATCAAAAACTCAGGTGACAGCAGATGTTGGCGAGGATATGGAGAAAGAGGAACACTCCTCCATTGCTGGTGGGATTGCAAGCTGGTACAACCACTCTGGAAATCAGATGGGCAGACCCTCAGAAAATTGGAAATAATAGTTCCTGAGGATCCAGCTATGCCACTCCTGGGCATATACCCAGAAGATGCTCCAATATGTAATAAAGACACATGTTCCACTATGTTCATAGCAGCCATATTTATAATAGCCAGAAGCTGGAAACAACCAAGATGTCCCTCAACAGAGGAATGGATACAGAAAATGTGGTACATTTACACAATAGAATACTACTCAGCTATTTAAAACAATGACTTCATGAAATTCTTAGGCAAATGGATGGAACTTGAAGATATCATCCTGAGTGAGGTAACTCAGTCACAAAAGAGCGAACACCGTATGTACTCACTGATAAGCGGATATTAGCCCAAAAGTTCGGAACACCCATGATTCAATTTACAGTAACTCTTGGACTGAGCTTGGGGTCCCAGATGGAGGAGTTGAAGAAGGGACTGAAGGAACTGAGGGAGTTGGCAGCCCCATGGTTAGGGCGCAACAGTGTCAACTGGTCAGGCCCCCCGTGCTCCCAGAGACTGTACCACCAACCAAAGAATGCATATGGAAGGGTCCATGGTGCTGACCACATATTTGGCTAAGGAGGGCCTTGTTGATCATCAGTGGGAGGAGAGGCCCTTGGGCCTGAGGGTGTTAGATGCCCCAGTATAGCGGAATGCCAGGGAGGGAAGACAGGAGTGGATGGTTGGGTGGGGAGCACCCTCATAGAGGCCGGGGTTAGGGGGAATGGATAGGGGGTTTCCAAAGGAGAGACCTGGAAAGAGGGAAACATTTGAAATGTAAATAAAGTATTAAATAAAAAAAATGGGCAAAACTAAAAACAAAGAGTCCTGCCTCTGCCTTCATTTAATATTCAATTTCTTTTTCTGATGTTTCTCTGTGGTCAAATTCAGGTCATTTATTCTCAGCCACAAGACACCCTACGGTCCTGTGTGGGAAACACATGTGGATGCACAGTGAGTCCGCCTGTTACTGATTGGTAATGCAATTTTGAGCACACAGTCAAGGTGTTATGTGATTTATCCACTCTAATTTTTCCTTCCTGGAAACTAGTGAGGAGCCCATTTAAGACCATGCTAACGCCCTGCTGCTCATCAGTCTCCCTAGAAATACCCTACCAACATTCCTTGCCTTCCACGGGCGCCATCTACGGGGCTGTCCTCACACTGCAACAGGGCTGTGAGCCAAGAACTTCATCACACCTGCCTGATGTTTTCAGACATTTTCCAACTTTTCTCTGACCCTAACAATTTCAGACTCAGACATTTTCAAAGAAGAGACTGAAAACTCCTGTGTAATGTGGCTGAATTCTAATTCAGCATTACCATGAAGTTTAGGAAACTTATGGTTTTCCATTTTTAAATTATATTTATTTGGGGGTGGGTGGGTATGTATGTGGGTGGGTACTTACATATCAGCATACATGCGGAAGACAGGGGACAACTTTTGGAGCAGTTCAGTCCAGACTGAACTCAGGAAAAGCCTTTTTACTCACTGAGCCATTTCACCAGCCTTTGTTCTTCTAATTGTTATTGGTTTTCAGGACTTTTTTGGTCCCTGAAAAACTCTCTCATGCCTGGATACTATGCTTATTACATAAAATAATCCACAGGCCAGGTGTAGAGGCCAAGGGCATGCTATAGGCCTGTGTGCTGGGGGATACAGCTAGAAGCCTGCCATGGAACCAAGAGTCAGCGAGCAAAGGTTCAGTATCCCAAGGACCTAGAGAAATAACCCTGAAATGAATGAGAACAAAACAGACAACCAAACAGGAAAGGAAGAAGTGTCAGGCGCTTACATGAGGCTGGGAGAGGAAGGGCTGAGATTTCCAGGCCTTACCTGGAGCATTAAAACCCATTAAAAGCATTAGCTTTCTCACCTGACACCACACCCGTACCTTTTCCTCCCCCTGGCCTGGCTGCAATGGCAAGATGAGAGCAAGAATATATTAAGGGGAGGGCTCATGTGTTAGGTGACATTGTGACATACGACTGTGTGTGCAACTGTCACAGGATGTATAGTTCTGGAGTGCAGAAAAGTTGGTCCATGCCTTTTATCATTCTTGGGATCTATGTGATGTGGAAGTTTCTGGATAGGTCAGGTGATACAGACTCACATGGTGTTTTGCTAATGCAAGACCCTTGGGAGGACATGTGGTGTTTGGAGAGAGTAAAACTAGGACTCAACAGACAGCGATGGTGCACTTGCATAGCTAGCTTTGCAATGCTTCACTGGTCTCAAGTCTTAGTCTCCACTGATCTTTGCTGAATTGAGAGAGGCACAGCAGAGAACTTCTCCTGGCATCCTGGCTAGTCCTGGTCCCTCCTGCTGACTCGTGCTGATTCAGCAGAGGCCTGGCAGTTTCTGCTCCATCATGCTGCCACTGCCAATTCGTGTTTGCTATCTTGACACTACTGAACTGGACTGCTGGTATCCTGACAAACAGAGATTAAAATTGCCCCAAGGAACTACTAAATAGGTCCATATGCCCTTGTCCTGTTTACCATCTTTTCTCCCCTACCTGTGGATGAAGGGTTAGAAGGGGTTAAAGCATTTGTAAACCCTTATTAAAAGTAGGTTTTAAAAAATCTAAGCCTATCTTTCCCTCTTGCTCGCCACCGACGATCCTATTTGTCATCATGGGCCTCTGCCCCGCCCGGTGTTACCAGTATTGTAAGAACAAGCCATACCCAAAGTCTCATTTCTGCCGTTGTGTTCCTGATGCTAAGATCCGCATCTTTGACTTGGGACGGAAGAAAGCGAAAGTTGATGAATTCCCACTTTGAGGCCACATGGTGTCAGATGAACATGAACAACTCTCTTCTGAAGCACTGGAGGCTGCCCGTATTTGTGCCAACAAATACATGGTAAAGAGTTGTGGCAAGGATGGCTTTCATATCCGCGTGAGGCTCCACCCTTTCCATGTTATCAGTATCAACAAGATGTTGTCCTGTGCTGGAGCTGACAGGCTCCAGACAGGTATGCGTGGTGCCTTTGGGAAGCCCCAGGGCACAGTGGCCAGGTTCACATTGGCCAGATCATCATGTCCATCCGCACCAAGCTGCAGAATAAGGAAAATGTGATTGAGGCTCTGCACAGAGCCAAGTTCAAGTTCCCTGGCCGCCAGAAGATCCACATCTCAAAGAAGTGGGCCTTCACCAAGTTTAATGCAGATGAATTTGAAGACATGGTTGCTGAGAAGCAGCTCATTCCTGATGGCTGTGGTGTCAAATATATCCCCAATCGTGGTTCTATGGACAAGTGGAGAGCCCTGCATTCCTGAAGTCTTCCACAGTGCTCTCCTATACCCTACCAAATCATGTTCAATAATAAATCTCGTATCATGTCCACTTTAAAAAAAAAAAAAATCTAAGCCTACATTTCTGCACCAGGATAGTTAGTCACAAAGCATACAAGCCAATTCTTACTAATTTAGACAGAAAAGGGACTTATTAAAAGGGCGTATTATATTAAGTGGTTTCAAAGATCAAAGATTGTTGGAAAGTTAGGCTTGGAGCTCCACTAAGGACAGGAACAATTCCAGGAGTCCTCCATAGAACTGCTCTGCTGAAGGAAACACCACCTACTCCAGAACCTAGTTCTTCATCCACTGCTGCTGTCATGGAAACTCCACCTCCCTCGAGCCACAACCCCACCCTGGAGATGCAGTTTCCAGAAGTTATGAATGGCTGAATGTGGGTTCTGGGAACTGGAATTCAGTCCTATGGAAGAGCAGTATGAACTCTTAACCTCTGAGCAGCCATACATCCAGATCCTTATTTACTTCTTAAACTATGACCAGTACCTTGAAGGGATGCTTAGAAATCAAGATTCTACAGTGTTTAGTGCTCTTTCTCCTCCCCCCAACTCTGTGTGTGTGTTTATGCTTGTATGTGTTCATGTGTGTATGGGTGTGTAGAGATCAGACCAACAGCTTGGGTCTTTCTTAATCTTTTTGTTTTGTCTTGTTTTGTTTTGTTTTGTTTTGTTTTTTAAAATGGTTTCTCAGCAAACCTAGAGCTCACCAATTCTGGGAGGCTGGCTGACCAATAAGCTCCGGCAATCCTCCTGTATCCACTCTCAGCACTGAAATAACAGACACAGGCTGCCATACCCAGCTTTTGCATGAGTGCTGGGATCCAAACTCTGGTCCTTGTGCTTGCATAGTGACCACTTTACCTCGTGAGAGACCTCCCAGACCCTGTATTTAGCTTTCACAGTGAAGAGGAAACGGTGCCATCCAAGATTCCTGAGGTGAGGAATCCACCAAAAATAGGAAAGGAGTTGCCTCAATTTGTTTTCTGTTGCTGTGATAAAACACTGATCAAAACCAACTTGTAGAGGGAAGGGATTATTTGGCTTACATTTTCCCCATCACAGTCTATCAGTGAGGGGAGTCAGGGTAGGAGCTCAGGCAGGAGTAGAGATAGAAATCATGGTGGAATGCTTCTTACTGCCTTGTTCAACATGGCTTGCTCAGCTTGAATTCTTATACAACCCAGTACCAGTTGCCCAGGGGTGGCTGCCCACAGTAGACTAGGCCCCTCCCAATTCAATCATCAACCAAGAAAACGTCTCACAGACATATCAATGGGCTAATCTGATGGAGAAAATTTCCTTAATTCAGGTTCCTCTTCCCAGGTGACTCTAGTTTGTGTCAAGGTAACAAAAACTAACTATGGCACAGGGGCTCAAAGGTCAAGGTAACAATAACTAGCACTTCAGAGGTCACTCCAAATGAATAAAAATCTTTATATTCACCACAAACAATTCCCACCAAAATGCAGAAACTAATGTAGTGTACGCAGAAAAAAGCTTAACTCTGTTTCTGTTTACACATTTATTCAGCTTAGGAGGGTTGCTTGGGGGGGGGGGGGGGTTTGATCTATTGTTTTGAGACAAGGTCTCACTATGTTGCCCAGGCCAGCCTAGGCAATCCCCTGCCTCAGCTTCCCTGGTGTGGAATTACAGGTGTGCACCACCGCACCAGACACAAAGAACTTTCTTGATGTGTTTTTGCCTGGCAATGAGAAGAAGGATTTGGGTTTTTTTTTTCTTTTTTTTTTTTTTTTCAAGACAGGGTTTCTCTGTGTAGCCCTAGCTGTCCTGGAACTCACTCTGTAGACCAGGCTGGCCTCGAACTCAGAAATCCACCTGCTTCTGCCTCCCAAGTGCTGGGATTAAAGGTGTGCACCACCATGGCCCAGCCGGGAAGATGGTTCTTATAAATGTGTTCTTCCTCACTCTACCTCAGGCCTATTTTGAAGAGTAGGCTATGTTCATGCAGACCCCTTCCACACGGTCTTCTATAGTCCATGTACTTCCTGATGTTGAAGTCCAGCTTCCAAAGGGATATGAAGCAGGTTCCAACAATGTTCACTAAAAAAAACACTCTGGGACAGAGTTGCTGGTAAAGGAAAGTGCTATTTTTTATTTGATTTTGAATGTGTAGGTCCATTTAAAATCCATTATGCTTCCCCTTAAATCCTTTCCTTGTGCCCCAAGCCACTTTGGATCACATGACTATGTCTAGGAGGAATGTGTCCAGACACTAAGAAGTGTCCAGTTTGAGGTATGGGCATATGGCTCAAAGAAGCAGCGCCAGCCAGTGAAGACTTTCTCCAAAGCAGCGCAATTTGGCCTGTAGAATTTGTTACCCTGCCTGGTTGGGACTTCTCTAGCTGTGTCCCTACTCCCAGGGTTCCTCTGACTCTATGTGGTCTGGGCTTCAGAGTTATAATCATAGTTGTCATCTTTAGAACTATAGAATCTCTGAGAGACCCCTAACTTTATAAATGAGGGAACTGTACCCAAGGTCACACCTCCCATCATTGACAATGCCAAAACTGAGATTCCCAAACTCAAGTCAGATGTCCTTCTACAATACCTCCAAGAAAGCAACTACTGTGTGCCTCCAGCTCCTGTAACATCTAAAGTAAGCAGATGTGGAATGATCAACACAGATGAGAAAGGCATGTGGGAGGGTCTAGCTGAGCCAGGCTCAGCTCAAGTAAGGAACCACAACACTGCTCAGTCTCTGCCTCCCTCAGGAAGGTCATGGTAACAGACCCCACCCTGCCAGGACTCTTCTAGCTGCAGCACTGAACCATGCATGGAAGCATGCCTTCCCATGATCCTCAGCTCCCTGTTGACTGAGGCAGGTTCCAACGGGTATGGATCATAGTGGTGAGCTGTCCACCAGCTGGGAATCCAGCTGAGCCTGACAGCAGATTGCATGCTACAAACTCCAGCTCCCACTTAGGCTGACTGACATGGGGGCTCTTGACAAACGTGTGAGTCTATGTTAGGGAAGGATTCGCAGATGCAGAACTCTCCGCAAGTGCTCATGAACAAGCTCACTGGAAGAGAACCAAATCCAGGAAGAAGGGATTCATGAAAAACAGAGGGGAAGAATCAGGAGCAACTTCTTGATTACCCAGGCCCTGAGGAGGAGAAAATGATGTCAGCCAGGCACATCCCTCTGTCGAGGTTCAACAAGCACAGCCTTTGTGGCTGAGATAAAGCTAACGTAGCAACCCCGGATATCCTAAAAGACAGTAAGGAGAGAGCTACACCAAGGGAATGATGGGCTGGTGAGATGCTATGAGGAGATGGAGGCAGCAGAGAAGTGAAAGGCATGTCATTTGGTAGCTGGTGGTCACTCATGAAAACCTGGAGAGGACCGAAGAGGAAGAAGAATAAAAGAAAAGTATTCTTTCTTGCCTGAGACAGGGTCTTACCATGGAGCCCTGGCTGGTCTACTCACATGTAGACCAAGCTGACCTTGAACTCCCAGAGATCTACTAGTCTGCCTCCCAAGTGCTAAGATTAACGATGTATGCCATCACACCTAGCCAAATAGTTTATTTTAAACGAAGAATAATGACACAGATGTGACAGTTTTGTTTTAATCTTGAGAGACCTTTGATAGGCTATGTAGAGAGAGATAAGCAATGGAGAGAGCCCATAGAGCCCTGGAAGTAAAAAACAGAGCCCTAGTGAACTTAGCCCAGTCAGAAAACAGAACCCGAAGAACAGGGAAGAAAGGGACATGGCATACACACATGGGTCAGTAGGAAGAAAGGCAGTGGGCAGGAAGCCCTTGCCTTAGGAGCCTCCTTCAGTGAAACAGATGGTGAGCTGTCATTGGCTAACAACAAAGATGAAGGACATATATCAGAAGTGCATAATACCAAGTTCAAGAATTTCTGATCAATACTGAGGCTGCAGCTCCAAACCTGCCATGCTTAGAAGCAAAAAAACAGAAATCAGGCTGATGTGGAAAATGGAAAAAGTGAAATTTGGGGAGGTCGGGAAAGTGTGAAATGCTAATAAGAACCTGTGTGGTAGGGCCTGGGGTCAGGCTGGGAAGAGGAGGGACCCTAGGTAAGACTGAAAGTCTGGGAGACAAGAGACAGGTGTAGTCATGGCGATGGACAAAGGGAGAGGGCAAGTGCTTGGGAGTGAGTGGACTGGACGGGAGCAAAGGAGCCACGGGAGCAAGCCCTCAACTAAGACATGCTTCAGTAGGTGACCTGTGCAATAGGAAGTGGAGCAGAGCCCAGCGAAAAAGGGGTCCTAGATATTACGAGGCACACAAGACCTGTGGCTGAACTGGAGACAGGAAGCCAACATTTGCTGGTTTTCCAACGATGTCTCACATGGAGCAATATGCAAGGAGGGCCCGGTAGCTGCCATTCTGCAAGGTTTCTACAGCAGGCATGTACCTGTTGCTAGAATTCAGGAGGATCAAAATACCCACATTCTGGGGAAGGGTGCTTTGCAAGCCTATTCTGTATCAATTTTTGTACTAAAATCACTTTTGTGTCCCCTGAAGCCACTCTACTATTGCATTTCTCAACACAGCCAGAAACGAGTTTCTTATCTTCTAGGGTTGCACATGACACGACAGTGCATTCCCATTGCCCGACTTTGTCCACAACCAAAGAGCTTAGCTGACCTTACAATAGGACTGTATGGAAATGAGTCACTGCAGAATCCAGTGAAAATGAGCAAAAGTTACTTAGTGAACAGGTGCTTGCTTTTGTTGTTAATTTTTTAAACTTCTAGTTCTGTTTTCTGCATGCAAAAAAAAATTTAACATAACTTTTAAAACTTGGTCTCAGGAGGAATTCAACAGGCTAACCAGTATAGGGAAGGAATGATGGACCAGGGCTTCACATCCTTAAAGAAAAAAGGCATCCCTCTTCCCTATCTGCCCTGCTCAAATGCCCAGAGGGAGTAGCTCACCACCGAGGGGCTCTATAATAGGAATGGAACAGAGAAGTGCCCACCACATTTCCAAGATCTCTGGGCCCAGAAGCTGGTCCTTGCTTTAACAGGACACACTCAAGCTATGGGCTGTATCAAGAGAGGAGAACCCAAGCTTTGAACCAGGCTTTTCTGTTTTATGACCACAGTCTCCAGCTGGTGAAGGGCTGTTAGGTCTCAAGCTATCACAGTGTTCAGTGGCTTTCCAGTGCCAAACATCATGAACACTATAATAGGAATGCAGGCCACAAAAAGGAAAGATGCCCAAAGACAGGAATTAGGAAGGTAAGAACAGAAGGAACCTCATCAGACCAAGCAGAGAAACAAGATGCAAAAATCAAAAGAGAAACAGCCTAAGCCCCAACACAAGGAGCAAAGACTGCTTTCAAAGATTATGTGACTAAGAGTCAACTAAAGATTCAGCTGCCTGAAACTAAACAGCAGGATATGGAAGCCCCCTACTGCTGAGAGCTTGGAAGCAGCACTGCTGAATAACAAGACAGTGGGAGGAGCTTGCTTCAAAGGGAAGAAGCTCCCTCAGCCCAAAGGAGAAGGGATTGGGTGCTCTCACTGACTCACCTGGCAAAGAAGACTTTTTTTTTTAAAAAAAAAAAAAAAAAGAAAATGGCTTCCTAACAAAGGCCCTATGAACAATCACTTCCTTAAACTGCACCTCTTCACAAAAACAAAGCCACAGCCCAAGTATCCTCTGGAACCAGCCATGCCATGCCTCAGGACCAGGCCACTGAAATGCCAGGCACATAGATCCATCCTAGTACAATCAATAGGTCCTTCCTCAGCCAGGCCCTTGCTGGAGAAGAAGCCTGTCCCTCTATGTGTCTCAGAGGCTTCCTCACAAACACCCCGCCTACACTGTGGGTACATTGTGACCCGGCCACAGTGTGGTCTGTAGCTCTGTTGTCACCAGTCCATTCCCATGGCTTCCAGAATGCCTTTCTGCATTCTGTGAGGACTACAACCCTAATGTTACCTCAGGGTCACCAAAGGCTTCTCACCTCTCAATTTTCCTTCCCCACCCTCAGTCTACTAATGCCTAAGCATACTCCTACCAGTCACTGTAGCTTTCTCCAAGCTCCAACAGAAAGGGTAACAGAGTGCTGGCTACTTCCGGGCTCTGAGCAGCATGGCCATAGTTCTGATCTTTGGCTGAGGAAAAAGTAGAGATCTAGAATCGTAGGCAGGAGAGGCCTGACACTCTGCACTGACTGTGGGTCATTCTTGCCAGGGACCTTACCTCCTGCAGCAGACATCATGTCACATCAGTCCCAAGTAGAACTCAAGATGTGGATGTCTGAATTGAGAGGATCGAGGAAGAGCCACTGACACACATACAAGTCACTTCTGGGAAGGCAGGCTCTGGGGTGCTATTATCCCAGAGTTAGGACACAGAGGGACAGACTCTGAAGCTGTCATCTTCTGAGTGTGAGTGAAAACTGATCTTTACACTGCCACCCAGCTCAGCCAAGAGTGCCAAACCACACATAGCATTTCACAGTGACCACCTAAGTCCTACTCAGGAAACGGGACATGAAAAGCAAATACCCTGAAAACCGTTAGAACCCAAATAGGCACCGATTGAGACCTAAGGCCTCGAGAAGCCTCTATTATTCTGCCAGTGGCAGATGCATCTGTCCCAACAGGACGAGCAAAGGCAAACAGTGACAATCTTTGGCTGTGCTGGGACAGGGACCACAGGCCTGCCATATATCCAAACCTCACTTCCTTTCTTTTACCCGTGTCTAAGCCAGGAGTTCAGACACACTCGGTGTTCCTGAGCCCTAGCCGCAGAGAGGTGAGCAATGCGTGCTCTACTCAACTGAGAGAGCTCATCAAGAAAACCAGGTTCTCCTGAGCCTGAGGAGGCACAGAACCTGTACGTCCATTTACTCTGGCAATGAGGAACACCTCCCTCTTCCTTGTTTTACTGAAATCTTCTTTATGGTGGATGCACTATGGCTCCCAAATAAACACTGGAGATGCTAATGATGAAGAGAGCGCTGCACGCTCAACAAGACTCATCTCACAGTCACATTCTGAAGAGGATAAGCTGAAGGATGGGGAGGGATGGTCTCGAAGACAAGGACATCAGCCACCAGCATGTCCCATCTCCTCCCAGCTCTCACACCTGTGAGATGCTGTTGGCCAGACGAAACGACACTCTCTTTGTCTTCTCATTCTCCTGAGATAAAAGAAAAATCAGAACACTCAAATCTGGAGTTATTAAACTGGAGGGGACCAGGGTCAGAATTGGGGTTCTCCGGAACTATTGCATTCTACCCTGGAAATGCAACCACAGAACTCACTGAGGGCCCTATGTACTATGCACCGAGTGTTGCAAATAATCAGGGATTGATGGCCAGACCTGGGCACACAAGAGGTCAGCAGCACATCTCAGTGGAATTTAACAGAATGGCTGCATATAGTGGCACATGCCTGTGATCCTAGCACTTGGGAAGAAGAAGTAGGAGGACTGTCACAGGCATAAGGCCAGCCTGATCTCTATGGTTAGTTCCAATCCAGTCTTGGCTACATTGTAAGAGCTTATTTCAAAAAGAAAAAAAAGAAAAAGAAGAAAGGTTGGAAAGAGGGATGGGAGGAAGAAAGGAAGGGAGGAAGGGAGAGGAAAAGGGAGGGAGGGACACAGGAATGAAGGAAATTGATCTTTCAGGGCCACACAGGTAAGACCAACCAGAAAGTCCTAAAGTTCTCTGTTGTGAGCAACCCCTATGTTCCCTTTTTTATATCAAGGAACTAAAGGAATCCCTCTGTGGGCACTGATACCTCTTTCTATGGGTATCACAATCACAGTAGTCTAACCAGTACTGAGCTGGGTGTCAGAGCACTTCTTTCACCCTAGATCTGTGAACTTGCTAGAGGACCCTAGGCAAGAACATAGGCCCCCTCAGGATTTCGGGCTTCACTGATAACTGGAGTTGGCGACCTCTGTACCAACCTACCTTTCTCATATGCTAAAGGGCTGAAAGGGAAGTTTCATCAATACCACTCTGTCCTGTGCTCTCCATTTGCCTCCCAGGTGCCCCCTTGCCAGTGCCAACACCCATCCACCTTACCCACTGGCTGGCAGAAGCTCTTTACCGTATGCCGCCGTCGCCTCTTGGGCTGGATGCCTTCCTGCATGTAGGGAGGCCATGGGAAGCCCTGAGGGGTGGAACAGCCACTCTCGCCAGATACATCCTCAGAGTCTGAATCCTCTTGCTGGGGCTGCGCAAAGCATTTGTCTGGGTAGATCTCCTTCAGCCAGCCCTCAAAGAACACTTCCAGACAGCGACCAGCCTCTGCAACCTCCGAGTCAGGCTAACGAGGAGAGACAGTGGTGTTCTAGCCTGCTTCTACCAGGCCATCTCCTCTTATGCCCTCTACCAGGAGGGACACAGGAAGTACAAGCCTGACTGGCCTATCTTGGAATGTCATCCTGAGAGACCTGGAGCTTGGCACATTCTACTAGGACTCAAGATGACCCATTTGGCAGCCATCTTGGTAGAAACCCACAGCTGACCAGTTACAAGCACCTCCCCGACTCCCCCAACCTTCTGAGTCCATGCTTAGGGCCCACATTTGGGAGGGGGCTTATAAACCATAGCAAACTCCAGAACTCTGCTTCCAGACTCTCTTACCCACCCCACCCCCATCTGTGACAGTCTTGGGGTCACTGTGAAATAATGAAAATAAACCCAACATACATAATTGAACTTAGCACAGTTCCAGAACATGAGGCGTACGTCTGACACCACTTCCTCTGGAGTGGTGTAGTGTGCTGGGTCCTTCTTTTGCAGTTTCCTCCGGATGATTGACAGGTCCATGGGCCTCTTGATAATCTGGTAGTAATGCCTGGCCTTGGAGAAGGAAAGAAGGGAGGAGAAGATGAAGAAGAGAAAATTAGTGTAAGAACAAACAGAAAAGGAGAGGAGGTAGAGAGTGAGTTGGGATGTAAGTGAAGGTGCAGAAGAGATGTGGAACAAAAGTGTGGGAAGAGAAAGAGGAAGAGATGTCTCTTGCTAAGTCAGGTCTGATGTAGTAGCAGTGAGGGAGAGGAAGAAGCAGGAATGGCCATGCCCCCTTGGTGTTCCCTCAGCAGAAAGGAGAGCAGCAGGCAGAGCCAGCAGGGGCCTCCTTACCAGGGGGCTAGGCCTCCTTACCAGGGGGCTGACTGGTTCGTGGAAGGGCAGGCTGAGACTGTTGCAGCACAGGGACAGGACCAGCTTCTCACACTTCTGCAGAAACCACAAGGGGCAAGTGGCACATTGTCCTGGCTCCACCTCAGTGAGAGCTGAGGATAGTAACCCTGGATAACTGTCTGCCTCTGACCTCAAGGGCACCAGCCACCTGAAGAAGGCAGTTTGGGCTCCCAGACCAGAGGAAAACTGTTTGGAAAGGGACAGTCACATAAACTCCCACAGGCCAAGTCAGCAGGCTTGGCTCATGTCAGAGTCTTAAACACCACACGCGCGCGCGCGCGCGCAAACACACACACACACACACACACACACACACACACACACACATGCAACTCCTGTGTTAAAGGTTTGATCCTAGGGCAGTTCAGAGGAAGGGCCTTTGGAAGGTGACTTAATCAGGGCTCTAGTCTTACACAGGGATCAATCCACTTCTAGACTGGTGGGAGCTGGCGAAACTTTTAAGAGGTTGTAGCAAGTAGGCAGAGTGGGTCATCTGGGCCTCGTCCTTGCAGGGTAGTTTGCCCCTGGAGCCCCCTTCTCCCTTCCTGCCTTCTAACAGACATGAGGTAAGCTCTGCTCTCCCGAATGCTCCCCACTGTAATGTTTCTGCCCCACCACAAACCTGGAAACAATGAAGCCAAGTGACCGTGAAATGAAACCCTGAGTCACAATCAGCCTGTTATGCTTTAAGTTGATTTTCTTGGTTATTTTGTCACAGTGATGGAAAGCTGACCAACAACACACACACACACACACACACACACACACACACACACACAAAAGGCTTGCCATCCCCTTGGGGAAAACCTCAGTCTCTGTAGGCACAAGGGATTGCCTACATAGAAAACTCTATTCCCCAAAACCCTTCCTACCTTCTGGTCATACATGCTGAGGCCGGGGAGTGCCCGCACTCCGGGGTGACTGTAGCGAGCATTCTCACAGTCGTATTCCATCTCAGGTTGTGTCAGGCTGCGGCACAGGGTGCACACCCATTCTCCCCTGCACAGCAGGTGGGGCCATATTAGAACTCCGCATCCTTCCCTGACCCTCTGCCCAGAACAGACATAGAGAAGTGTGGTGATGAAGTAAGAAACCAAGCCCCAGCCCTGCATCAACAAATGGATGCCTACTAGCCACGGGCTCAGAAGAAGTAAAATAAATGAAGATGCCATGGATACAGAAAAGCACAGGGTTATCGGGGAGCTAGGGCCAGGAATGAGACAAATCTGTTGCAGAAACATCCCTGCAGGGCCCACAACCTCACAGGTCTGGACTTGATTCCGGTCCAAGAAATCCCATCCTGGGAGTACTGTGGGCCCTGTCAGAATCATGATATGGCCCCTGAAGTTAATGCTGCTAACCAGGTGATGGCATGACTCACCCTGGGAAGCTGAGCAAGGCTGGCACATGGCAGGAAAGGTGATACACTTTGGGGCAGCGGTCACAGCACAGCAGTTCCCCACCATTGATGCACACGGCACAGAAGTCCTCATTCTCTATGGGGGCTGGGGTGCTCTTCTTGGCTCCCGGAGTTCGGGGAATGAGTTTGTGTTCATCAGATGTGCTGTCCACCTCTAGTGGCCGCTGCCCAGTCAGAGATGTGACAGTGACCTTTCTTCCCCCGAGACCTGGGCCCTGGGTGGCATCAGGCAGGCTGTTCTGGCTGACCTTGGGAAAAAAGTGAGTCTGAGCAGTTGGTGCACAGTATGGAAAAGTGGTTGGCAGGGCTGGGGACAGGGAAGACTGACAGAGACTGAGCACTTGCTATGAGGACCTCTTACTCCAGGGCCTCAAACCAGCCAAGTCTCAGCTCAACCCTGCTGTATCGCACAGATCTCACACAGCAGAGGACAAGGCTAGCTACAGTCCCACTAGGGATCACAAAAGGCCCTAAAGCAAGTATTCCAGCAACAGCAAAGAAAAAGAGGCTCTTAGCCTGGACCAAGAATAGGTGAGTGGTACCTTAATGGACATGCTGGAGGACTCCGTGCCACACTCGATCACCAGGAGGAAGCTCCCATCCTGGCTATTTTTCTGGGGCTTCAGCTTAAACACAGGCATCTCTCCTGATGAGGCAGCACAGATCTTGAGCCGCTCCAGTCGCACGTAGGGGATCTTGGGCTCACTACTGATAGCTCTGTGGGAAGAGAGACACCCTGGGTCTCAGCAGGAGCCGCAGGTAGCCTACATCCCTCAGTTAGGCTCATTTATGACCCCCCAATTGAATCATGTTCAAGGCCTCCTCAGTTAACCCCTTCCAGATCCACATTCTGTCCCGGCCAAGCTCGGCCCTGCCAGTCCTATCAGACACTGGGAAGATCTTTAGTGCCATCTGTAGTCAGAAGAGGGCTCTGTGAAGAGCAAGGGCTATTACATACAGAGTGCATGCCTAGCCATACCTGGAACTCTCCCACCACTGTTCTAGACACCTAACCACGGCCACCCACTTGAGCTCTGCAGGAGGTGACAATAGGTATAAACAAAAGTCCTCTTCTAGTTCATGTACAGGCTTACTTAATGTGCCAACATCTCAGGACAGGAAGCTAAGGGTAAGAATGGCCAAGAGCCATTACCTGATGTCTGGATTCTCTTTTGTATCCAGCTCTAGGGCTCCTTGTTCAAAATTCTCATATTCTAAGACAAAAGAGAAATAAAATAGCAGTGACACGCATTTGTGGAAAGACTCTCTCTCACTTAGACCTTCTATTCCTCTCTTATTTGAACGTTTGGTCACACACCTGCCACACAATTGTTATGAACAGTGTGTTCATTCCTGGTGGTGACAATCCTACCTACCATAGCTCTCCGTCCTGAGACAGGATGAAGGCCATTATCTTTTTGGCAAAGAGAACACAGACGATTCTCAGAGGCTGCCAACAGGTAACAGCCAAGAGCTTAGAAATCACCTGCTTCTCAGACAGTGGTGTTACCCTGTCATTCTTTGCAGTCTCTGCTAGTGCACCACCCTGGAGGCCAGAGCACAGCAGAGTCCACACAGATGAGCAGTGAGGCACAAACAGGAGCTTCCATTTATCAGCACTGTCCTGTTCACTTTCCTTGTGCAAAGCTGGGTCTAAAATGTTAAGTTAGTTTTTCCTGTATGTAATAAGGACCAATAATTTTCCAGTTGGTCTGTCAGAATAAAAAGAAAAAAAAAATCCAATTGGTGGGATCATTGTTCTTGTATGTATTAAGAGCCTACAAAATAGACTGATCCATTTCAAAATAAGTAATAATACCACACAGGAAAAAGTCCTAAGTGGCCAGTATTTCACTCTAACTTCTTGACTAGCCCTTATCAGATGAAACAAACCACTGAACCACTTTAAGAAAAGGATATCGGTGGGCTGGCTACACAGCCCATGGGTATAGGTGCTTGTTGCCAAGTCTGACAACCTGAGTTCGATCCCCAGGAACTACATGATGGAAAGAAAGAAACCAACTCCCTAAGAAGAAACACAGAGCCTATTTCCAGTGGTCCAAAGTCCATTCACTATGAGGCATTGCTCAAATCCACACGACTGCTGAGTACTTGGAAAATTCTTGCTGTTGTTACAGAGTAAGTGGCCGAGCGATTTCACTGTGATGGTTTGTCCCCCTACTCTATGCAGTAGTTTAATGAGTCCCATTTTTGGAGGCAGATGGCAGATACCCATTTCACAAAGGACATCCATCAGACATGCCTTTTCACTCAACATTTTGCCAAGGCTAGCTCTTTTAGAGTGATTTCTTCCATCGTGCCTACATACAAACCTGGACTCCCCAGGATTTATTCTATGGGTAAGGTTGCAAAGAGGCCACACACAGATTAGTGCTGCCCATAGTTAGGGAAGCGGAAGCATGTGCATTACTTCTGAAGGACAGAAGCAAATTCAGCCTTCTAAGCATCCCTCAGGCTGAGCCAATCCACCTGCCTCCACCACACCTGGAGGTGCTGAGTGGCCTGCTCAGGTCTATGGCCGACAAGAAAGATTTGCTCAAGTCTCACCTTTTGGATTCCGATACTGTTGCAGAGCAGTAGATGTGCTGACCACTGGTGCCAGGAAAGGTTTTTTCACAGAGAGGTTAATTGGTTCCTCCAGTTCTGAGGGAATAGCCAAATCCTTGGGACCATCCAAACTGGAGGCTGTGGAGCCTTGTCCTACTGAGTCCGTGAAACGGGTACAATCCTCACTTTCCATCTGTCAAAGGTGAAAAGTCAACAAGAGTCAAACCTAACATTGTGGCCATCAGCAAAGTTAAGGCTAAGGTGAGAGGCTGCCAGTGGCCAACCTTTTGCTTCAAATAAGCAAAAGTTGAATACCACTTTCCTAAGACCTACCTTACACAAGGCATTCCCCAGGGAGGACTCAGCCCCATCCCTGGGGCCCATGCTCTCTGCAGTTGAGCCAGACCCAGGACTGGATATGGATCTAGTCTCCACATGCACATCAGAAACCGGAGGCATTCCCTGCAGAGAACAAGTGGCCAGACTCGACGCAGCCTGGGTGTGCCCAGACATTAGGCTGGGCCCACCTTGTAAGTGAGTACTCGCCAGGCTTGTGACAGCCTGGGAGGAATCACCTCTCAGGTTGGGCGTGGACTGGAATGTGCCACGCACAAGGTTTGGCACGGGCTGCAGGTGACTGGCTGTCAGGCTTGGCATAGCATGGTTTGAAACACTCATCAGGCTGGACACAGTTTGTGGTGGGCCACTCAGCGAGCTCGGAATCATGTGGGTGGGAGCAGCTGTCAGGCTGCTCACCCTGTGGACCTGTGGCTCTATGGTCCTCGCCAGCCTGGTAGATGACAACTCCATCTCCACAGTGTTGGAAAAGCCCATGATGCTCACTGAGGTGGCATGCTGCAGAAAGGGGAATAGGTATAGTTGGGCTGTCAACTAGGAATGTAGGAAGGGGGGGAACCCATCCCCCAAGAGCTCCAAGCTTCCATTTTCATGCATTTAGGGGCTGCTCCTGGGAGCTAAAGCAGTACATGAAGGCCTGTCCCAGTTCCCACCACCAAGAAGGCTACTGGGTCATGACATGGAGGTGCAAGCTAAGGGGTGTGGTGTGTGTGTGTGTGTGTAAAAGCAAAAGAGACAGAAGAAAAGGAGAGAACCTAACATCTGACCTGGGGTACATACATGCCCCATGGGCTGTATCTCCCATCCCTAGTCCTATACTTAAGTAAAGATGTAGGGCTTTCTAATTTCAAATTTCCAGTCTTGACTAATACTATCTGTGGCTTCTCTTCCTTCCCTTAAAGGAGTCTCATGAATCAACCTGTAATTTGCTTCAGAACTGCTCCTTGGAAAGCACACCCAAGGTTCCAGAGGATCTCATTCTGTCCAGGGGAACCCAGGTCAACTCCAGAACTTGCAGCAAGCTTCAGCTTGTGCTAGCATTGGATGATAGTCATCAAGGTAGTGGAAGATCTTTTCTAGCCCTGGTTCCTGCCAATGTCACTCCAAACCACAGGAAGGGAACTTCAGAGTGACTCCTAACATGGTCCCAGGTGTGCAACCATCAGATGGGGTGAGACCGTTCCAATCAGAAATCTAACTACCCAGGAGCCTAAGAAGAGGTGACTTAAAACATTACTGAAAAGGAGTTGAAGACATGTGTGATTTCAGTAGCTAATTGTAGGTGGGTTTTCAGCTTTGAAGAAACAGATTTGATGGAGGTGAGAAGGCAGGAGATCAGTTTTAAATGTAACTTTCATGAATTCAGGACTTTGACAAGCCTGTACTTGAAAAAAAGAAAGATCGAATCTACACCAGTTTGCCTGCTTTTGAAAATCAAAGAGGAAATACCAGAGCGAGCAGCTCTAGACTTTCAAGGTCAATGTCCCAAATCTGTCGTTCTTCCCCGCGTGAAGTGCTCAGATTTCTTGAGGCAGTAAACACTTCAATAGTTCTCAGATTTCAATACAAAGGTAATAAAGCTTTTTCCTAGTAAAGAAAGAATGTCTTCCTTCCCATGAATGTCATGCCTGGTCGCCCAGCTCTGTAAGTCAGATGCTAGGAGGAAACATCATAGAGGCACCCCTCCTTGCTCCCAATTCAGATATGTCTCTACTGACAGTGCCAACCCCTAACCTACTTTCCCACCTCCCTAGACAACAGGAGTGAGCTCCTCAGTGCAGAGACACTTAGAAACACATCAGGCTACACCATGACTTTTCATTAAACCCTGTAGTGTGCTCAGACCCCTCAGGATGAATACAAACATGCTCAAGAGACTCCCAAGACCCAGGTGATCTATGCCTCATCCTTAGCAGCCAGAAGTCAAACAGCAACCCACCCGAAGCCATGCTCTGTGATCCAGGCCTTCAGACACAGGTCTTTAAGCTCCCGAAACAAGTCAGAGGCCCCTGAAAGCTCTCACCCCCTTCCCTTGCTCCAGCCCCATCCTCTTGTGGAATAGAGTTCAGCACCACTGTTAGGGTGTGGTTGATGTTGTTGTTGTAACAAAGGTTCTTTCATCTTCAAGTGTAGACCACATTCCCATCCCCTGATTCTCCGATATATTTGCCTGGCTACAGGATGAGGACTTTTTTAAGGTCCCGTGTCTCCACTGTTAGGCATCTTGACTAAGGTCACCTACATGGAGACCTGGGAGCCTCCCCTATCCCAGGTCTCTGAGACTTCCTAGAGATTCTCTCCGCCCCATGATCCCCAGAAGCTGAAGATATCCATTCTTTCTCCTAACCCTCTAGGCCTCTCTCCTGCCTCTCCTCACAGATGACCTTCCTTCCAGATCCATTTGTGATGTATTGACCAATTGCTATTCCCTGTGAAACTAAACCCCACCAAAGCACGGACTTTGGTCTATTTTGTTTACCCACTTTATTCCGAGACCTTAGAGCAGTGTCTGAGTGAATACATGACATGGTGAGCTAATCAAAATTTCAAAACAATGTGGTAGACTACTACTGTTGAGTCTAGAAATGCTGAGCTGAGTAAACACCTGCTTTGTTCCACTTACAACTGAGTCTGTACGTTTTCCCTAAAATCAGGGTTGGCTTTGGAGAGCTAAAGCTTAGTGAGTCATTTATTATCTATTTTTCATTATTACATGCAAGGTTTAACTGACTAGGGGTTTTACACACACTGCCTCAGTTAGGCCTTACAATAGCCATTAACAGGTTATTGTGAAGGATTAAAGACAAAATCTATGTAAATGCCTAGAACAACATCTGGTCTACTACTGCAGCCCTAGGAACTTTGGCTGTCCACCATTGTATTTTCTTGCAGAGGCCTTAGCTGAGCACAAATGGGGTTCAAAAAGTTGTCTTCACGTTCCAGTCTCTTTTTTATTGTATACAGAAATACATTGATTTTTGTGTTGATCTTGAACCCAGATTCCTTAACATTCTCACTTTGGATATTCTCAGCACACATTAGGCGGTTTATTATGCGTGGCTCCTTTTCTTTCTCTTCCTTCGTGTTTTTCTAGCTTTTCGCCAATAACTGGCCCCTTCTGGCTGAGCTTGCGTCATCCTGGTAACATTCTGATGCACAGGAGCCCTTCAGAGCTTCACCTAAGACACTATGGGAACTTTCCTTAGGTGAGGTCCAGATCGCTGACATTCAGAGCCACACTCAGTCAGGGACTGACTGGGCCTGACACCTGCCTCTTCCCTCTGCACCAGCACCTTCATCCTTCCCTCGTCTGCCCTTGCTCTCCTTCCCCTTCCAGTTGCTCACGACTGTCACCTTCCTCTTCTTTGGTGTTATCCATTTTTTTCTCTTCTCTACCTACTCTGTTCCTCTATTAGTTAACAGTTTTTAAAGTATGTTTCCTTGTTCTTAATTCTCAGTATTATAAATGGATGATTTAGCCAGTTGGTGGTGACTCACACATTTATCTCTGAGTTCGAGGCCAGCCTGGTCTATAGAATGAGTTCCAGGACAGCCAGGGCTGCACAGAGACACCATGTCTCCAAAAAAAAAAAAAAAAAAAAAGATTTAAGCACTTTTTATTTATCTTTCCATATAAAAGTGTTTGTGTGTGTGTGTGTGTGTGTTGCTTGGTAGTTCTATAGTCTTTGGTAAAAATTTTCCAATTCACTAAGTAATTTACATCCCCACCCCCAAAAAGCTACAGAACAAGAATGAAAAGATGTCCCACCCAAAGAGAGTTAGGCTATGGAACCCAGCAAAAGGGACCAAGACCGGAATCTAGTGGCTTTCTGATTGGTGGCTGAGTCTGACTGCGTCTTGTTGCAGTTTGTCCACTGGCTCTGCCTTGGCCCTCTCTCTCTCTCTCTCTCTCTCTCTTTTTTTTTTTTTTTCTTTTTTCTTTTTTTGTTCTACTGCCAGAATATTCATTTTTAGGGTCTTTTGTGAGCCTCTCAGTGAGACTGGGAGCTAGCCTTGTCCTCTGCTGTGAAGGACCTGTGAGATGCTGCAAAGCAAGCTGTTGTACACAACCATAGCTTTCTAATAATGTGTGATCTACAGACAAGAATATCTGGTGATTGATGCACTGCACTTTATAATACAGAACAAATCCTTTCAACTGTATTATTCCTCCTTTTCCCCCACATGACGTTATATTTAATGTAGTTTTGACATTCATTTTATCTACCCATGAGAATCACATAAGCATGAAGCTGGGGGTGACCTTGAACTTCTGATCCTCTTGCTTCCTCAAGTTTTAGGATTATAATTTTATAAGGTAGTAAGGATTGAATCCAGGGCTTCATGCATGCTCCAGCAAGCTCTTGGTGAGATCCTCGATGCCAATCCAGAATCTATTTAGATCAACTAATCACTTGAGTTGGGCACAAAGCCAAGTCTCAAAGAGCAAACCTTGATCAGAGGATATCAACTCCCTTCTCCCAATTTCTTACTTCATGCAGTGACACATGATACAGTGACACATGAGTTCATACAATGACGGAGTAAGAAGGGGACAGGCAGACTGAGCCACAAAAGGACCACATCTATAGCCAATCATGAGGTGGTCAGTACTAATAAGAGTAAAGCTCTGCTGGTGGTCAAAAACCTGGGAAACTGCCATGGGAGAAGGGCCTCAGAAACAGTGTTATGAGCACTCTAACACTGACCCCATTTCTATAGGGGTAAAAACAATGGCAGCTGGGAAGATGGCTCAGCAGCTAAGAGCACTACTGGCTACTCTTCCGGAGGACTTGGGTTTCAATCCTAGCACCCACATAGCTGTTCACAACCATCTGTAACTCCAGTCTCAAAGGATCCCATGCCCTCTTCTGGCCTCCATGGGCACCAGGCATGCATATGGTACAAAGAATATATATATATCACCTATATACTATATATAAAATAAATAACTTATACACACACTCACACACACATATGCACATACATGCCATTTCTGGGACCTATCTATACCATGCTAATTACTTTTGATACTTTTCTGTCTCTGTGGAACACAGTGCCACCAATCACTAAACCAAAGTGTACTTATTTCACGTGCAGGAAGAAAGTGGAGAATCAAGAGCTTCGTGATACTCTTCGGCCAGTGCAACAAGTGAACGGAGCTACAGCAGGACCTCGAGGGCAAGTAGAGCCAGGGAGGAGAGAAGGCTTCTAAAGAGCACGCCAGGGTTGGAGATGGGCTTGGGAATGAGGCACATAGTGGCCAGGGCTTTATTCACAGAAAGAGCTTCTGCCAGGAAAGAAGAGGACCTGCCCTTTGCAGTACCCAGTGTGGTTGAGAGGTCACACAAGAAAAAGCAAAAGTGGATTCCTGCCATAAAGCCTCACAAGAGTATGACTTACTACTAACTAATCTGAACTGCTAACCAGAAACCAACACCTCAACTTCATCACACATAAAACCTTCAGACTTCGTAAAGTATGTATTTTGAAGTTTACAAGTGAAAGTCAACTATTTTCTAGTTCAGAAAGGAAGAGTCAAAATACCAAGAAGCATGTGCTCTGTTACTGAACTCAGGTCTTTAGAGGATGAGGGGGACCACCCTGAGACTAAGAACCCATTCTTAACTCCCTTGATTATCATCAGCTCACCAGCTCCTGACTCCTCCACACCCGCGTGTTAGGGACTCTTGCCCTCCTCCCCATCTCAATCCATTCCCTTGTTTGTTGAGACAGGGTGTTGCTATGTAGCTGAGGAAGACCTTGAACTTCTGATCTTCCTACCTTCACCTTTCAAGCGCTGCCCTACTACACCTAGTTCTACAAGGCACTAAGGGTAGAACTCAGGATGCTGTGCACGCTAAGTTCTACAAGGCACTAAGGATAGAACTCAGGATGCTGTGCACGCTAAGCAAGCAACTGAGCTCCAACCCAGGCCTATCTTCTTTTTGTCTGCCTGTGTGAGCACACCACTGTCTTTTTATCTGTCCATTTTGCCTGAGCTCTCCCTGTCTTTTCTGGCAATCGCCCACGCAGCTCTTTACCCAGTCTTTGACCTGTCTAGTGGTTTTCCTGTAACCTGATACACACCCTCTCCCACTACACCACCTATGTCTCCTTCTGGAGCTCAATGTATTGACATTACTGTTCTAGTGTTTGCCACATGGTATTCTCAAAATTCAGAGAAAGCTTTGTTTTTTCACTGAAACAAGAAGGAAAATTGAGACACAGTGATTACCCAGATTTCCCAAGTCCATCTAGGCCCAAGAATAGGAATCTTGGTCTAGTCTGGGAAATCTACTGGATGATCTTAATTTTTTGCCATTGGCTAGAAATCCAGTATTCTAGTGAGAAGTAATTACAAAATAATAAACAGACACATAGTATACATGTCCTGAGTTTATTCTGTCTCTGGTGCTTCCAGCAAGATAACATTTCTGTAGATAAAGCAGGAAGATGGCACGGTGCTCCTCATCAACTCATCCCCAGATATCTGAAACATACTTTTTTAACAACAAAATGAATTAGTTTAAGAACATTATTTTGGCTGGGCAGTGGTGGCCCATGCCCTTAATCCCAGCACTCAGGAGGCAGAAACAGGCCAATCTCTGAGTTTGAGGCCAGCCTTCCCTACAGAGTGGGTTTCAAGACTGCCAGGGCTACACAGAGAAACCCTGTCTCCAAAACAAAACAGCCATTATTTTGGGTGGGATGACTTCTAAAACTTTAACATAGCCCCATTAAGCAGAACAAACGGGCCAAACAGACAAAAATGCCCAGCTGAAAATGATGCAGAGGCCAGTGGTGCTTTCAGAGTCTCCTCAGAGTGGAAGGCTTAACGTGTCCTCTCAGCATTTGTGGCCTTTCTTCAGGTGAAGCTGCCGTCTCTTTCTTGGGGGCTTCCACCATACAAAGCCTAATTCTTTACTTCTAATCTCCTCATTGTTTGAATGCTTAAACTGATCGTGGTGGCGCATGCCTTTAATCCCAGCACTCAGGTGGCAGAGGCAGAAGAAGCCCTGAGTGTGAGCCGGTCTGGTCTACAGAGAGTTCCAGGACAGCCAGAACTACATGGTGAAACCTTGTCTCGAAACTGCACACCCCATGCCCCCTCCCCCACAGAAAGGAAGAAAGGAAGGAAAGAACGAAGGAAGGAGAGAGAGAGAGAGAGAGAAGCAACCTTAAAGAAAACCATGTTTCTAAACTTGCTTGATCAAGCATGCTAGCTATATCCCGTATGTGGGTTTATGATTTCATACATGATATGATGCCCTGGGTTTGTGCCATCTGTCTCTGTTGTTGCTCCAAAGCTGTTTTTGCTCACTTCTGGTTTCAGGTGGCTTCACAGGGGTTAATATCACCAAAGAGCACTGGGCTGATGCACAGGAGGAAAGGGGAGCAATGACTTGGGAGCTCTGTCTTAGACATACAGTGAAAGCTCTCTCTCTCTCTCTCTCTCTCTCTCTCTCTCTGTCTCTCTCTCTCTGTCTGGCTGAGGATGCAGATAAGGAGAAGTAATACAGAGGTAAACTGACTTATGAATATAAGTGCTCAAAATATCTGAGTGCTTTAACAGCTTCAGATAGGCAGGCTGGTTTTTTAACACTAGAGTCACAGGACAGCCAAACAAGGCAGGTGAGAAAGCGACTAACCTAGTCTCGTAGCTTGTGCTACATATCCATTTTTTACATGTTGTTTTTAATAGTAGTATTGTGGCTCTCACCAGCAGCAAGCACTCACCCTCAAGAGGCTCCTGTGTTAATTAAAGCTACTCTGAGGGGCACTCCCACTGACCAGAGTCAAATGGGGTCATAGGAGATAAAAGACTTGAAAAGTACCCAGCCTTGATGATCTGAGGAAGACAAAGAGGCAAAGAGGATCCCAGAGAGTGAGGTGGGAGGAAGAGGAAAGGCGTAAGTGGAATTCAGTAAGTCTGCAAAGAAAGCCAGCAGAGTGAAACTCAGGAAAACCTTAGAGGCTCGGGTGAGTCTGCTCAGGATATTGGAGGAGACCCTCAGCCTATGAGTGAGTAAGTGCCTGTTTCCTTGTGGACCAGGTGATGTGGGCGAGAGTCTTAGGCTTGGCCTGTGAAGGACGTTATGAGAACTAGAGAGCTTCTTAAAGGGATACATTCATGGGCAACCGAGAAGTGTTTTGTTGACTCCTACAGAAGAGAGCAAATTGTAGCACAGTTCGCAGGTGCCGACCAGGACCTGGGACGTAACCTCAGAGAGCTTCACCAGACCCATTCTGGTGGACATTCTGACTACTTTCAGGACTATCTTATATGACTATGAGATCATCGCTGAGGTTGAATGTCCAGGATCTGATCCACAACAGTGGATTCAGGGATGTGAAGGCAAGCTGTACTTTCGCACATATGACAGGCTTACAGTACGAGTGTCACTGAGTCAGTTCTCATCTCTGGGCTAGAATGTCCTCTTCCACAGGCTGATGTAAATCTCATGGAGCCGTTAAAAGAGTTGTTAAGAGTTAGATGTCTGGGGCTGGAGAGACAGTGTCAGCTGGAGAGGTGTCAGCAGTTAAGAGCACTGGCTGCTCTTCCAGAGATCCTGAGTTCAATTCCCAGCAACCACATTGTGGCTCACACAACTATCTGTATTGGGATCTGATGCTTTCCTTCTTCTGGTGTGTCTGAAGACAGCAACAGTGTACTCATATACATAAAATTAATAAATAAATCTTTTTAAAACAGAGTTCAGGTGTCAACATGCTTTGATAATGCTTTTCACCTCAGCCATTATCCTTTGTTCATCTGCATATCTCAATAATCTGGTCACAGGGAATACAACCCAGACTCCTCTTAAGCCATGAGCAGTACCCCAGTGACCTCAGAGTCCTTTATGGAAGAACTGGGGCTGCACTATACGCAGCAGAGAGCTCATTTGCAGACGATGAGGGACTCGGCTGTGCTCTCTGTGGTGCCTACAGCCCTCTGCGAGTGTTCTAAAGACAAGCTCATATGTGTTCTTCATGGAGTGATTAGTTCAGAAGAATGAAAAGAAGCCAATGAAAGTGTCTTCCAGATTCACCAGGATGATAAGGAGGTTGTGTTGTAGAGCTGAGACCATGGCTGAGTTAAGATTAGGGAGCTTAGGCAACAACCAGAGC
Source organism: Rhynchomys soricoides (assembly GCA_019843965.1). Classification (NCBI taxonomy): domain Eukaryota; kingdom Metazoa; phylum Chordata; class Mammalia; order Rodentia; family Muridae; genus Rhynchomys; species Rhynchomys soricoides. The sequence continues at coordinate 730,477 of JADRCH010000134.1, forward strand.
CTGGGAATCAAAGTCAAAACATCCTGCTGGGTGCATGGAAGGTAGTGGTACAGGAGGAGAGTGCAGGGCTTCTCCTTCTAGAAGACTCATTCTAGAGCTTTCCTATCTCATCTTCCGCTGCAGCATCTTCACTGTGAGGCCATTTAGCAGCAGCAGGTGCGCTGATCTAATCAAAGTCCTAGTAGCAATAGAGCTGGCATTGAATGCACACAGGAAAGCCTGGTGCCACAGATTCCTCTGGTTTAGGGCCTTCAGAGGGACATTTCACTTCCCTGGAACCCATAGGCCAGCACAAGGTGAGGAGTGGCTGCAGACCCAAACATTTTTACCAAAGGCAACAAAGGCCAAAGGAGGCTGGGTCCTAGGGACTCTCCAGCAAAGCCCCAGGCTATTTCAAAGACAAAATCCAGTAGGTGAGAGCCAAAAATGGAGTCCTCTTTCTCCCACTGCAGTGCACAGAGAAGCCATTGAACCGAGTCACTGAGAACAGCTTGAGTCAGGAACCTGTGTTCTGATCCTAGCATTGCCTATAGACACTGTATAACTCTTAGGTGGGTCACTTAATCTGTGTCTCAGTTTCCACATCTTTCAAAGGGAAATAAGAAAGTGGCTTCCTCATAGTATTGCTAGGATAAACAAAGACACAAAGTGGAATTGTCATGCAAAAAAAAAAAACCTGTGGAAAATTGTTTTTAAATTCATATAAACTATTATTCAGTAATGAGGTGCTCAAAATATTTGGTATCTTCAAGCTTCAAATCTTGTATTCACTCAAACCCAATTTAATAGCAATAAATCCCAGACGGGGCAGGGGTGGCACACACCTTTAATCCCAGTGCTGGGGAGGCAGAGACAGATTGACCTCTGAGTTCCAGGTCAGCCTAGTCTACAGAGCGATTTCTTGGACTGCCAAGGCTACACAGAGAAACCTTGTCTTGAAACAACAATAACAACAAACACATACACACACACACACACACACACACACACACACACCAAAACAAAACAAAACACAATAATCCCTTCAAATTAGAGCACTTTTCCTTATGGTGGCCTCTTTGCCAACTCAAAGCTCTCTCTGGGCCTTTAGTGGGAGCCTCAGATACAAAGCTTTATAAAAACACCTTTGACAGTACCACCCCACCTGCCTGCCCCTTGCCCAAATCATAACATGGGCCCAGGCCAGTCATGAGGACCAAGAACAGTTCAGAACAAAAAGTTACAGAGCTGACTAACTCCATTGCCAACCTGCAGCCACCCAGAATGACAGTGTCCCTTTGTTACTCAGAGAGCTATAGAGTCACTCACACAGGCAACATGGTCCCTGTGCTTGACTGTGGTTCCCTCCCTTCCCCCATACACAGCTTCGCACCCCACCCACACCCCTGTTCCCATCCCAAACAAGAGCAGTGTTTCCTGCATGGTTTTCCCACCACTTAAGCACCAGCAAGTCCCTGGCTTCCTGATGAATTCTGGGAACTGATAATGGCTGCTTTGGCTCACCTTCTAATGTGCTTGCATGGGAGAGCATCAGCAATTCAAAACAACATCCCTCCTTCCGGCCAGGATGTTCTTTATTCCATGCTCCCATTCCCTGAACCAAGACAGACCAGAGTTTTGAGCCAAAGGACTTTGTCTCACTTCCTGTCATCAGTCAGACACTGGATTCAAAACTCTCTTCATCTGATGGCCTTTGAAATCTTGGCTTCCTCTTCCTTCCCACAACTACTAACTTCATTCAACGTCTCTCTTCAGTACGATTCTGATCTTTTGTACTACTGATCTCTAGTTGAAGTGACCTTTCAAATATCAATGCCCCAGTCCCAACACTGAACCCCAAATCCAAGCATGATAGGCAAGACCTACCAGCCACTCCCCTTCCCAAGTGCATTTCCTGTTCCTGTCAAGCCCATTCAGGTAAAACCCCTAAGAGAGCCTGGGCTTTCTCTCAGCTTTGACCTTCCAAGGCTGCCATTTCTTTCCACTGTAACCTCTCTCCCTCAACCAACCCAACTTCTCCTCATCCTAGTGTAAAACTTCCAGGAGCTATCCTGTGAGCAGCCTCCTCTCACTGAGGTAAATGCTCCAGGCAAGTGCCTGCTCAATGATTGCTGTGACCCGCTGTCATAATTTACTATTGGTGGCGGTTTATTTGTCACCAGACAGCAACCCCACTATGAGATGGACCACTTTGCACACCAGTATGTGCTGAGCACCTACAACATTTGAAATTCTAGTACATATGTGTGCATTTGTGTGAATGTATATAAAATTTGTTAACATCAAATGAATAAACAAATGGATGGATTAGATGGCTACTAACTACTAAGACCTACAAAGGGCCTATTTGCAGCATGTAGACCAAACCATTTTCAACATAGTAGGTAAGACAAGACAGCCATAGACAAAAGGCTACTAGTACCAAAGGTCTTCCTAGTCTTCGAGAGTCACTAAAAGCTTCCGGTCAACATTCATTTCTACCACTGCTTCCTTTTCTAAACTCTCTTCTTGAGCAGTGAGGCCAACTGATCTAAAGCACAGTACTCCTGAGAAAATGAGGGGTGTACATGGAGTAACTAGCAGAAGCAGGCTACAAACCAGAGGGATACGAAGGAGCAGATGGGCAAGCTTGGAGTTGTACAGACTAACCAACAGGGCTTTAGAGCCAGGACTTGGGGGGGAGGACCAGGAAGACTGAAGGCACTGGCCCTAGAAAAGCAACAAAAGAAACAGGGCTCTAGGATACAGGCTAGGTGGAGAACATAGCAGTGCTAAGTCCAGGTAGGAGGAGGACAGAGAGGAGAGGAAAAGAAGACAGAGAGAGACTGCTCAGAGTTGTCGGGCTGGGTTACTGCCAAGGCCAGTGAATGCTTGCAAATGAGAGGGTGACTAGACAAGAGGCCTCTGATAGCTCGTCTTCAAGAGATCTCCATGTCTGTAGATGCTCAACTGCCTCTGCAAGGACATCTCTGCCAACCATGCACCTAACTAATTCCACTGGTTCTAACTCCAAGGCCAATAACTTTGGGTAGTGGGGAGCCACATAAAACATCTTCCCTCATTTACATTGCAGAAAGGATAAAGGCTGCACCGTGGGTTCTTAAGTAAAGTGTGGCTCTTCTGGCAGCCACGGGCATAAGGCTTCAGTTCCCTTAGCTACTCAGTGGTGATGCCCACCTCAGACAGCCATTAGGAAGGCAAAGTCAGATCCTAAAGTACCACAAACCGTTCTGAGCATAGAATAAATCGACTCTTTCCCTTCCACTCTAAATGAAGCCCAGCAAGCCCATGTGGGAGTGCAAGTGGAGATGGGGAAAGACCTTCGTTGCTGACTTAGGGGGAAGGCACAAGTCAGGGTTGGGTAGCTTCCAGGAAAGGAACAGGGACACGCCTCCCTGCATCCCAATGCCCTTCTCTAGGTGCCTGGTCCCCAGGCTAACAGCACGTCCCACATTAGACTGAGTTAGTACCTTTCTCACCACGTTTGGAGAAGAGCGCTGGGAGGTGCTGTCCACTGGAGGGACCCTGTGAGGAGTTTCTTCCCCAGATGTCTGGGGCAAGGGAGCAGCAGTATTCTTCTCAACAGGTAGAGCTGGCTTGGGGCCCTCGGATGCTGGTGGCTCCTCTGTAACCTAGAAAAGAAATAACAACCTGGGATGGGTTTCCCCAAAGAGAATACCAGTGGGGACTAACAGGCCCTGTCCCTTGTAGCTGTTTCACACCATGAATGGCTTCAATTTCCTCAAAAAGAAAAATAGACTGGGTTGGAGAAATGGCACAGTCAGTAAAGTACCTGGAATACAAGCAGAAGACCTGAGTTCAGATCCCAGAACCCAGATAAAACTTGGGGATGAACCCCAGAGCTGAGGTAGTAGGCAGAAAAAGGCTCAGACCAGTCAGTCTAGTCAGTCTGTGGTGGTGAGTGCCTTCAGTTCCAGCACTCAGGAGGCAGAGGCAAGCAGATCTCTGTGAATATGAGGCCAGCCTGATCTACTAAGTAAGTTCCAGGACAGCCAGAGCTACACAAAGAAACTCTGTCTCTGGGAGAGAGAGACAAAGACACAGAGAAAGACACAGAGATACAGAGACAGACAGAGAGACAGAGACACAGACAAAGAGACAGAGACAGACAGAGAGAGAGAAAGAGAGAGAGAGAGAGAGAGAGAGAGACCCTATCTCAAAAACTCAGAAGACAATGGCAGTGTACTCACATGTGTAAAATAAATAAATCTTTAAAAAAACCAAAACCCTAAAGCAGAGAGTCAACCTTTGGCCTATATGAACATATGTACACAAATGCATGTGCACACTCATATACACCCCAAACACACACACACACACACACACACATACACACATCTTATCTAAACTCTTACTTAAAGTGTACCCTAATACCATAGTCTCAGAATAGAACCCAACCACGAATTTTGAGCTAACTCTGTGATGTTCACTTTAACAATTATCACACATGCTTTTTGTTTGGTTGGCTGGCTGGTTGGTTAGCTGGTTAGCTGGTTAGCTGGCTGGTTAGCTGGTTAGCTGGTTGGTTAGCTGGTTAGCTGGCTGGTTAGCTGGTTAGCTGGCTGGTTAGCTGGTTAGCTGGTTGGTTAGCTGGTTAGCTGGTTGGTTAGCTGGTTAGCTGGTTGGTTAGCTGGTTAGCTGGTTGGTTAGCTGGTTAGCTGGTTGGTTAGTTTGGTTTGGATCTGGGTTTACTTCATTGTCATTCGTTACAGTGCTAGAATTCAAGCCCAGGGTATTGTGATGATAGCAAGCACTCCACAACCTTCCACTGAGAAACTGTCAAGTCTGCAGCACAGTTTGTACTTATATCTAGCCTGTGGCCCTCTACGACTCCTGCATTCTGCTCTGCCATCACAGGGATTATTTTACACCTCTTCGGAGGAACCAGACCCCAGGAGTTGACAACTGAGACATTATCTATGAAGCATGAATACGAAGCCATATGTTTTATAATAAACTGAAAGTCTCTGGAGCCTCTCTGAAGATGTGTAATCATAGAGTTAAAGGAGATAGCACTGTGGGAAATGTGACAAAGGATGGGGAAACAGGCAGGGTCAGGAGATCTAGAAAAAAAAATCAGTAACTAAGAATTAAGACATGGAATGGCGCCTGGCAGTGGTGGCGCACGCCTTTAATCCCAGCACTTGGGAGGCAGAGGCAGTCGGATTTCTGAGTTTGAGGCCAGCCTGGTCTACAGAGTGAGTTCCAGGACAGCCAGGACTACACAGAGAAACCCTGTCTCGAAAAAAATAAATAAATAAAAATTAAAAAAAAAAAAAACAAAACATGGAATGGCAAAGATCCCAAAGCTATAAACATGCTCAATCATCTTCAGTGAGAAAACAGAAGATCAGCTTTCAATACTCCAATCTTCTCTAAGGAGAGATCAGAGCCTCTTCTGTGGCATTAAAGATAAATCGGCAGACCCAGGCTTGGTGCCTCTTCTCAACACTGTATGGTCTCTGGGCAAACTGCTGGCCCTCGCCAACCCCACTCCAAATCTACAAGCTACAGATGGCACCACCTCCTGCACATGGCTGTTGATGTGATATTCTGCATGTGTACAAAAGACACATCTAGCTTTGCAGATATGAAATAAAGCCTAAACGTCCTTGGAATGTTGTAAAAGTGCCACCCACTGAGTCTAATGCCACCCTTCCTCTACTCCTTGAACTCTCTGGCTTCCCCACTAGGCTTCCCCTAAGTTCCCAGCAAGGGAGTTTTAAAAGCTGCACAGACAAGGGAGAGATCGATGCCCTTTATCCTGGCTCTGGCAGGTCCAGCACCACTCTGACAGCACCATCTGTTGGGCTTGAGTAACGTTGGTGCTTTCCATGGATACATGAGAATCTGAGTTCACGTCTCCAGAGCCCACATAAAAGGAAGTCAAGAAAGGTCAGTGGGTCCCGATAATCCCAGTGCTGGGAATGTGGAGACAGATGGATCCCTGGGGCTTGCTAGCCAACCAGTTGAGCCAAATTGGCAAGCTCCAGGTTTGGTAAGACGGTGTTTTAACAACAACAACAACAATAACAACAACAATAATAATAATAGGTGAAAAGCAATAGAGAAAGATGCCCAATATTAAACCCTAGCTTCTACATAAACAGACTCACTTTGCTCTCTCTTCCCTATCTCCCCCCTCTTCTTCCTCTTCCCCCTCTCTCTCCCCCATCACCTTTCTCCTTTCTCCTCCTCTCTCTTTTTCTCTCTCTTTCTCTCCCTACCCCTCACAAGTATCTTTTTGGTTGCAAAGGTACTATCTATGGAAAAAATCCCCAATGTCATCCCCGGGGGATTGGGCTAAGCCAGGCCACTATGACGAATACTGAGCCCAGACCTCTATAGAGACCATGCACTATGTATGCCACAGCTTTGCTGAGTAGAGAGAATCAGGGTAGCTTTCAGATGTGAGGGCTAAACTGAAGACCACTCTGATGAAGGAACCTGGATGCTGTATGCCATGGGAAGTCCTGGGATGACAGCTCACCTGCAGGGTATCCTCCTGGCTCTGGGACTGCACAGGTGCTGGCTGCCTCACGATGTAGTTGATCTGTCCCACGATGGTTTGCTGAAGATGCTGAGGCGACTTGGTCTGACTCAACTGCAGGCTAGGCTGCTGGGCCTGCAAGAGAAGTTCTAAGTCCTTCTGCATCTCCTCCAGCTCAAACTTGTGGTGCATAATGTCCACATTCTGGGAACAGGCAGGCCCAGGAGGGCTCTCGTGCTGACTGGAAGCCAGGTGCTGGGATGGAGGCAAGGGTGGAGGTGCATGCTGGGTGGGTGGAGGAGGTGGGGGTGGGGGTGGGGGTGGCTGCTGCTGTGGCTGCTGCTGAAAGTGGCTGAGCTTTAGCTTCTGATGGTGGCCCAGCTGAACTTGGATGGAGGGTGTCTGTATGGTGGGCTGGGCATGAGCTCCTGGCTGCACATCTTGCGGAGGGACGATGCACACGGGCTGGGAAACCAGCTGCTGTCCTGGCCGCTGGGATGTACTCTCCTGTTCTGCAGGAGGTTGTGATTCCAACCAGGGCTGCAGCAGTTTTGGTGGATGAGGACTGCAGGCCAGCTCTTTCTCCCTGGGCAGCAGGGTGGAACACTGCAGTGACCCCAGCTGGTGGGGCGCCATTTCAGAAGGCTGCCGGAAACTGTGAGCTGAGTGGATGCTGGGTGGGGGAACCTGGCCTTTGAGAGAAGGCGAGACTGGGGAGCAGTGGGAGCAGCAGACAGACGAGGAGCACAGTGCTGGAGACTGGAACTTGTGTGAGGGGTGGCTGAGTGCCTCCTGCTGAGTCATGGGGGCCTGGTGGCTCTGATAAAAGGATGACTGTCCCTGTAAACTCCCATAAGAGGCAGCCGCAGCATCTGACCGGGTCAGCTGTCCACCTTCAGTGGTTATGCAGCCTGGGGGTTGAGAATAGAGAGATTCCCAAAGGTGAGACACAACTCCTTTGCTTTTTTCTATTCCCCCTGGTCTCCAAGACTCCATGTCAACAAGGCTGCCAGGGACACTTACAAGAGCCTGCTTTAAGAGACCACAGGTATTTGAGGAATTGGGTCAGCTTTTACAAAATAAATGATCATCCTTTCTACCCCACTGGGAAATCCACTTACTCTTTAGTCTAACAGCCCAATGGAGACTCACTAAAAGAATCCACGTGGGGTTGGAAGGAAGTATATTGGAAAATAGCAAAGGGTACACAGAGAGCCTCTAGGCACACATCTGGAAAACTGTTGGGCAGTGCAATACAAGATCCCATGCCAGGTTGGTGGCAGACACTGGCACTGCCCTTGGGGTTTCTGAGCCTGTGTGAGAACATCAAATCTAGTGTTCTTTCTGTCTACTGCTCCTTCATCCCATTGTCTTGATGAGGCTTGCTAGAAAAAGACAAAGGAGGATCTGTCTGATTTAGTCCTTTAGTGCTCAGCACCAGGCCTCACCTAGGGCAACTACTGAATTAAATCATATGGAAGAAGGCAACAAAAAACTAAATCTGGGGCTGGGAATATAGTTCACTTGGTGGAATGCTGGCCCAGCATGTGCAAAGACCTAGGTTCGATCCCCAGAGCCATAAACTGAGTATGGTGATGCACACCTGTAACCCTAGCTCTCAAGAGGAGAGGTGGAGCCAAGAGAGCTAGAAGTTCAGTGCCACCTTCAGTCAGCCTAAGCTACATGAGACCTGTCCAGACAAACACACAAGCAAGCAAACAAACAAAAACAAATCTAGTATCATTGATTTGCCAAAAGTCACAATAAGATTAACAGCCTCCAATCAAAGTGGCAGTTGGTAGTTAGTTTAAGAAGTCATTAGGCTGTCAACACAAGCACATCTTCATGTTGTCTACACTCTGCCTAAAGACTGATTGACAGAAATTGCAAAAGAGAAGAAAAATGCACAAGGCCATTAATCTTCTGTTTGCACTTCAACCCCAAAGGAGGAGTGTGTAGCTTGTACCACATACATATGCCCTGTGTCAGCACAGAGACATGTTCACCTGAACTGCCATACAGCGTTCAGGAGGAGCATCACTGCCTTGCCCCACCCCCACCCCCGCCAGCAATAAAACTGCCAAGATAAAAGGATCGACATTCATGCAGAACAAGAAGCTAAGATATCAGGTGGTGTTGCAGAGTTCACACACACACACACACACACACACACACACACACACACACACGCATGCACGCACACACGCACATCTACTGAAGAAAAGGCTTGACTGGCTCCATGATCAACGGCAGTCTGAGAGCACTTTCTCTTAGGCATGTGCTGACCCACCTAGAAACCAGAGCAGATTGCCTATGCTTATTCTTAGCTGACAGGCCAAAGACCACAGCTCACCAAGGGAAGCCAGCTGCTTGGTCCAGAAGTTGGGCTCCCAGGTGAACCTGATACTCCAAGGAGAGCCAGGATCTGTGTTACAACTCGTCTCCAGCAACCGCTGCATCTGAAACACAATCTGGCAACAGAGCCAAGGTCGAGACTTAGACATCTGTGCCTTCATGACAAGTCCTACTTTCTCCTGCTCTGGACAGGTTAAAGGACCCCAGGTCATGTCCCTCTGGCCTTCAGTCATCCTCCATAGCCTTCAGTTCCATGTCCCCAGGACCTTCCAGTCTTCCCAGACAATGCTCCTTCTCTTCCCAAGCTCTGGAACCCCTACATTCGTATCTGCTCCTGGTCACAAGTGATTTATAATTGCCAGGCAGCTCCATTCATCCCTCTGTCACCTACTTTCCTCTGACATGGCTCTCACCTGCTGGCCTTCAGTACTCTCCCATTACTTAGGGCTTTGGCAAGTATCCAATCACTCCCTGACATCATCTGCTTCTAGATATGGCCCAGTTGACATCTTGACCTCTTAATCTTTGATTTTTTTTTTTTAAAGTTTGTTTTCTTTTTGAGACAGGGTCCCACATATCCCAGGCCTTCTTCAAATCTATTACATATCCAAGGAAGACCTTAAACTTCTCACCTCCTGCCCGTAACACCACATCTGGTTTATGGAGGGCTAGGTATCAAACCTAAAGCTTTGTACATTCTAGGCAAATACTCTACAGTTAGCTCTATTCCCAGTTCCTAGTCCTGATTCCTTTTGTTTGTTTCTGAGATTGTATTTTAATTACAAATTTCTCCCTTTCTTTCCCTCCCTACAAATCCTTGTGTATACCCCTCCCTGCTCTCCTTAAAATTTACAGCTTCATTTTTTGTTTTGTTTTGGGATTTGTTTTTCTTTTTCTTTTGTTTTGTTTCTCTGGTTTTTGAGATAGGGTTTCTCTGTATAGCCTGGACTGTCCTGGAACTCACTCTATAGACCAGGCTGAGAACTCAGAGATCAGTCTGCCCCCGCCTCCTAAGTGTGCTGGGTTAAAGGTGTGCACCACCACCACTCACCACAGCTTCTGTTTTCATCCTTGTTATTGCATGCATATATGCATTTGTATATACGGATATATGCAACCTGTTGAGTCCATATAAAGTTACTTGTATCATTCTTGATTTCTCTAATGTCAAGCAACTTCCATCTGATTCAGCCTATACCTACACAGATTCCATTCATCACCTGGACTCCATCTACCTCTGAGGCCATAAACCCCTACAAGCTACTTCCTGATTCTAAGGCACTCCTACTCCCCTAAGACATGCTCTTCAATCTCGCTGATCTCTGCGAGCACCACTCCTACAGTCCATCTTCCCAGTTCGTTATTATATTCAGGTCTCATATTGATAGTACCCCAAGTCTCTCTCCACTACCTCAGGTCAATCCAGGCATCCTAAAGCCTGGTATCTAAGGCCATGTAAGTGAACATTAGTTTCAGGGGCTCCCTTGGAGGGTTCCCTCAGACTCCCTCTCGGGTACTTCCTTGATCAGCCTCCTCTTCCATGCTACGTCATTCATGCCGTTTCACCCCATCTCTAACCTCTTATTCTTTATCACCTTGTAGCTCACGGAGGAAAAAAGAGACCACAAAAAGCAAGTGCTCCAGGAACTGAGGATGTAGTTTCAGTTTGCCTAGCATACAGGAAACTCTAGGTCTGATACTTAGCACCACATAAACCCAGCATGGTGGTGCATGCCCATAATACAATTCAGGAGAACCAAAAGTTCAAGTCATCCTGAGCTACAAAGTGAGTTTGATGCCTGCCTGGACCCTGTCTCAGAAATGACAAAAATCCAAATTCTCCAAAATACAAAGCTCTCCACTTTGTACACTGAACTATGCCCTTGTCTGAGGCCAACGAGCCTTACCTTCTACCAGATTTCCCAGAATACACTCCACCCACCTCTCTGTTTTACTGTCAACCTCTCTCCCAGACTTACAAAAGGAAAGTAGTCCCCACCTTTGCATCCTTCCCAGGTTACTTGTCTCCTTACACCTTCATCCCAACCCCCACCCCCCATGTGTAAGCTCCTCATCTGACTCCTGACTCTACTTTGCTGGAACTTCCTTATAAGATCACCAGGCAGGGCTGGAGAGATGGCTCATCGGTTAGGAGTACTGAATGCTCTTTCAAAAGACCAGGATTCAATTCTCAGCACCCACATGGCAGCTCACAACTGTCTGTAACTCTAAGATCTGACACCCTCACCCAGACATATATGCAGGCAAAACACCAATGCACATTTGAAAAACAATCACCAGGGACCTTCGGACTGCAGCTTTTGAGCAGCTCATCCCTTTTCATCCTGTCTCACTTCTTCCCAGCACAGACTTCAGTCAGAACTCTTGGGGCATCTGTGCACTGTGCTTCCTTCCTGCCCTCTACACTCTGTGTTCCTCAGTCTTCTCCCTTCTGTAGAAATGATGTCACTCCCTAGTTTCAGATCTTCTCTCCCCTTCTCCTCCATGATGCTGCGAATGGTGATTGTCCCAGTAACTGCCACAAATCCTAATCTCCAGCACCGATCTCTCCTGACTTTCAGACCCCTCCATCAGACCAGCTCTTTCCACATCCTTTTTAGATACCTTCCAGGAACCTTAGCGTCAATACAAGCCCCTCTCAAAACTCATCCTCCTCCAGCATGGAGTGCAGCACTCAGGGGAAAGAGACAAGAGGACCTCAAGTTTAAGGACTGCACGAGCTACCTAGCAAGACCCTGTCAAAAACAAACAAACAAACAAACAACAACAACAAACCAAACCAAACACCTCCTTCTTCTCCAGGGCATCACCATCCTCTCAGGCCCAAGACTTTAAATCTTCTTCGACACCTGCTTTTCTCTTGTTCCTCAACTTAGACCTAGTAAACGTCTGTGTGATCTCTCCACACTGCCAGTGTCCAATATCTGAGTCCATGAGAACTACAGACCTTCCTTGCTGGGTTATGGGGAAGCAACCGAGATAATTTCTGTGGCTGGGTCCCTTGTGCTATGGAACTTGGTAGAAAATTGCATTATCTTACTAACCCAAAACCATGGCTGTGTGTGATAGATTGCTGGACCTACTATCTTCTCCTCTTTCCTCCCAAAACCATACAGTTCCAAGGATAGCCCCTCCCCCTTGTGATGCAAGCACTATTCTGCTCTGCTTTCAGACAAGCAGGAGGGAAAGGGTTCCTCTTACCAGCTCTTTGCTGAAAAGGAAAGGAACACTGGTTTTGCTGCAAACAGCCCAGTTGATGAAATTCTGCACATGCTCAAACTGACGGTTGAGAACCATGATGCTCTGTAGCTGCTGCTCCAGCTTTCGCTTTCTCTCGTTGGTAATGCCCTGGCACACAGAGAAAAGACAGAGTGCCTGTGTCATTCATGGACCTGTTTGGGAAGCCTAGTGGTCACTGTGTATCAGTATGAACACTGAAGGCATCAGACAAGAGAACTTCAGAAAACAGCCTGGAGCTGTTTGCTGATGGAGAAAGGGAGAAGAGATGGTGAGAGACTTTTGGGAACAAATGTGGAATGGTGATAAACAGAAAAATATGAATGAATAAACAAATGAAGGAAGGAAGGAATGTCTACATCTCTTGCATACAACCTTCTGAAGAAGGCAAATTAATTTCCTGTTTTAAGATTTCAAACTGGCATAGTTAAGATGGCAGCTACCTGAGAGATTTTGCGTCGGTGAGAGGCTGAGCTGGTTTTCCAGCCGTAACAAATCACTCTCCCAAAATTAGACCGGAAAGTTTAAAATACAGTGTGCATCAAAGTTGTTACAAAGACCACATATCTGCATGCTAGCCCTAGCTTCTGACCTGGCCCGGGTGCACACACCTACCTCAAGCTCCTCTATGAGTCCATTGGCCTGCTTGTTCAGCTCATTCATGAGGACCATCTTGGCCATTTTGATCTGGTTTTCCACCTTCCTGTGCTGGTGCTTCACTTCAAAAATCCTGGAAACATGATGGGACAGAACACACAGATCCCATTCCTGCTTGCTGAGAGACAGCAAGCACTTGAGGTACCTTGAGATCAGTGCCAAGCAGGCACCAAAGAAAAGGAGACCTTTCCTCAGCTCTATTCAGTGTCCCTCCCAGCCACCTTGATCTAACTGGGCTTCCTCTGGCTAAACCTCAGGTCCACAGCCAGGTCCTCCCAGTAGCTCACCAGGTAGCACAGTACTGTGGGATATATGTGTATGACTTCATATGATGGATTATCCAAAAAGAAGATGCTCCAAGAAGTGGGAGAGAGAGATCCCAAGAGTGGGGTACAGAGACTAGTGGCCTCTGAGAACTGAGGATAATGGGGAGCTGAGGGCAGTAATCAATAACATATTTGATGTTTCTTTTAGGGGTGATGAAAATCTTTAATTGTACAGTTCTATGAAGTGCTAAAGCCAATAAATTATACATCTTTAAGGGCTTCATTTTTTATCTCATTAAAAATATTTAAAAGATAAAGGTTATAGACTTTGTGGTTACCACAGTCCTAGCTTCAAAACTGATTAGCCATTTTAACTCAGGTAAGTAACCTAAGTCTCTGAGCCTCTGTCTCCTCATTGGTAAAATGGAGAAAAGCCTTGACTGAAAGAATTATAATAACCCTGACAAATAATGTATGTTTCCCAACCCAGTGGTTCCCAATTCCTACTCTTCCAGTGATGGCATACAGTGATAGCATAACACGTATTTACATGGGAAACAAGAATGGATAGATCGTAACTAACTTGTTGCTATCCCATAATAAATAGCATTTCCTTCTCCAGAGTATACGGACTGTGCACTCTTGTTCTGGGGTACCCATTTCTTAGCTGATTCATTAAGCACAGAACTTTGGCCCATACTCACTCTGATGGTCCTGAACTAGCCTGGCCCCAGTCACTAACTGATATCTCACCTCACTGGCATTGAGACATCTAAGTAATGAGATACATGTGCTTATCTGCCAGAGGTGAAAGAGCAGATCATTTTCAGCACTAGCAAGATCTGGCCCGGGCTACCTGTCCTCGATTTGCTTTGCAGATGTCTGTAGGCTGGATTTCTTATGTGCCACCTGGGTAGTCACACTTTCCAGAAGCATCCTCTGGTTTTGTAGAACTTCTTCAACGTGTCTGCACCTAAGAGAAGAGACAAAGCAAGAGCTGAGGAGTGATGGCTCCTCCCCTGAGCATCTGGCACACAGGAATCCCATGGGGCATTCTCAGCCTCAGAGGCCAGGATCATACACTGAGTCAAAGGTACCAAGTCTCTTGGTCCATCAGACTTGTTGGACTTTAGATAAGTCCCACAAGAGAAGAGAGACACCTCAGCCCAGGTGCTGCAGGTTGGGTTGAGCAGGGAGAGGATTGTTTTGGGTTTTGTTTTGTTTATTTAAAAAAGAAAAAAAGAGATTTATTTAATGTATATGAGCATCAGATGGTTGTGAGCCACCACATGGTTGCTGGGAATTGAACTCATGACCCCTGGAAGAGCAGACAGTGCTCTTAACTGCTGAGCCATCTCTCTAGACCCTTTGTTTTGTTTCCTGAGACAGAGTTTCGCTATATAATCAAGTTATCAAGTTATCATATTCACTATGTAGCCCAGACTGTCCCCTGAACTCATCCCCATCCTGCTTCAGCCTTCCAAGTGCTGGGACTACAGATGAATGCCACCATACCCTCCTGCTTCAGGGAGAGGGTTTTGATACCTCCCTAAAAGCAATGCAGAGCTTCCCCAGCCCCACCAGACAGCCCGCAGCCCACCTGTGTTCTTTGTGTTCCACCATTAGGCAGCTGTGGCAGGTGAGCACATCGCATGTCTCGCAGAAGAGCTTGAGCACCTCATGTGTGTGCAGGGGGCAGTACAAGGCGAAGTCGCCAGAGCCACCATTCACCCCTGTCAGAGAAAACAGATGATGTGGGCCTCTGTACACGAAGACCTTCCTGTGAGTTCTGTTGAGCAGCCCTCAGCCCTTGAGGGACATGGCACAGGCACAGAGCTTGGGGGAGGAGATGCAAACAGGAGGGGTCTCTCTTGGGATTGATGAGACTCAGGGCACAGGGAAGAATTCAAGCTTAGCCTGGATAGATTTGTTCAGTGCCCAGAACCTCCCACTCACAGGCTCTGGTGTCCCACCGCCTGCCAGAGGTGAAGAAAGCACTTGCACCTGCTCGCTGGCATAATGAGAAACCCTTCCAAACCAACCTAAGCCTCTTACACTAACCAGGGTTTTGTGTTGATGGAGCTAAAGCCTTGCTGGGCTTCAGGCTAGTTCATGTGACCAACTCTGCTTCCTGTGGGCTTGACAAACATAAAACCTCTCCCTCAAGACAAAGAAGGCTTTCTCAAAGATTGCTGCTTAAAACAGACAGTGCAGGATGGACAAAAGGGCAAGAGTGGACAGGGCTGTTAAGTCTCTCTGTGTGAGACACAGTGCTCTAAATAGAAGTAGAAGGTAGGAGCTAGACTAGCTTCCATAATTCAAGACCATGCCTCCAGCACCAGCTCACCCACACTTACCCACCTCCTTCCCCCAACCCCCAGTCCTACAATGAAAGGCTGGAGTGAGTCACCCCTCCGACGCTGGGGGAGGCATTCTTCCTCTACAAAAGATTCAGAAACCATCCCCACTGTCTCCCTTGGCTGGAAAAGGTCGGAGAGCTACTCTCTAGGCACTTGAGGGTTCCAAACAGATGCAGGGTAGGGGGCTGGTACCTGAGGATCCCTTCTGTGCCCGTGCAAACAGTGGGCCCCCCAGGGCTGGGACATGCCGGTGCTCCTCTGTGCAGGAGCTGCACAGCCATCGGTTGCAGTACGTGCAGAGGATGTGTGCTGCCCGCTTCTCCTTGCACTCAGAGCAGTTCTGGAAGCAGAGAGTCCAAAATCAGTGACCATCTCACCGCTGGGGCTTACAGCTGCAAGCAGCAAATGCTCTTAGGGAGCAGGGTCCTGATGGACTGAGGAATGGAGTCTACAAAAGGGCTTCCTGGCTTGGTCTGCACAGAAAAGCACCCTCTGTGGCTGATGGACAGTAGCTATCCTCTACTAAAGCTAAGGAAAGCCAATAAGCCAAGGCTCTCCCATCAAGGCATGCACAGAATGAGCAGGGTGACACCGTCTACTTGGGTAATTCTGGGACAAAAACACATGACAACTGCTAAGGACATTTGCAAAAAGAGGTTTCCAAGAACTGGGCCTAAGAGTGGCTGGGAACTTTCTCACCAACAGGAAATGGCTACGTTAATTGCTGAATGGCAAGAGGTAGCAGAGGGGAAGATACAACAGAGGGAAAATGCTGTGGATGGTTCAGTGCTGTTTGTATTTTTATGTTAATTCTTCTCTCCCCAGAGGGGCTGTCTAGAATGAAGAACGAGTCTTCCAGAATGGCTTCTAGTAAACCTCCCCAAATGAATAAACGGACCAATCACTGAGCAAGTAGGTAGGACTTCCCGGTTGGACAGAGGAAGAGAGGAAGCAGGAGAGAGCTAGGTCTTTTTTTGGATGGGGACACAGGGAGGACAAGATGTAGATACTAGTGTCTCCCAGTTTCAGTGGCGGGAGGATCTGTCAGGAGGATCCTCCAGAGGATTTAGCATTAAGGCCTACAAGATTAGGATTTTAGTTGTTGTGCCCAGAAATTGAGGTACCACTGTTTCTGAACTAAGTTTGTGTTGTGTCTTCCTTCACATGGCGGCTCGTCTGGGTTCAAAAGAGAAAGGTAGGGTGGCAAAGCATGGGTTTGCCTGATGTGCACCACAAAGGCCAAGGGGATATTGAAGCATGGGGCTGGGCGTGGTAGTGACCTGCCAGTGGGAACCTAGTGAGCTGGGTGGAGAGATTGTGGAGCTCTGAATCAGAGTCTCGACGAGATAAAACCATTGCTCGCCAGCCCATAGCCAGCCAAGCTGCCAGGGCAGAGAGTTGCCGGCACAAGCACAGGAATGTTCCAGTTCTTTTTAATATTTCCTGCAACAGAAAAACTCAAGTGAAAGCAGAGCATTCAACTTCTTCAAAAGGGAGAAGGCCACACTGAGCAGAGAGAGCGCACAGGGCCAGCTCTAGCCGTGCCTCACACCTGGAGTCTACCTGACCTATACCTCCTCTTCACCTTGTCCAAATGTTTGGCCATTTCATCGGCAGATGTAATACTAGGTCTGGTGGGAACTATTATGAAATGAGGAGATGTAGAGCAATGATCTGCATAGTCCATGCCCGACTCATACAAGCCAGAAAGTGTGACAAATCTTCCTATGAACGTCTTAGAAGTAGAATGTAGGACTCTTATCTTCTTAGCACCATAAGTCCAGAATATAAGACAGTCAGTAGGAATTAGATGCAGGAACAAGTAAGTAAATTAGCAAATGAATGAAATGTAGTGATAGGGATATGCCAGGAGAGAGAGAAGGCATGCCAGTCCATAAGTGACTTCAGAAACATGGGGGAAAGGTTGAGTGGTTACAGACAAGACTAAGAGCCCATTACATCTAAGCGGGTGGGTGAATTTTCAACTTAGGGGGGAGATAAAGAAAAAGAAAGGCCTATTTCTGATGCTTTCAGTAAGAGCCATGAAAAAAGAAAACTCTGAAATGTATTAGTGTGCCTGAAGATACCTTCACCTTCCACTCAAAGCATGTAACTTCACCCAGAAGAAAATTACTCTGCTTCTCCCAATTCAAATTTCCTCCTGAGTGGATGAGTGGGTGAGTGGATGGATGGATGGATGGATAAGAAAAGCTGGTGGTTGAGTCACAAGTCAGTGATAGAGGCTAGACAGGATAGAGGATAGATAATTTCTGTAAACCATCACCCGCAAATTCCTTTGTCCTGACTTACCCTGGCCATTGTAGGTTTCACAGGAGAAAAGCACTGAAGAAAAATATGTTCAGTTACATCTCTGGTAAGATAGACATGCTGACTTCCAGGACAGGAGATAAGCTCTAGTGGAGAAAGACCAGACAATGGCGTCAAGGCAACAGAGCAGATGATAATAAGACCTAGAAGGAGGCTTTCTAATACCCAGCACCCAGATATGGGCAACGCCCCCTGTACCAAAGTGATCCCTGCTCAGTAACAACCTGCAGTTACCATGAATATGACCATTCCATCAGAGGCCTGCCCTACAGACCACAGGTCTAGTCTCCTCCCATTCCTGTTTTTGCCTAATCTGTCTTCCTCTCCTCGGTAGAAGCCAGGCTACTATAAGCTCAGGTCTCTGCTTTTGACAATAAGTGCCTCCTGCTGCTCCAGTTCCTCATTCTATAGCCTGAGGTCCCAGTTCCTGGACTTGGAAGGGTTAGTGTAGCCCAGAGGACAGTGGCAGTCACTAAGGTTACCATGTTACCCAGATTACATTAGCGATCTCAAAGCTAGAGCTTCTAGGAGTTCTTTAGCAAGAGATTTACGTCCACCTGCTATGCCTACTCACATAGTAGGTACTTATCTCTTGGTCTAACCAATGAGTCTGCTCCTAGGGCTTAGAAGCCTGTTGCTGAGCTGTCTCCACCTATAGTCCTAGACCAGGTTGGGTACACTACATGCATCACCTGTGAACAGCCTGACTCACTTCCTCTCCCAGAGGAATACAAGAGTTTCCAACACATTCCTTAGCATAGTGGGCATCTAAATTACATACACAACAGGAGATTGCCACCCTGGAGACTGCTATGACTCTTCAGACCCATTCTAAAAACAGCAAAAGCTCTGGGAATGGGTCTCTTGAGGAGGGCAAGGTATCTGTGTCCATGGATGAGGCTGATGTAAAAAGGGATGGTGGTAACAGGGCTTGTGGTAATAATCTCACAGTCTTCTCTGCCTCATCCCATCAACACAGTAATGAATGCTACCAAGGCAAGTGTTCTACAATGCACCCAGAAAAATGCAAGCCCAAATACCACATTTGCCACCCAGTGACCTTGGGCAAGGTGCTTCATCTCAACTGATTCACCTATTCCTACTTTGTTATATGTAAAAGAAAAAAACAAGAGTTCCTTTGATAAGGAGGAATGGTGGCCCACATCTATACTCTCCAGAGCTTAGGGAATCTGAGGCACAAGACAACACACGTTCAAGGGCAGGGAGGGTTACAGAGCAAGACCCTGTGGCGACAAAGACAGGCTGTGAGATAGCTCAGTGGGTAAAGGTGTTTGCTACAAAGCCTGGCAACCTTAGTTGTTCTTTCTCTCCCAGAAAGAATTCCTTGTGATCCCTTTTGTTTTTTAAAGACACACTTCCATTATGTACCCCTGGTTGGCCTGGAGCTCACTCTGCAGCCAAGGTAGGCCTCAAGCTCACAGAAGTCTACCTGCGTCTGCCCCCAAGTACTTGGGATTGAAGGCGTTTACCACTGTGCCTGGCCTCTCCTGTGGTCCTATCATCAAAATGGACTCTTGGGGATGGGAAGATGGCTCAGTAGGGAGAAGCAGGACAGAGACAAGCAAGTTCCTGGAGCTCTCCGGCCAGCTAGCCTAACCAAATTGGGTTAGCTTCAGGTTCAATGAGAAATCCTGTCTCAATTCATAAGATAGAGGGGAAGTGAGGTAGACACTTCATGTTGACCTGTGATCGTCACATGTGCATGCCACCCATACATACACGAACACATGCACGCACACATGCATGCACGTACACACACACACACACATACACACACATAAGCACACACACACACACACACCGAGGAGAGAGAGGACTCTCCATCTCTACCCACTGAATCTGTGACTAGACCTCAGAAGCCTGTGCAATTCTGCTCTTGCTCCTAGAACTCTCTAGCTGCTCTGTGAAAAGTTGAACCTGGAACTCAGATTGCTGAAAGACATCAGGCCTTGAGGAAGAGGCCGAGGTTGTCTCAAGCATTCCTTGTAAGGCTACCCTAAACCAGTCAGACTAAGTGCTCCACCAGTCTAATAAAGCCACAGGGGTACAGACAAGGTTGACCAAACTCAGCCCAGACTACCCAGGGAATTCCAGTCCAGATCACCAACCTGGAGAGCCACACACCAAAGAAATTTGGTTTAACCACCAAGTTTTTGGAGTGGCTTATTTTTCAGAAAAAAGGCTCATTATTACCATCTGAAAAATCCACAAAATCATAGAAAACAATAAGATTTGAATGGCAGAATCATATCCGAATCCCCTGGGTATTTTCCTGTTGGTCAACACTCTCTACAGGTGACATCATCTGGCTGTCAGGTGACCGTCTCTCACATTTGAAGATGACTCCACCTTCAGAACAGAAATCTGCTCTGCGTGTTGAAAGTTACTTTCACAAGACTCCTGACTCCTGGTACCAAGTGCTCACACATTAGAAACAGTAACCCAGCAGAGTGGAAAAGGATGAACTAGATGGTTCAAATAAGGCCCCATGGCACATCTGCTTTTCTTGGCCTTAAAGACAAACCTTTGTTTGGTGTTCATTTTCGACCTAGCCTTACCTCTCTCGAGCCTCATCTCTAGTTTTATCTGCCAGACACTGTATGTCTTTGACATGCTGAGTATCTCTGCTGTCTCTGGAACAGCCAAACTTCTGCATGGCTCTGTCTGGGGAAATGCTGTTCCTTCTTGAAATACTTGTTCTTGCTTCTGTCCTTTTCAGAAACTCCTATGCATCCTTTCAAACCTGCTCCAATGTTCCACTTTGGAGAAACAGGGCTGATTTCCCCTAGGATCAGTTAATTAGTAACTCCAGTATAATAAGCATCACAGTGCATTTTAACTACCTGTTCATATGTCTGCACACAGAAATAATCCACAGTTGGCATTAAAGGATGGTTCGTGGTTTTTACAAGACTGGATAATTGGGTTTCTTTTGCTGGTGTGTTCCGTGTGTACTCTTTGCACTCATAGCTACTTTTAGAAGAAGCAGCCACCTGGCAGGTTCTGAATGGTGGGAGAAAGCCATCCTGAGATGACAGTTACACGGTGTATAGACAAGGCTCTGCTGCTATTATCTAACTGTCAGCATGGGTGATCACCCCCTTTCTCTGTTGCTAAGTTGTGAAAGGGAGGAGACTAGGTACAGGAGACTACATAACCCTTCTTGTGTACCCTTAGCAGTAGAGCGCCAGGAAAACTCCCCTAGGCAGGACAAGAGAGGACAGTCAGCCAAAGGGCAACCTGACGATCTATCATCCTTGTCAGAAAGTCAGGTGAGCCAGGCACCGTGGCATACACCTGTAATTCTAGCACTTGAGAGATCAAGGCAGGACAATTCCAGCCTTGGCTACACAGTAGGCGACTGTGTTGAACAAACAAAACAAAAACCAGAGAGTTGAATGGCAGGCTGTGGCTGAGAGGAGGCTGGAGGTAGGGGATCAACCCTCTGAGGCTGGGCTGCTAACTAGCAGGAGAATAGCTGCACTGCTCATGAGACTCACTATTTACATATTTAAATTGTGTCATACATAAAACGTTATTTACTTACAGTGTTTATATTGAAGAGAAGGACTTTTTTTTCTTTCCTCCATCCTCCCCCACCCCTCATTTATTTATTATTTAAGAAAATGGTCTCATGTAGCCCAAACTGGTCTTGAACTCAAAATGGAGCCAAGAATGACCCTGAAATTACAGGTGTATGATACCATGCCTGATTTATGCAGTACTAAAGAGATTAAATCCAGGGCATCATGCATACTATGGAAGCACCAACTGAACTGCATGAGGGAAATGGAGCTTTTAAAGACAGGGCCTTACTGCCGGGCAGTGGTGGCGCACACCTTTAATCCCAGCACTTGGGAGGCAGAGGCAGGTGGATTTCTGAGTTCGAGGCCAGCCTGGTCTACAGAGTGAGTTCCAGGAGAGCCAGAGCTACACAGAGAAACCCTGCCTCAAAAAAACAAAAAACAAACAAACAAACAAAAAAGATGGGCCTTACTAAGTAGCCGTGGCCTGCCTGGTTTCCCTGTGTAGAGCAAGCTGGCCTTGAACTTACCATTGATTCTCCTGCCATTGCCTCCGATGGCTGGGATTACAGGTGTGCATCGCCAAGCCCACCTATTTTTACTGTGTATTTCTATTTGAATTATTCAGTTCATAGGCTTGAACATTTATTTCACATTATTTTTGAGACACAGGGAACCATGACACAAGGAGGTGGGGCTTCTGTCTCCAGAAACAAAAAGGTACCAGAGGTCTCCCTGTGGAGCTGGTGACCTGGAAGGACAGCCCTGAAAGCCACAGTCATTCACTTAGTCTGGTAAGAGAGTCAGGGCAATGATGCAAGTCTGTAATTCAAGCACTCAGGAGACTGAGGCAGGGGAATCTCAAGTTCAAGACCACATTAAGCTACATAGCGAGTTTCAGGATAGGCTGTCTCAAAAGCTACATAAATGTTTCTTGTCCTTAGGAGGTGTGATACAAACTGGCATCTGCTTAGCACTATCTCTGCCTAGCCACCACACATGATATCTCATTCAGTCATCAAATCAACTCTTAGGAATAGGTCTTGTCTCCATTTTATTGGGGAGATAGAGGCTCCAAGAGGCTAAATTATACAAGCCTGTGGCAGACGGAAACGCAAGACCATTTGCCTTTAAAACCATGTCCTTGTGGCCAGGGAGATGGCTGAATGGTAAAGCACTCACCATGCAAGCATGAGGACCTAGTTCACATTCCCAGAACTCACAGAACACTGGGTATATTGTGGAGCAGCTGTAACCTCGGAGCAGCAGCGGGCAGGGGGAATGTGGAGACAATAGCAGCGTGGAGACAGACGCCCACAGAGCAGCTAGTCTGCACTGTGCAGCACAGCCCCAGACAACAGTAACACCCTGCTTCACACAGCCTGGAAAATGAGGGCCACCATGCAAAGTGTTTTCTGACCTCCACACGTGTGTGCGGCGTGCATGCGCACGCTTACTCACATGCGCATGTGCACACACACACAAATAAAACCATGTCTCTTTCATTATGCTAAATTCTTTCCTAATTCAATAATAAAGGAATGATATATTTTTGTTTTAATTAACTAGACAGTTTCACCATATACCAAATAGTTCATAATAATGATCAGACCACAGTTATGATCTAACTGTACCAATAGCCTATACCCAGCTCTGGAATCTGAAATTCTCCAGCTGTGCTTAAGGGTTTAAGAAATACAATATTTGAGGAAAAGCAGATGGAATAAGGCTTTTGTGCCAAAAACAAAACAAACAAAAGCAAAACCAAATGTATACACAGGTACATTATTTGCTACAAATCCATACTGTAAGGGGGACATTCCTGATATGGGATAGGAACGTGGCTCATGAGTAGAACATCAGAGTTTCAGGAGGTCCAGGCAGCAACATTCAAAACTAACTCTTCAGGTGACTGCAGTACATATCTCGTTGAGGACCAGCACCCTGGACAGTCCTCTTCCTCTGAGAACTCTGTCCCCTCTGTCATGAAGCTGAGAAAGGCAGAAAGTCCAAAAATCTCTGTGGTGGGTTTCCCCTCCAACAGACAAATGGATAGACAGATTCCCAACACAGAGAAGAAAGTCTTGGTACCCAGGAACCCTATGGCGGGCACTGAACTGGAGGCTACATTTTACCTCCTCTGACTCACAACTAAAAGACCAAGACGTAGTCTGGCTACTGGGGCTGGAGTATGTGCTGAGCCCAGAAAAAGGAAGGAGGCCTAGTGTGGGTAACTATCCTTCAGCACAACAACAGGACCAAGGCAACCTTGGCATCAGATGAGAATAGGAGACACATCCCAGAAATCAGGCATGGGTCAGCTCAGGCCACCAGATGAGTATGGCCACCTTGAGCCCAGTGCTTAGCAACCTGCATGGCTTGTGAAGCTTTTTACTCTTCATCTCTTGTCCAGGGCTCCATGAAACTACCACTGAAGCCCCAGATCTTTCAGGCCTAGCAGTGGGGTCCACCAAGGCAGCCTGAAGTGCCTCTACCAGTGTCCAAAGCTAGACAGACCATCTCTGTTCCCAATTGCCAATCAATCACACCGAAGATGACATGAAGGCCTCAAGAGAAACAGGGATATGCAGCCTCAAAACTACATTGCCCTTGTGAAACCTCAAACCACTGAGCAGCCTTGAATAGCCTCTGTAGCCACAGGTAAGACATACTGCCTCACTGTGCCTCTATCAGACATCAAGTAAGGAAATAAAGCACTCCGTACTCAGGCAGGCTGGCCAGCCTCACTAATCATTTGTACCCTCCCACTCTCAGCAGTCTCAGGATGCTGAGCACCAAGGAAGGCCCCCACGGAAGCTCTTGAAGCCTTCTATGGCCCCACGGTTCAGAGCAGCATTGCCTTCAAGAGACACACGGCACCCACTCTTCAGATGTCAGTACCTGTTAGAAAGACAGATTTTGATCGAGACACACCTAGGTTCACTGCCGAGTTTGCCCCTGGCGGCCATCAGGCTTACCTGTCACCCTGTTGCTCTGTAATTAGATCAACACCTGGGAGAGAAGTCAGAGGAGGAGCGACAGGTGAGACCACCACCAGTCCTGGAGGATGGTGCTCCCCAGGAGCCCAGGAGCACCCACCCCGCATGCAGCAATCCAGCTGGGCCACAGGGCCTAAGCCTCAGGGAGCTGGGTTTGGGGTGGGGTTTGGGGAGCAGCCTGGAGCCTCTCCTTGTTGTGATGCATCCTCAGCCAGGGCTGCTGTTTCTCTGGCTCACCTGAGATGCTCCTGCAAGAAAGAGCGAGGTTGACTCCTCCTGTTCCTGTTTATCTCCAAGTCTCTGCAGCAATTTTCCCAAACTGAGCAGCAAGAGGGAGACCTCAAAGAGGCGCCTCTCTTCCTAGCTGCATCTCCTTCCTAATCCTCTGGGTGCCTCTGAATAGAAGCTCAGAGGGAAGAAAACGAGATTTTTCAACTTTCAGGAACTAGCTCTGCAGCTCTCTGCTCAGCTCGGGAGGCCGTCACCCTCAGCCTTTTAGGACTCGATCCACAAAAATCCTTCAGCCCTCCATGTTCCCCAAAATGACAGTGCTCATATGTGGCTGGAACCTGCCCGATCCGGCAGTTCATTTAAATAGAGCTCATCATAACAACAGTGTTGGTGGAGAAGTGAGTAGCTTCAGGGCCCTGGGGACCCCCTGTTTATACGTAGGAAGAATGATGCAATCTGGGTATCAAAATAGCAATCCAGAATGGAATAACAGGTTCCCGCAGCAGCGGTGCCTGCACAGCCAGAGCTCAAGTTGACACACTCTGTCAGCCCCACACTGCTGCAGCACGCAGATGCCAGGCACACACTCTCACCGCATCATTTTCAAAAACAGCAGGGGCCGGAGAGATCCCTCCAAGCCCCCTGCACTGCAGGAGAGTGCAGGGGGTGGGGAACCGCCAATAGGCACTAAAATCTGTCTCCTAAACACTCACCTGCTCCTGCTACTTCACCTGAAGTCCTTATCCTGTGACGTCACAGTCAGTTGCCATAGTGACGGATTGTCCGTCACAAGCAGAGGATTAGGACTTCAGATGGAGAAGACACATATTTTATGATGCACAAAGGTCTTGGCAGGTGTCCCCTGGCAGTTCTCTCTGTTCCCCAGGGAAACACAGTCACTCACACACAAGCCAGAGGAAGAGGGAAGGAAGGAAAACAGGGGTGAGTTGGAGGGAAGACTTCAGGATAGGACAATACTGTGACAGGATGATTACAGCAGCACAGAGCAATCAGAGGTAGGTAGTGGCAGGGAAAGGCAGGAGCTGATGCTCCTGCAGGGCCTTGAATGATAAACAAAAGATCCAGACCTTGATCTTAAGGACAGGCAGCCCAGAAAGGCTCTGAGTGACACTCTATGACCAGGGACAGGGATGTCAGAAAGGAAGTTTATCCAGTTGAAGGTTAAACGAGATCCTGAATGTTATGGACTTGTCACAATGGGTCAAAAGAGTTGCTCTAAAGAGAGCATCAGTGTGTGAGCAAAATAAGACATTGAGGGTAGCCGTGGTGTGAGAGGAGTCAAGAGAATGGGCTGTGCTGACAGGCGCAAATAGGAAGAGCGAGAGCATCACTTCCAACTCCTTTTGTAAACCCTGTTTTCTCTGCCATCCACATCTCTGAAGACCAAACAGCATCCTGCCTTACCTGGACTTACCTGGGTTCCAAATCTGAAGTGCCTTCTAGAAATCCTGAATTTACCAAACTCAAATCTCCTGGGTTCAGATACAGAACCTAGCACTTCAGCAAAGTTCCCAAACCATTCTTAGACTCCCAGACAGCCTTGCAATCTGGAAGCAGTGGCTTGGACAGCCATTAGTTACCTCAGTAGTTTTTCTGCATACAATAAGTAGCTCTTGCTATACAGTTTCTAGAAGAGTTTAGATAAGGGGTGTGTGCGCATGTGTGTGTGCGTGTGCCTGTGTGTGTTTTGAGACAGGGTTTCATGTAACCCAAACTAGCCTCAAACTCACAATTGTATCTGAGATTGACCTTGAACTCCGGATATTCCTGCTTCTACGTCCCAAGTGCCAGGATTAAAGACTGTGAGAGTGAATGTGTCGTGCCAGAATAAATTTATTTGTTCTTTTGGTTTTTTTGTTTGTGTTTGTTTGGTTTAGAAATGTTCTATGGGCCAGGCAGTGGTGGCACACGCCTTTAATCCCAGCACTTGGGAGGCAAAGGCAGGCGGATTTCTGAGTTTGAGGCCAGCCTGGTCTACAGAGTAAGTTCCAGGACAGCCAGGGCTACACAGAGAAACCCTGTCTCGAAAAAAAAAAAAAAAGAAAAGAAAAGAAAGAAAGAAAAGAAAAGAAATGTGTAAGCCTCTGTCCTAGAACTTGCTATATAAACCAGATTGGCCTCAAACGCACAGAGACCCACCTGCCTCTGTCTCTTGAGATTAAAGGAGTGTGCCCACACCACACTCAGCTCTGGATGACTTTTTAAAATAGAGATCTGATCATGCCTCACTGCACACAACGTCTCTCACTCTGCAGGAATAACATGAAGACCCCTCAGAAAAATTTCCATCCAGAGTCCCATTTCTCCCCTCCAAGGTTTCTTTGTCCTAGACAAAGTTAACTCTCTCAGGTCCTGCTTACCTGCAAGCTCCTCCCTGTGCCTCAGTCTAACATTATTTCTAACCCTGCATTTCCATCCATAGTTTTCTATCCTGAGTGGCTCCTGCAGAGCAATTCCTACTTGATGCCACCAATGGATTCAAACCACCAATTTTTCCAACTCCTAAAACAATGGTCATAATTGCAGCCTGCCTGGTTTTGTTTTTTGTTTGTTTGTTTTGGGGTTTGGTTTTGTTTGCGGGGGAGGGGTTGGTTGGTTTTGGTTTTGCTTTTTTTTTTTCCCCAAGACAGGGTTTAAATCTAGTCAATAAAACAGGTTCTTGGAGATAGAAATGTAGATCAGTACTTGCCTAATGTGCAAGTGGCCCTGGGTTCAGTCCCTAGGTAGCACTTGGTAAGGCAGTAGTGCAATCCCAGCACTTTAGGTGGAGACAGGAAGATCGGAAGTTAAGTCATCCTCAGCTCCATAGGGAGATCAAGGGCAGCCTGAGTTACAGAGACCCTATCTCAAAAAGAAGGGGTGAGGGAAATAGGAAGGAAAAAAAGAAAGGAAGGGGAGGAAGGAAGGAAGGAAGGAAGGAAGGAAGGAAGGAGGAATTTCTTAGAACACAGACAGGGCCATTGGTTTCCATACTGACCATGGTTGCTTTTCTGCTACAGTGTCAGAGTTGAGTGACTGTGAAAGAAATTTTATGACTGGCAAAACCAAAACCACTCAAGGCCCATGCCAGCATGTTTGAGGTTGGCTAAGCCAAGCTGTGATGTTCACTGGGCTAAAAGAGCTGGATGCATTTTCCCATTTTCTTTTTTCTTTTCTTTTCTTTCTTTCTTTCTTTCTTTCTTTCTTTCCTTCCTTCCTTTTTTTTTTTTTTTTTATTTTAAAGACAAGAGTTTCTCTGTGTATCCCTAGCTTTCCTTTTAGATTAAAAGAAGCTTACCCCTAGTTCACAACATCCGTTCCATCTTCCACACTGGGATACAATTCTGATTATGGGGTCTGCTTCTTGCTAAATCCATCCCTGTGAGCTCTAGCTCAAATATGAGGAAGATGTTACTCACATGGAAGGAGACCTTCACACACACAGCATTGTAAGTGTAAAAATGTGGGGCCTCTAGGACATATAATCTGTAGAGGAATATAAGAAACAAGACTATAAGCTTAATATGAGAGAAAATTAGGAAGAGCCTTGAAGGCCCAGAGCCTTCTATCCTGAACTGCAACCAACGCTGAGTCCTCGCTTTCTTTCTCCTATTTCTTTTTGTAGTCCTGGGGATTGAGCCTGGGGCCTTGTGCATGCTAAGACTGTCCCTTTACTGGGCTAGATACCTAACTTTCTTTTCACTTTTCATTTTCCAACAGAATTTTACCAGCCTTGAATTCCCCCTGTGGTTCATTCAAGGCGTTGAATCTTCAATACTTTTGCCTGGGTCTCCTGAGTAGATTACAGGTTTAGGCCACTAGGCCCATCTTCTAATTCAGAGTCTTTAGGTAGCCAATAGTACAGGCCTAGAGTTAGAAGGTGTGGTCAAGTTCAAAGTAGAGAGTTTGGAAGCATAACACCTAATGGCAGAGTAAATATCATTGCAGGAAAGAATAAGGTAAGCCGGGACTGCTCAGGAGCTAGGAGGCAGGGCTAGCAGCTGGTCTGAAGCAAGATCCACAGTCTAAGCCAGACAGTCAGGTGGCAGGCTGAGGACAGAGGTGAATGTACAATGTGTCTGGCCCTTGGCCTTCACAACCTCATTCTCTGATGAAGCATCTGGTTATAATATGCCTGCTTTCTGTACCAAGAAAATACAATAGACCCAATTACAGGCTGAATATGGGCTCACACATTTGGTTGACTCTCACTGACTCAGTAGTACCTTTGTCTCTTTTCACACAAAATCCTAGGACTTGAAACAAAGGAGACTATACAGACACACTCCCTGCAAGGCCACTGACCCCAACGACTGGGCTTTGAAAGGGGGCCTGTAGGGGGTTCGAATCAGCATCATATTATAGATCTCCAGCTTCTGCAGCCTGCAAGCCCAAACAAGCCAAGGGTTATCAGGTAAGGGAGCTGGATCTGACTGTGGCTCTGCAAAGGACCAAGCATGTAACCCTGCAGTTTTCCAGGCCCTTCCTGTATTCCTGATGCCCCATCTGTGGAGTAGCCAAGTTAGAGATGAACTCTAAGGGATTTTCCTGCTGTCTGGCCTCCACAGCACTTAGACACAATTAGTCCCCCGTTCAGTGGAAGATCCAGTGACATGCAGTTCACTCCAAAACTGCCTGTCAATCACTGCTACCTCGAACTTCCTCCCTCTGCAAATCTTTCCAGCCATAGTTTCGCAGGTGCAGCAAGCACATCCCCCCACCCCCCAACATGACCTGCCTCTTTCCAACCACCAGGGGAATTGCTCTCCCAGTAACAGGGACTGTTCAGAGGTGCCAACGCTACTCCTAGGGCCCCAGAGAGCCAATTAAGGTGAGGAAACTGTTCTTGAACTAAAAAGCCATCCTGCTGACAGGGCTCCAGAGCTCTAGCTTCTGCACCTGCTACACAGCATGGCTCCACTCAGGTTAGCAGCCCACCCTCCACCTGGGAGACCCGGGGTACTGTCTGCCTGAGACCCTATCCATTTAGACATGTTGTTTAACATGCATACTTGAAAAAGCAAGCAACAGTCAGCTGCCTCCCAGGCTCCTGAAGCCAGTTCTGCTGTCTCCCATCCTCACCAAGGCCATTAGAGCCCCTCCAGCTGAGCTGCTCATTAAGATTAGAGTCATTTCCCTCTCTGACTCTGAGGTTGTAGCATCTTGCATCACTTCCCTTTCTCTCTGTCCTCCCAAAGCCCCCAAGGCCTGCCCACCAAGGGACAGCGATTACTCCCCCTTTCAGCTTTAGTAGCATACAAGGAATATGCTGTTACCCTAAACTCGCTTCAGGAACTATGGGGCTAGCTGTAGTGGCTATTTGGAGTCCAAAGAGCTGATCAGGCTCAACCCTGAAATCCAGAGAGGAGCTGGGACTGCCCAGTCTATCAGTGCTAGAGTCTGAATGAGCTCCAGAGATGTGAGTTCCAGCTCAGGGATCTTCCTATATCTCATGCTGTACTTTGAAAATCAGAAAAGTAAGATTCTAAACAGGTAGCTTCTAAAATCTGGATACGAAAACCAGCCTCTCAGCCACAAATTACTTAGTTTCTTTGAAGAGAGAAAGTAATGTTCCTTTTACTCACACGGGGAAGGAAATGTCCAGTTAGTTACCCTCCCTGACCTAAAAGCAAAAACTAAAACCAACAGAACCTTCAGCATCTCGTAATTAGAGCTAGGACTTGGTAAATGTCAGTTGTGACAATTTCTACAGAGCCAGCTAAATTTACCCTAAGTACTCAGTAGACAGCTTCCCAGGCAGAGTTTGACCCTGGAATATCTTCAATGGGGACTTAAAAGGAAGTGAAGGACCTCTTCACTTGTGAGGGGCGTACAGGCTACAACTCATTGCAAGTTGAAAACATCATACATGAACCTGGGCCGTGGTGGCACACACCTTTAATCTCAGCACTTGGGAAGCAGAGGGAGTTCTCTGAGTTCGAGACCAGCCTGGATATGAAAACCAGTGAGTTCCAGGAATAGTTAGGGATACACAGAGAAACCCTGTCTCAAAAAAAGGGATGGGGGGGGAGAAAAAAAGGAAGAAAGACAAGAAAATGGGAAAATGCATCCAGTTCTTTTAGCGTAGTGAACATCATAGCTTGGCTTAGCCAACCTCAAACATGCTGGCATGGGCCTTGAGTTGGGCAATATCACCTAACACTAACACTGGTTTTATAAAGTATTCAGTGTCTTGTGTAACTCACTAAGCACTGTGCTGAAAGTAAGGGGCAATGTGTCTGTGGGTATTTTGCACAATCTATGCGCATACGTAGATAAAGAACTTTCTGACTCCCAGGCAGGGTTCTCATTGTATGAATAGATACCTTCCCAGTATCCAGTCTCTCTGCAGTCTACAGCACCAGTTGCCACACTGCACGGTCTAGTCATTATTCATACATCAGTTCCTGCCTTGACTCTGGTCTCCATTAGTAGCCTTTAAATATCTTGTCCAGCAGCAGTGGTGGCACACCTTTCTATTCCCAATGCTCAAGAAGGTAGAGACAGGAGTATCAGAGGTCCAAGGTCATCTTTAGCTACATAGCTACACAGTTCAAGAACAGCCTGAGTTGTCCCTCAACCTGTCCTTAGTATGTCTGCAGGTGTTTTTAACTGTCTTGTAAACCTGTTAGGTTTAGAACAGGCAACATGGGCATAAGAGTCCAGTACAGTATGTGCCAGGGTGTTCGATACTTTGTACCTGCAGAAAGGAGCAGGGCCAAGTGTGAAGAGAGTGTGCCTTTACAGGCTGGAGCAATGGGAGGTCTGTGGACGAGAGGCCATGTTACTCAGCTAATGAGTGTTCATTTAAGTCCAGGGCCTATAGCACATTTTGCTGGGCCGTGGTATGGCAGAACCAGAAAGCACGATCCACTGGATGAGAACATGCCCACCTGATACAGGACCCAAGGAAGTATCACTGAAGGGCCAGAGTAGAATAGCAGCTAGACAGACCCCTACGTCCAGGCAAAGACCTTTTTACATTCAACAAGACAGCTCCTTGCTCTGTTCAGCAATGAGAGAAGCACTCTTTAAGATGGATTTGTCCCTGACACCATCTGACTGGAGGCAGGGACCCTGGGAACCTATTTATCCACAGCCTCTGTTCATCTCCCTACCATCTCTCTAGCTCTTACCACATTTTACTTAAAAACATACCTGGCAGAAGGGGCTAAGCCTCCTAGAGAGTTGGAGACCCTGCGGGATAAAATGGCAGCGCTATGAGCTCCTTCCAAAGAACCAGGAACCAAGTACAATTTCACAAACTACACCCAGGGAATCAGGTTCAAACATGGCATTTCTCACAAGAATTGCCAAAGAGGGGATGACAGCTCTGCCTTACCTCAGACAGTTTGCTTGGATGACACTTTTAGTCCTTACAAGATATTTAGTGATCAACTTAACGCCCAGCAGTCCCAAGCACACAGAGGGCCTCCTGATTTACTGCTCCCAGGCTCAAACATTAAGCAATCTGTTTACTGATTTATTTTCAACTAGGATGACAGCTCTTTGAAGTGGCGGGCCTTTCTTTTCATCTCTACACTGTATATTGCTATGGCACAGGACCTGGCACACAGCAGTCAATGTATACCTGGGGAGAAGTAGATACAAACCAACAAACATTGCAGCACACAGTCTTAGTAAGTCCAAGTAATAAAGAGATAACATATTCCGTTCTTTACCCACAATGCAAATACGGAAGGTAACAATGACCATATCATAAGAATATAAGATGCAGGCTGGAGACATGACTGGGGGATTAAGAGCACTGGCTGCTCTTACAGAAGACCCAGGTTCAGTTCCCAGCAGTCTCACTGGATGGCTCACAATTGCTTGTAATTCCAGTTCCAGGACATCTGATACCTTCTTCTGATCCCTGCAGGCTCCTGCACACATGTAGAATACACACATATACTCAGGCATACAAACATACACATAATTTCTAACTGTTTTAAAATAATCTAAGATGCCGCATATATAGTCAATTGCCTTTCTATTTCCAAAGCAAGAAATAACTTATAGCTATTTCCTTATAGCTATAGGCTTTCCTCCTTCATTTTAGTTTGACTCAGCCTAGATATCAGCATTTTGCATCATTTCTTAGTGATTTCCTATATTAGTTTTATGTACATGTTCTCATTTAACTTTTGGAACTGTATTAGTCAGGGTTATCTAGAGTCACAGAACATATTGAATGTCTCTCTATATTGGGGGAATTTATTATGGTGACTTATAGTCTGTAGCCCAACTCCCCAACAATGGTCAGCTATGAATGGAAGGTCCAAAAACCTCGTAGTTGATCGGTCCTACAGGGCTAGTTGTTTTAGCTGGTCTTCTGAGGAGTAGAGTCCAACAGATGGGCTGGCAAGTAAATGCAAGTGGCAAAAGAGAGAATCTTCCTTTTTCCAGTGTCCTTATGCAGACCTCCAGCAGAAGGTGTGGTCCAGATTAAAGGTGTGTACCACAACGGCAGGATCTGGGACCTGTTTTGTCCCAGGCTGACCTTGA
The DNA here is from genome assembly GCA_019843965.1 of Rhynchomys soricoides. Taxonomy (NCBI): domain Eukaryota; kingdom Metazoa; phylum Chordata; class Mammalia; order Rodentia; family Muridae; genus Rhynchomys; species Rhynchomys soricoides. The sequence goes on from JADRCH010000134.1 coordinate 763,495, forward strand.
ACTACTTGCCTTAGTCTCCTGGGATTAAAGGTGTGTACTACCTTGCCTGAGCCTAAGCTTTTCTTGGTCACTATGCCTCAAGATCACCATGCTAAAATCCTGGTCAGAAACTTGTGTCTTTCAGCCTCAAGATCTGGATCACAGGTGAGCTCTCCAATTCTGGATCGTAGTTCATTCCAGATATAGTCAAATTGACAACCAGGAATAGCCATCACAGTACTCCTATGGTCTATTTTCTACTGTCATCTTATAGGCAAAAACAAACAAACAAAAACTTCAAGCACAGAGAACCTCTCATTCAAGAAATGTCTCTCTACAACAGTGGAGACCATTACAGAAAACCACAATCCATGAAAATGCAGTGAACACGTGACTGTGTGGTACCCAGCCCCAGCTGATACACTAACAGCATACTCCTGCACCTAAGGCTCAGGGACCACGGCAGAAAAGAGGGTGGAAAGATTGTAAGAGCCAGAGAAACAGGAAGCTTGCTGGGAGATTTCATCTCCTAAAAATTGTCAGAGAAGCCACACGCAAGAAGTCTCATCAACACCATGCCTAAACAAGACCTGAATAAAGACCACACTAACAGATGTGCTAACTAGGAACAGGAATGTCTCACCAGGTCCCAACCCTAGACAAAGAACTACAGGCATCCAAGGAATGCTAAGAGCAGGAGAAATAGTCTCCCCCAGGGTTGAGATTCCCAATATTATCAATAACAAAATGGTCAGCCTTGAAAATATATACACATAGATAGCAATAATTAAAGAAATTAACAACCAATTATGTTATATTTCTATATTTGGGAATTAGACATAGAGATAGATGGATGGATGGATGGACGGACGGATGGACAGACAGACAGACAGATAGCAATAATTAAAGAAAATGAGGCCATGGATTTGAGGGGGAACAAGTAAAGCACTCCGGGACTGGTTGGAGGGAGAAATGATGTAATTCTATTTTAATCTAAAAAAATGTTTTAAATGTATAAAAGCATTAAGCTGAAGAGATGTCACAGTAGTTAAGAGCACTGGCTGCTCTTCCAGAGGACCTGGGTTCAATTTCCAGCACCCACATGGCAGTTGACAACCATCTGTAACTCCAGTACCAGGGGATCTGATACCGTTACACAGACATACATGCAGGTAAAGCACTGCATGATGCACATAAAATAAAAATAAACAAATAGCTTTAAAAAGGAAAAGAGGTGAAGTCCAAAATTAAAAAGAATAAATGAAGACAGTGGAGGAGGAGGAAGAGGAGGAGGAGAAGGAGGAAGAAGAGGAAGAAGAAGAGGAGGAGGATCCCACGTCATACAATCAGTAAGTGGCAGGTAGATCAGGAAGGGCACTCAGAGGCCCACGTGTGCTGACATCAAATCTTAAATTTTGATTCTCAACAGCATTTAGAATAATTAGGAAAACAACATTGTGATTGTAATAATTGTTCTTAATATGAATTGTGCTAATTTTATAATTTTTGTTGGTTTTTTTTCTTTTATAAAACAGGGTCCTACTATGTAACTACGACTGGCTTGGAACCCTCTATGTAGACCAGGCTATCCTCAAACTCACAAAGATCCACCTGTTTCTGCCTCCCAAGTGCTGAAATTGAAGGTGTGCCTCATAATTCCTGGCCAACATTCTAATTTTACTTTTAAAAAGTCATTGAATGTCAGTTCACTGAAAACTTTAAAAAAAAATCAAAGACCCAAGAAATAAAACTATAAAATTCTTAGAATAAAAATAAAAAGCTTTATCATATTGGATATGGTAATGATTTCTTGGAAATGAAACCAAAAGCATAAGCAACAAATGAAAGTAAGTTAGATTTCATCATAATCAAAAACTGGTGCCTCAATCCCACTTGGAAGAAGAAAGCAATCATGGGGGGAGGGGCAGAGGGAGGGAGGGACCTGGGTGAGAGAGGAGATGGGGGGAACATGATCAGGTATTGGGGTGGGGGGAACATGATCAGGTATTGGGGTGGGGGGAACAGGACTGAAGCCCTGAGGGCCAGCAGAAAGAATGGAAACAGGCAACTTCAGGAGGTAGGAGGTAGGGGGATCCTCTAGAATGTTCCAGAGACCTGGGAGGTGAGAGATGCTCAGGACTCAAAGGGAGGGACCTTAGATGAAATGCCCAACAGTGGGGAGGGGGAACTTGTAGTGTCCACCTCCAGTAGAAAGACAGGGCATCAAGTGGAGGGATGGGGTTGCCATCCCACAATCAAAACCTTTGACTCAGAATTGTTTCTGTTTAAAAGAAGTGCAGGGACAAAAATGGAGATGAGAGTGAGAGTGGGAAAGGAGGTCCAGTGACCAGGCCCAAATTGAGATCCATCTCAAGAGGAGGCCCCAAGGCCTGACACTATTACTGATGCTATGGTGTGCTTACAGACAGGAGCCTAGCATGGCTGTCCTCTGAGAGGCCCAACAAGCCCCTGAAAGAGTCAGATGCAGATACTTACACCCAACCAATGGACAGAAGCTAGGGACCCTTGTAGTTGAATTAGGGAAAAGCTGGAAGAAGCTGAGGAGGAGGGCGACCCCATAGGAAGACCAGCAGTCTCAACTAACCTGGAACCCCAAGATCTCTCAGACACTGATCCACCAGCCAGGCAGCATACACCAGCTGACATGAGGCCCTGACACACATACAGCAGAGGACTGCCTGGGCAGGCCCCAGTGAGAGAAGACGCACCTAACCCTCGAGAGACTTGAGGTGCCAGGGAGTGGGGAGGTCTGGTGGGGGGGGGGGGGTGGGGTGTGGGGGGGGGGGGGTATGGGATGAGGAACGGTCAGAGGACTGACTGGGAGGGATAACGACTGGACTGTGAAAAGAAGATTAAAGAATAATAAAAAACAAAACAAACAAAACCAGTGCATCAGCAAGAAGAAAAGCAAGGGACAGGATGGAAGGAAATGTCTGCAAATCACACACGTGAGAGGGGACTAATAAGCAGGCTACACACTGAACTGTGGCACTCAACGGCAGAAAGACCCAATCAACAAAGGCAAGCCGGCCACACTGCAGCCACTAAACAGCAACTTCCTGTGCCCGTCAGGCTCACCATTCTCTTTTCTGTCACCATGAATCCCGCTCTAGGTGCCACATTCAACAGCACCTGGCCTCGTGGGGAGTTCTTTACACACAGACTAGATAGTAACACATTTTCCAGATACACCCTCTAAAGTTTACTGTATTTCCAAAGTACAGGAGAGGACATCTTAAATTCCTTCCATTTGCAACCTCTTTTGGTTTGAAAAATCTTATGTGACCCCAGGTACACAAGGATATAAAGTGGACATATAAATCAAACATTTACTGATAACAAATTATAAAGGAAATAATTTTAAAACAATTCTTTGGCATACAAATAATTTTACCATTTATTAAATATGAAAGCAAGTATCAAAGATACACACCAGTACCCACATAAAATGCTGAGCGTGGCAGTACACACCTGTCACCCATGCTTTGGGAATGGAGACAGGAGGATCCCTGGGGCTTGCTGGGCAGCCCATCTAGCTAATCAGTAGCTCCAGGTTCACTGAGAGAAGACCCTGTCTCAAAAAACTAAGGTGGAGAGAAAAGAAGAAATATATCAATCCTTTGCCTCTACACAAATTCACACACATGTACAGGCACACACACACATTCACACACACACAAACAATACATGCACCATGCATGTATGTATGTATGTATGTATGTATGCACAAACATACAAAGTGCTTTGCTTTTGAGACAGACTCTCAGCATATAACTCTGGCTGTCCTGGAAACTCCTAGTGTAGACCAGGCTGGCCTCAAATTCAGAGATCTGCCTCTGCCTCCCAAGTGGTCAGATTAATAGCATGTACCACCACACCTGATATAATGTTTTAATAGTTAATAAACAAAGTTTAATTTCAAAAGTCATATATTAGTTTTAAAAATGAAAGTACGTGCCAGGTGCAGTAGCCCTTTCTTATAATCCCAGCATTTGGGAATCTCGGGCCAGAAGATCACCCCTAGTTTGAGACTCTTCTGACCTCCATATTAAGTTCCAGGCCAGCATGGCCACAACACTATAAACTGTCCAGCAGGAATGAAAATATTCTGAGAAGACACTTGTGCAAGACTACTGCAAGAGTGGACCCTCAGAAATTAGAATTTCCCTAGGAATCTCCATCTTCAAGAAAAAATGACCAAAGCCTTGGGACAGCCAGGGGGGGATTGTCTACTAGAGACTTGCAGGAGAGGAGGGAGCTGAGACCATGGTGGACAGAGGCCCACATCTTGACCAGATTGCTTAGTTCTGTGTATCCCTTGCCTTGCATTTAAACCCTACCCTCCTATCAGGACCCAGAAGACAGACTTAGAAGATGACTGGATCTCTACACTTCTTCCCAGTGGGGCCACAGTGAATAAATCTCCTTTTTCTGCTCTTCAGTATTAGTTTGGGTTATGGAAGATGAGTGGCCAAGCCCCAGGTATAATCCTGGTCTACTAACAGCATAAGACTGACTCAAAAAGAAAAATTAAAAGTATACCCTATTTTCTCTGTACCCTAAACTCACAGCAGACTAAGAGAGATTACCTTCTTGCCATGGGTTCAGAGTATCAAAATCCAGATTTAAAGTCCAGTTTTAGCCCAAATACCTCAAAGAAAACTTTGATTTGTGTTACAAATCGTTTTGGATATACTGTAGAAAACAAACTAAACAGTAAAGATGAAGGACGATGCTGAGCCGGTGCGCTCCTTTTTTAACTCCCACTGTACATTTTCACTCCACACTGCCTGAGCCTCTCTTGCCCTGCCGGGAACACTGAAAGAAAGAGACCTGCTTCTGGTCCCTGAGGACTTCACAGCTCTCAGTGCGTTTCCTAGGAAACCTGACAATCAGGAGTAAGGTACTCACTCCCCCATGCCGGGCAGATAGTTCAGCATGGTTCTTGTTCAAAATCTGTCCCTGACCAGCACTGGGAGGCCAGCCCTTCTCTCTCTGCCAGGAAGGCTGCGGACACGGGGCCACAACCTCTCGATCTTTGGATGGAGGCAGTCAAACCCTGAATCAAAATCTTCAAAGGTTTCTTAATCTGCCACCGACTTGAGGAAACCCCAGAGATGAAAAGTCCCCAGCTTACAAACCCCAGAGGGTTTGCAGTGTCTCTTGGATTCCCTAGAGATGCTTTCAACAATGAATATCCCTTGGGCATTTAGATTCTGACTCTCTCTTCACCTGAAGCTTGGTTCCTATGAAACAGGAAGAGGCCTGACCTGTAGACTGAGGCGAACCATGAGGCTTGTGTACCTACCACCTGGGGCTGCCGGTAAAGCCTGGTAACATGCTCCTGCGTGAAGCCCTGGAAGCAATCCTTACAGAGCAGATGCTGGCACGGTAAAAGCCGAGAGCCGTCAGCTCGTAGGTCTCGTCCACACATAGAGCAGATAGGTGCCACAGCCTCCACACGTTCATCTGTAGAGCACAGTGGCTGCCTTGGAAAGCTCATCCCCAGGCCTGGGCCCATGTCTGCATCCGTGTCTGGGGTTTCAGCTTTCCAGCTGACATTCTTGGGGATGAAACATCGTGTAGAGCGAGCAAGCTCCACTTCCTGCAAGTGAAGCACAAAGCAAAGGGACTTATTCTTTGGGATGGGAGAAGTTCTTGGACAGGTTAAGAAGAGAAAGCCTCGGAGGTCCAGGTCATGACCCTCAGTCTCAACCCTGAACCCGAGCTCAGAGAGAGTCTAGCATCTTCACTGTAAAAACCAATCCTGGGGGTGTCTGCTAGGTTCTGTGTTTCTAAAGAAGCTTGGTGGACTTCAAAAGTGCCCCAAACTACTTGTGCCTCTCCTTCCCCGGTGAACAAGGGCAATCCAAGTTTACTTTTGGAAAAGGGTTGAAAATTTATAAAGTGCCAAGTTTACATACTTATATTAATCTTGTATAATTAGTCTTATACTATACAAACTCCCCTTGGAAATAGAGATTATGACACTTTTACAAATTAAATAAATCAGGAGGTACAGGCTGAGGAAGATGAGGCTCTCAGACACAGGAGAATGCACCAAGATGAAGTTCAAATCCCAACATAGGTCAGTAGACACAACACTCTGAATTGCTGGAATGTTCTCAGGCTCAGATACTTTCACCATTTTTTTCATGAGTTCTAATAATCTTTTTAATATTTTTTTTAAATTGTGTGTGTGTTTGTATGTGCACATAAGTGCAATTGCCTGCAAGGCCAGAAGAGGGCAGCAGCTGCCCGATGTGGGAACCAAACCCCAGGTCCTCTGTAAGAGCCACCCCTCCAGCCCCATTTTTTGTTTTAGGGTTTTAAAGGTTTTATTTTATATGTATAAGTATTTTGTCGGCATGTGTGTCTGTGCACCAGGTGTGTACCTGGTGCCCACAGAACCCAGAAGATGGTGTCTAATCCCTGGGACTGAAGTTGCAAAGGGTTATGAGCTGCCATCGTGGGTGACAGGAAATGAACCCAGGACCTCTGGAAGAGCGGTCATTGCTCTTAACCATTGAACCGTTGCTCTGGCCCTCTAATAATTTGCTTAAATACTGTTTCACTCTAGGTGTTTTAAAAGGCACAGCTCTTCTATATCATTTACATGTTCACCCTAAGATTTTAGGGATGGTATTGAACCTATGATCTCGATAGTGCGTCATTTTGTAGCTCTGGCTGGCCTAGAACTCACTATGTTGATCAGGCTAGCCCCAAACACATAAGGACTACCTGCCTCTGTCTTTGGAGGAGTGGGATTAAAAACATGTGCCACCATTCCCAGTTGCTCAATACAACTGCCCAGAGACTTCTCTTCCCAGGATCAGCACACTGAGGCACCAATGCAACTGTGGTTCAAGGTGGCTTGCTTTGGCAGCAGAATCTGGCAGCTCTGTCCATGTGATACTGGCTTTGCAGTCATGAAGGATGCCAGAGCAGGAAGCTGTGGAGGCTTGTGTCAGGTTTACTGAAGGACAGAGGCCAAGGAGTCCCTGAGAGACCAAAGTGAACCCTAATTTGTAATGGAAATCCCAGGACGTTGATGATTCCAGAACCCTGGGAGTTTGCCCACGGAAGCTGCAGCCGTGAAGAGATGTATGTGCTACAGGTAGCAGAGTTGGAGAGACGAGACTACCCATGCCTTCTGGAGTCAAGGTGATTCCAACAGAGGTTGTACATGGAGCTGCAGGATGAGGTGTTTGCCCTGCTGGGCTTTCAGCTTTGGTCTGACCTTTTCTTGGTATGTTCCACTTCAGCCTTTTGGAATAGAAATGTGTAGTCCGTGTCACTATACATGGGATTTATAGAATGCATCTTATTTGGGTTGTCTAGAGGCTTCCATTTAAGGATTTGTCCTGGGTTTCGGCAGAGGCTGTGTTCTTTGGACTACTGAATAATGTTGCGACTGTTAAGACCTTGGAGATAGCTGAAGATAACATCAATGTTGAATTCTGAGATGAAAATGAAATGTCAAACGCTGTGGCTGAGGATCCAGAGGACAAGGTGAGGGAGTGTTGTTTTACGTTTCATTGTCCACCTGATGAGATTTAGAATCACCTAGGAAACACACCTCTGCATTGAGGGTGTTTTCAGAAAGGTCTCCTGAGCACAGAAGACTTCCTAAACATGGGCCACATCATGTGACCTGAGCATCAGACTCACTTGTCTGATTCCTGACTGTAGGTGAAATGTGACTGAGAATGCCATCCATATATATGTTAATCCAGGAAAAAGATCATGTTAATATTGTTATGAAAAATGTTTGAACTTGTGAACTGCTAAAAGGATCCCTTCAGGGTCTACAGGTCACACTTAGAGAAACTGCTGCACCAGACTTCACATGATAATCCTGGACACTGGGGGAGGTGAGACCATCACCAGTGAGCACTGTGCAAGCTGTGGAGATAGCTACTTCGTTTTTGTTTTCAGAGGGTGAGAGGTTTAAAGAATAGCTAGGCAGTACATTTCTGATCTGAGGATAGGAAAGGTGAGGAGACCCTTCACATCCCTCTCCTCTGTTGCTCTTCCCTGTAGCTTGAGGCATTTCTTCCTGACCAAGGAGTTAGTTTGGAAGATTATACTTATACTTAAGCTAGGAATACCAAATTCCAATTTCTACAGGAAGCAAGGCATTCTACATAAAGTTCCCACTTAAAAGAATCTGTGTCTACTGTTACCAAATCTTCTTTTTTTTGGCTTTTCTAGGCAAGGTCTATCTGTGTAGCCCTGGCTGTCCTGGAACTTGCTCTATAGACCAGGCTGGACTTGAACTCAAAGATCTGCCTGCCTCTGCCTCCCAAGTGCTGGGATCAAAGGCGTGTGCCACCACTGCCTGGCTATCTTTTTTCAAAACACCAAAATCTAGGTTTTTATTTGCACTTTAAAATGTTGGCCGGGCAGTGGTGGCACACGCCTTTGATCCCAGCACTTGGGAGGCAGAGGCAGGCGGATTTCTGAGTTCGAGGCCAGCCTGGTCTACAGAGTGAGTTCCAGGACCGCCAGGGCTACACAGAGAAACCCTGTCTCGGAAAACAAAAACAAACAAAAATAAAATGTTGAGACTGGGGAGATGGCTCAGTAGGTAAAGTCATTGCTAAGCAAGCATGAGGGCCCGAGTTCAAATCTCCAGAGCCCATGTAAAAGCTGGGCAGAGAAGCCTGTGCCTATAACCCCAGTGCTGGGAGATAAGAGACCAGCAGAACTGAGGAGATCACTGGCAAACTCAAAAAATGAGGTGAAGAAGCCATTGAGGAAGCATACATGTCCACATACATGCATATAACACAGAGAGACAGATGTTGGCAACTATTTCAATCATCTCTTATCATTGTAACCTGAAATAATCTCATTATATAGGGAAAGGGTTTACTTTGACTCAGCATTAGCAGCAATCCCAGAGTGTGATCAGGTGGACAGGAGTCTGGGAGGACTACATCTCGAATGACCTAAAGGCCTCCCATGAGGCTCCATGTCTCAAAGGTCCCATCACATCCCCAAAAGCACAAGTTGGGGAACATTTAGTGCTAGGTATGGTGGTGCAAACCTTTAATCTTAGCACCCGAACGGGCAGGGCAGCCTAGCCTATACGGCAAGTTCCAGGCCAACCACAGCTACATGGTGACACTCTGTCTCAAAAACAAACAAACAAAAAACCAAAAAAAACAGAACAAGGGGCCAGAGAGATGACTCAGCACTTAAGAGCATTGGCTGCTCTTCCAAAAGTTCTGAGTTCAATTCCCAGCAACTACTTGATGGCTCATAACTATCTGTAATGGGATCTGATACCCTCTTCTGGCACACAAGTGTACATGCAGATAGAGCACTCATACATAAAGTAAATAAATAAAATATTTTTTTAATTAAAAAATAAATCTTAAAAAAGAAACAAACACAAAACAATTGCAACAACAAAGATTCAAGGTATAGAAACAACAAATTAAGTTTTAAAAGAATAAGAAAATGCCAATATTATATCAGCAGCATTCAGCTTATGACTGGTGCTTTCCGCCATGGGGGAACCTAAGCTAAATAAAACTACCTAAATAGTGTGGAAGGAGGGAACCCTGGCATGCAACATTACCTTGCCACAGGCCACCTGCCTTTAACATCACACCACATCTGGAGATCTGTGGCAAGGGAACAGTTGCTGGATGTCTTTAACCTTCCAAGGAACGATGTCGCAAATCACTCCAAATCATGCTGGCATGAGAATCCCAAAGACTGTTTGCTTGGGTAAGTTCAAATTATCATCAAAACATAGTGTTTATGTCTGTGGGGAAGCGTGTGAGAAGAGCTGGTGAGAATACACACTCTGCCAAACACACATTTTCTGTTTGATTGCTGGATGTCTTAGCTACAACCCTGCGGCCACAGCTCTCTAGTATGACTTCTTCATCTTTGTTTACTATTCTCTCTTCCCCTAAGCACCTGGCATCTATGTATAGTGTCAGTACTGAGTACATAAGCCCAATCAATATTTGTAAAGAGAATAACTGAATAGTACTTTTTCATTCAAAGATTTAAAAACAGAAAGAAAAAAAATAAAGATTCAAGGAGAGCGTGCTCTTTCTTCCTAGACTTCACAGAGCAGGAAGATGAACCCACGCTTCTGTGTTCTCAGGAATTGGATACTGTGAAATTAAATTAAAACGTGGATATTTAAGCCTGTCTTGCTTGTACTGTTTGATAAACTGGTCTCTAAGACATGAGTGCTCTTCTCTTCCTGTTTCACTACATTGGACTTGAATAGCAGGGCTTTCGATCTCAATGTCCCACGAACGTGTTGGAAAACATGTAGGAATGTAAAGTCAGTACAGTTACAGTAAATGTCAGTAAGATTTAAAACATACACAGTCCAACATGGGAAAGAATCATAATTCTCAAGTTAGCTTTTGTTTGTTAGTCTTTTGCTTTGTGCTTTAGAAAATTCTACCTGCTAGGTGTGGTGACACACACCTTTAGTCCCAGCACTTGAGAGGCAGAGGCAGGTGGATCTTTGAGTTCTAGGCCAGCCTGGTCTACAGAGTGAGTTCCAAGACAGCAAGGGCTACACAGAGAAACCCTGTCTCAAAAAAACAAAAGAACAAAGAAAGGAAGGAAGAAAGAAAGTCAGTCCATCCATTAGCCTATGGATTTCCCTGCCCCCTAAATGCTATAATCAAAAACTATTGAAAAAGCCGACCAAAGCTCTGAGCATTGGGAAGTTGAAATGGAATTAGAAATTGTACATACTGCCAGGCAATGGTGGCGCACGCCTTTAATCCCAGCACTTGGGAGGCAGAGGCAGGCGGATTTCTGAGTTCGAGGCCAGCCTGGTCTACAGAGTGAGTTCCAGGACAGCCAGGGCTACACAGAGAAACCCTGTCTCGAAAAACCATAAATAAATAAATAAATAAATAGAAAAAAGAAAAAAAGAAATTGTACATACTGCTGGTGTACAAATTGGTTCAACCCATCTGAAGAAAATAGCATCATGAGATGAATCATAAAAATGTTCATACTCTATAATCCAGTAATCTTTCTCCTGGGATTTTTGTTTTTGTTTTTCGAAACAGGATTTCGCTGTATAGCCCTGGCTGTCCGGAACTCACTCTGTAGGCCAGGCTGGCCTCGAACTCAGAAATCCACCTGCCTCTGCCTTCCGAGTGCTGGGATTAAAGGCGTGCACCACCACTGCCCGGCTTCTCCTGGGGTTTTATTATAGACAAATTATTGGCCAAAAGAAAAAAGTCCATTATACAAAATGCTCACTGCAGCTTTGTCTCTAACAACAAAGAACCAAAACACAAAAACAAAATACACAAGATGGCTTAGTATGTTATAGCACATGCTGAAGGCAAATTACTCTTCAGCTGTGAAAAATAAATCTGAAGCTGAGGTCACAGCTCAGTAATAGTGCTTACCTAGAACGCCCAAGGTGCCGGTTTTAATTCCCAGCACCACAAGAAATAAAATGAATAAATCTATATTACTGGGCAATGATACAGAAAAATGTCACAGGATTAAATAAAACACGACTATAAAAGGATTGACATAGGGATCAGGAGATGGCTCAGTGGTTAGAGTCCTTGCTGTGGAAGCTTGGGGACTGGAGTTTAAACCTAGAACCCACATATTAATAAAATCCATAAACAGCCGTGCATGACTATAATCCCTGGGTTGGGGATGAAGATGGGTGAATCCCAGGCACTTGTTGGCCAGCCAAACCTAGTCCTTGTCTCAAGGGAATAAGGCAGAGAGCAAAAGATGACACCTAGAAGCAAACTATTCCTCTGGCCTCCATGTATACGTACACAGCCCTGTATCCATGCATATACTCCACACACACACACACACACACACACACACACGACTGTCATCATCAACTCTGCAGATAGCTCTGTTACCATCTAAACATGATCCGAAAACTGTTGTAAAACCTTGTGAGACTATGATTTGAGAGGTTTATGCTTTCTTTCAGAACTTCTTTTCATGTTATATTTTTCTCATTACATGTGTACATATGTATAAAATGTATACACATTTTAAGACACCTTATAGACTAAATATGGACTTCCAAGATTTTTTCACTTCTCACTCAAGGGTACCTTGGTTGGCTCCAAATGCATCATGATCCACTTGGTTTTACCTCCCCAGTACTTGGTCTAAAGATCTGTAGTATGTGCCAGGACAGTAGTCTCCTTTTAAAAGGACAGCAACATATTCTTTCCAAATATCCAATTAAAGATGAAGAGTAAGAAGACAAGATGTGGGGCTGGAGAGATTCCTTGGTGCTTAGGAGACCTGGCTGCCCTTCATTCAGAGGACCCAAGTTCAGTTGCCAGTGAACTCACTGGGTGGCTCACACACGTGTAACTCATGTGACCTCTCAGCAGGTACCCGCACACACATTATACACTCACACAGACAAACATACATACACATAAATAAAAATCTATCCTTTAAAAAAGGAAGAAGACAGGTCTGGAAGTGTTCAGACTTCCAAGAACAGCTGCAGTACAGAACAGCTGCAGTACTAAGGAAAACCAGGAACCCTGAGAAGAGAAAAGGAAAGAGGCCACCAGGACACTCTTTCAGATGACAGTGTGTGGCCAAGACCACAGGTAGAGAGGCTGAGATTTACCTGCCTCACCAAGTGGTTGCTGCCTGGCATCATCTCTCTTTGTTTTATTCCACAAGTGTTTTCTGAGCCCTGAACCTCCAAAGTAGCTCAAATACCTGCGATGTCTCAAGGCTGTGATATACTTCATAGAATTGTCACAAAGGACAATTCTCATGGGTCATGTTCAAGGTCGTGTCCAGTGAGGAGGGAGAGGTGACTAATGTCTTAACATATGGCTACTATTCAACTTTGCAGATAAAGAACAAAGCCTTCTCTATTTTGTCAAACCTAGTAAACCTGAAGAAGCTGACTTTGCTGAACAAGCTCAGGAGCCATGAGTCACAGGAGCCATGAGTCAACGGGCTGATTGCCTAGTGAGGAAGAAAGGGAGCTGTCTAGAAAAATCACAGCTGGACAGTTTCCCCAAATACTTCCTCCACTCTAGAGATCAAACTAAGACTACTGGGTGAGGTTCAGCCAGGTATCCTGAGGAGAGGATGTATCTCCTCTCGAAGGAAAGCACTTGGCAAACTATTCAGAAACAGGATTCTATTTCTGCCCTTTGCCAGGGCTTGATACTTACTCCAGGTCTCATTAAAATTCACTTAATGTTACCTTCCATTGCCAGGGCTCTTCCTAGCTAGCTTACCTCCATTGACAGATCATCTTCCTAATGGTAGTTTCTAAGTAATTTGGCTCATTCCTTGAACATACGGGACAGCAGAAGATCTCTTCTTAAATCTTGATCTCTACTCTCAAACGTTTCTTTCTGATGGTCACAGGCAGCATATGATTAATGCTTGTGAGATGAAGGAGAAATGAAGATCAGAGTGTTGTGAGGTCAGTGGTCACTGAGGTACAAACAGGGGATCTGGAGGTGGAAGGGTCAGGCTAGGTCCAGGCTCTGCATCTTACCTGCTTTATAACCTATGACAAGTCACACAGTTCCGTGTCTTTTGTCTCATGAATAAAATAAAGCTAGATTTTATAATTTCAAGGCAGTCTGGAGATGGAGAGGCTCTTACCATTGTGGCCTGGAAAGCCTAGAGTTCAGGAAGAGTTGGTCATGATGGTACATGCTTAAAATCTCAGAACATGGTAAGTTGAGACTGGAGCATCAAAAGCTTAAGGTTAGGAAGGTCATGAGTGGTACTGGAATACTAGGTAGTGAAGACACGGGTAGTTCTAGATATTTGTCCTTGTAACAGAAAATTATAGACCTCAGCCCTCATCAAAGAAACATCTCTTTGCAACAGGCAGACAGAGACGGATACAGAAAGCCACAACCAATCAAAAGGCAGAGTTGTGGAGTCCAGTTCCACTGGATAAATCTATAAAGCAACCCCTACACTAATGGCTTAGGAACCATTGCAGAAGAGGGACAGAAAGACTAAGAGCCAGAGAGCAGAGGCTTTACTGTGAAATTGTGTATCCTCGGGGTGTCAGAAGCCACACCCATAGTCTCACCAACATGACTGCCTAAAGAGCTGAACAAAGACAACCACAGATACGCTATTATAGTCCAGGTGTGAAAGTTATAGACCATCATGCCTATCAAGCCAATTGGGAGTGTAATTCCAGCAGTCAGGAGGTACAAGCAGTCCAGCCTTGGCTACAGAGTCTCAAAACAAGCAAAAAAATCTTGAAGAAATGGTGTGGCTAGAGCCAAACTGTCCAGATGGTAATGGATCAAACACCAAACAAGAAGCTAGAGGATGGACAGGATTTGCCCACTCTGCTTTCTGGGAGCTTGGCGGAAGAAAGGAAAAGGAACGTAGAGATGAGAATTTAAGGTATTTTGCCTATTATATTCTTTAGTTTAACGCTTCAAGTCAGAAAAAATGAAACAGACTAAGGAGATAGGATCTTGTGCACAAGTGGGACACTTTTGTACTCTTAGTAAACAGGCTACACGCCAGGAACTCATGGATTTAAAGGAAAAAACAAACAAACAAAATTGGCAAGTCCTTGAACTCTTAAGAGAATCTGGGCTCAATCGGGAAGAAAAATGTAACTTGGCAATTAGGAGTTACGTGCCAGATTGTGTGGTGGTTTAAGTAAACAAGTAACAAAATAGGTCCAAGAAGGTCCGTACAGGAAATGCTTGCATGAGGAGCACACAGGAAATGCTTGCATGAGAACACTGGCCTGGGATCCTCGGGTCCAGGGGACTAAAAGCGTACCAGCCAGATTCTGGAGAAAATTCAAATATGGTGTTTATACAAAATAGTTACAAAATCTCGATCCCTGAACCGCATAAGGCTGTTAAAATTTGACAGAACATGAAGATAGGGAAAGAGCAAAAGAAAAGGGCAGTGTCCTCTCAAAGGAGGGCAGAGGCCCTGCGAAGTTTTGCAGATGCTCTGAGCCACCGCCATTGCGGCTGGGAGACGAAAGCTAAGAGCACCAGAAGAGAGCAGTGCACTCCGAAAACCCCGCCCGGCAGCGGCTCTCAAGAGGAACCCGGGCTTCCCGCGGGCGGGCACCACCGGCTCACCCCGCCCACCCACCCGGAAAGGAAGAGGAGGGCGCCTCTGACGTAGGGAGCCCCTCCCGAGGCCGGCCTTCTGGCCGGAAATGGAGTATTAGTCCCACCCCCGCGTCTGCTACCTCGCGAGACTTCGTGAGTCCCTCCCTCTTTCCTTTCTGCCACCGCCATGGTAGGTGTCCTTCTTGTGGCCTCCGCTTCTCGCGGCGGCTCGGCGCTCTACCTCCCTGCCTTTCGGCTGCTTGCGCTGGTCTTAGTGGGTCTCCATGGCTGAGCGTAGCCTGCTGGGCGGGATGCCCCACTTGGGTCTGGGGAGAGGCACCTGGGGCCGCGTGTTCCGACCGGAGTTCGGATCACTTAGCCGCGCGGGCCCGGGCATCTGATCGCGCTCCCAGTCTGTAAGGTCAACCTTGCTGAATGCTCTAGAAGGCAAGTTCTCGTTTGCAGACATAATCCGGGCAGGCAAGCGATGCTCTCCTCCCCATCCTCCCCTTCCTTCCCTTTCCTTAAGCAGGTCTAACCACTTTGCTGTTTTTTCCTGTACAGCCGTCCAGACTGAGGAAGACCCGGAAACTCCGGGGCCACGTGAGCCATGGCCACGGCCGCATCGGTAAGTGTGGGCCTCCTGGGTATTTAGCTTTTTGAGTTGTGTTGGGAAGCAGACAGCTGTGAGTCGAAGAAAACATTTTTTTGCGGCCTATGAACAGCAGTTTCCCTACTTTATGCTAGTAGTGGGGTGGAAGTTAAACACAAACCGCTGTGGTTTGGGAAAGGTTTTTTTTAATCCCTGAGTCTTGATAAGTCATGTTTAAAAACGGATTGTAAACTGAGAACAGAATAAACAAGGGCATATGATTAGAAGTCATGTAGCTTTGTATGCCTGCAGGTAAGCACCGAAAGCACCCAGGAGGCCGCGGGAATGCTGGAGGCATGCATCACCACAGAATCAACTTTGACAAATAGTGAGTGTTTTGGAAGTGGGGGCAAAAGGGATGACATAGAGCAGCTTTTCTCTGGAAATGGGTTTCTTAAACGTTGGCTATTGCTAGCTTTTTTTTTGCAAGTTAACACTACCTGTGAACTGAGGGACCCTGTCCGAGGCTAGAGTCACGCTCAGGTATTGCTTGTTGCCTTAGTGTGCTAGAGTCCTCGAAGAGTAACTGCTGACCTTATTCACTGGCCGTGGACCTTCTGTCACAGTCAGTCACCAGGTTAGTGACATATGTCAGGTTGCCTTTTTCAAAGTTACATTGGCTTCTGTCTTGGGTTAACCTTCTGTCAACCCTATCTAGGGAACCTTTGGAAAAAGGGAGTGCTAGTGAGTGACCTGACTTCTAGTTCAAAACTTACATGGTGTCTGCTGTGTCAATGTTTACAATAGTGAACATTTACACTGCACTAGTCGGTAATAGGCTTACCACTACTGGGAGTGAGGTTCTGAAGATGGTTGCCTTCCCTTCCCAGCCATCCAGGTTACTTTGGGAAAGTTGGTATGAGGCATTACCACTTGAAGAGGAACCAGAGCTTCTGCCCAACTGTCAACCTGGATAAATTATGGACGTTGGTCAGCGAGCAGACAAGGGTCAATGCTGCAAAAAACAAGACAGGAGTTGCTCCCATCATTGATGTTGTTCGATCAGTGAGTGAATTGACTTGTCTTTCTTAATGGGGCCTTTAATAATACACTGTCATGTGAAAGTCAAGTGTGTGTGTGTTGCCATTACCTATTAGAAAATTCTTAGGATTGTTGCAGGTAATGAATTGATCACAAATATTAACTTTTCCTCCATTTGGTCCCTACTTGAGTAAGAATTCAGAAAACACATCCAGCAATACTTGTTTCCATTTCTAACAGGTTTGCTTTTTTTAAAAAACAAAACAAAACAAAAACCAGAACTTCCTAAGTGCAGAGACCCAAACCATAGGGAACCATTTCTAGCCTGTATTTTATCCGTAAAATAGAGTAGCTGGTCAAGAGTGGGGAGGTAGGTGTTTAGCCGAGACTAGAGTCACATCCTGACATGGTACTTGTCCTGGTGTGCTAGAGTTCTCGAAGAGAATCTGCTGTTCTTGATTCACTGGTAGGGGCTTCTGTGTCCCTGTTATTGCCCAGATCAGAAACATGGCCTTTCTGGGGCTGCACATGCTGTACTCCCAGAACTATGGAGATGCTGTTGGTGGATCTCTTATGCTGCCATATTTATTGATCTACATTTGAGTTAAAGGCCAGCCTTTATGTAGACTATCTGAAAGGGGGAAATAAGTCAAGTCCTACCTGAATCTTGGGGTGTTGAGTATCTGATTTATATTGTGGATCTTTTTCTATTCTAGGGCTACTACAAAGTTCTGGGCAAGGGAAAGCTCCCTAAGCAACCTGTCATCGTGAAGGCCAAATTCTTCAGCAGAAGAGCTGAAGAGAAGATTAAGGGTGTTGGAGGTGCCTGTGTTCTGGTGGCTTAAAGCCGCTTGGGGGTTAATTAAATGCTAACATTTTCCATGTGGTCTGAGTAGGTTCTTTGCATCCTTCCTTGTCTGTATGTTTGGAATGCCTAACATTAGGAAGATGTGAGGTGTGGGTCCTTGATAAGTCACATGGTCTGTGGTAATAAATGTAGCCCAACTTCACACAATTGTAAATTCCTCCATCCCTGTGTATGTTCTATTTATGGGTCTCCATATTCAAAGAATTGATGAATGCAATTACGTTCAGCCCAAAGTAAAGAAACCTGGTCTCACAAAATCCCGAGGACCAGAAAACTTGCCATCCAGATTGCTGACAGTTTCCTGGCTTTGTAAACTTACTATACTGGACAGTAGCTCAGGACTGGGCTACTTATTACTGGACAGATTAGCATGGAAACCTTAGAGGGAGGAGGTTGTAGGCTCCATCCATCTAGCTTCGCTTTCTTGATGGCATCAAGGTGTTCTTAGGGAGCATGCACAGCAAGCTGATTGGGAACAAGATTTAGAACAAGAGCTGTGTGTGGCCTTTGAACTATTAGAAAGATGAAACTTTAGAGAGTACCTAGGAGTAAATAAAAACCAAGAACCTGATTGTTGCATCTTTAAATCTGGGACATTAAACCAAAGTTAACTCTAGAGGTTTTTAGGGAGTAAGGGAGATTGTATATGCTTAGTACTTAAGCTGCTTTAGTAGCCAAGTGCATATTGAGGGGCAATATAAGCTGGAAGGGGTCACTTAACAGGCTGTCAGAAGCTTATCAGTGTGAACAAGGGATGTTTTGGAGGATAAAAGACTTAGGACTCTAGAGATATAACACTGCTAGATACTACTAGGTGTCCAAATGTATCTTATGAAGTGGAGGGTGATGCATATTCATGTGGCTGGCAGGCCAACTATGTAGGGTGTGTAACAATGACATTTGTGTATGTAACTATAGTAATTCCATGTGAGGGTTACTTAACAAAACACTAAGATCTTTGTATAAATTATTTTAGCTATGAGTTTCATGCCATGACAGTAAAATGTTTCTGTTAAGAGTTGGATATGATAGGCTTAAGAATCTTGAATTAGGGAGTCCAGATCCTGTGTGAAAGAACCTGGAGAGCCTTTATAATACATTCTGCCAAGCACACACCAGGGCTTGCTGCATGGCCCAAGCCATCAAGTGCCAGTTTTCTGAGATGAGACCTATAACTCTAGGTATGCTTATATGGATGTTTCTGCATGTATGTCAGGAGCCCTTGTAGATCATCTGGAGATGGAGTTACAGATGCTCGTGGGTTCTAGGAATCAAACCTGAATCCTCTGAACAGCCAGTGGTTTTTTTGGTTTTTGGTTTTTTTTTTTTTTTTTTTGGTTTTTAGAGACAGGGTTTCTCTGCCCTGGCTGTCCTGAAACTCACTCTGTAGACCAGGCTGGCTTCAAACTCAAATCCACCTGCCTCTGCTTCCCAAGTGCTGGGATAAAAGGCGTGCGCCACCACAGCCAGTGTTCTTAATTGATTCTCGAACTCCTAAATGCACTATTAAAAATACCTAAGTTTCAAAACAAAAGTTTACACTCCAGTTTGCAACAGTAGGAACAGACAGAAAGCAAAAGCACCTTTGGGGAACTGGGTGTTTTTCCTAAGGAGTCTACTCAGGAAGCCCAAGCTGAACTAATTGCTAAGGTTTGAAGGCAATGGCACCCAAGTCTGAATTACTACACCTGACAGTTTTCTGGTTATACTCTTGGCCTCATTTGGAAACCCACATGTGTGGCCACAGTTCTTCCTCTTATTGACATAAAGTCAACTTTGTAGGAGGCTTATTCTGAAGATATTTTTGCCTTTCCAGAAGACAAACCATCTTTGGACAGGCTGGGACCTGTACAGGCATCAGTAGGGAAAAAAGTAAGGATGGAAAGAGGCCCAGGCTGGGATTGTCCCGTATAAGGACAGAGGATGTTAAGGCTCACACCCCACTGACCTTGGGAGCTTTAAGGTCTGTTCTACAAAGGCCCTGGTGGGTAAGAAGCCTAAAGTAAAGCCTGCCTTCCCTGGGGTTTTCCTTCCTAGAATGTAGCAAAACTTCCTGGATACACTGGATTCTAGCGGACGAGGGTAGAGTCTGTGCTCAGTGTTAGCAGTACTCAGGCTGTAGTCCACTGATACCTAGGCTACCCAGTGTCACCTAATGATACCAAGGTGCATCCTTACCATCACTGGAAACACCCTCATAAGCAGTGGCTAAATGGCAACTGACAGGTGTCTTCTACTTGGAGATGGCGAGGAACCTATGTGAAGTTAACCGGCTTACCAAGTGCTTCATCCAGATTCACCTAGTTTGAAGAGAACTGTAGAAAGTGAAACAAAGGAACACAATAGGCCTCCTTGGTCAAAATGAATGTACAGTTTATTGAGAACATCTGTGGATGGTGGAAGGAGAAATGCCCTGTACCGCATCATGGCCACCACTTCCCATGACTCACTGACCATGTCAGAGGGTGGAAGGAACAAGGACCAGGCCCAAGTGCCTGGCTCTATGTTGCAAATAGGGCAGAGTGGTCCTTGCCTTTCAGAAACAGGCTTGGCAGATAGGGAACTACTAAGAAGAAATAGAAACTCTAGATTTAAAACAACAACCAAAACAATACAAAAAAAGTCCTCATATATAATTAAGACCTGCTCTCCAGGGCCCAAGACTTGCAGCAGGGCCTCAGGCAGACAGGCCAGAAGTCTTCAGGAAACATAGTGGTTTGGCTGACACAGTCAGCTGCACATAATTGGCCAATCACCAGCACCCAGCAAGACTCCATCCATGCTCAGACAAGGCAAGAAAGCACCCAGCCCTTTGGGAATATACAAATATTTATCAGATTCTCTTTGCTTGTTACAAAAACAGGAAAGCTTACAGCAGATTATTTACAAACAATATCCTGGGATATGGTGAAGGCAGAGGTGGGGTCTGTAGGAGCAAAGTAGCCACAGCATCCTACAGGGTCTCAGGGCTCTGCAAAGCACTAGACTCTGCTACTGGAAAAGGCATTTAATTCTTCTTGTGGAGGAACTTCATCTTGTTACCTGTGGGGACAGAGAGGGCAAAGGTAAGGCTGTTTCATGAATCCCTTCCAACACCCATGTTCTCTCCGTTTCCTTGCAAAACGGATCAGTTTGACAGGAGTGACAGCTCTGAGAAGGTAGAGAAAACAAGACTTGGGACACTGAGATCAGCCACTGTGTGACTTTGGGCAACACCCTACATCTGTGGCTTGTTTCCTTTAAAAAAAAAAAAAACAAAACAACAACAGCAACAACAAATCCCTGCTATGATCCTGAAATTACACTAGCTGAACTCCCTGAAGGAGCGGGGCTTTGAAGAACTGGCACTCTGACATTAAAGACTTCTGTATATTGCAGCCTAGAACAGAGATGACTAGCACTCAACTAATGTGAACATAAGAGATGTACAACAACAAGAAGACCAAACAACGTATGGTTGAATCTGGCTCCCTTTGTGAATCTAGTGCTAAATGCTCTAAAAGCAGCAGCTGGACATCTCTTCCTCACAGGATTTCCTCTTGCTCCATCTTCAGCCTCTGTTATATTCGCTGGCCTAGATTCACAGTATTTTAGGGAACAGCACCCCCCCAGCTATCTTCATTAGTAACAAGTAACTCACCCAAGCCACGGAGAAATTTGTTCATCCCGCTCTGTTCAGTGTCAGGGAGTTCTTCTAGGTACTGCTCCACTCGCTGCTCAAAGAGGCCTGAGAAAGATGAACAGCAGGTACAAACAACAGAGAGAAAAATGGCCACATGAATGGATGATGGACCACACAGTGCAGATACAAAAGGGAAAAGCAGACATCTAGTCTAATAGATGGTAGTTCATTACAAAGACAGAGTAAAACTGAGTCTAAAGAAGCCCCCCCCCCCCCCCCAGCTCCCATCCCAGTTCCTGGGACCTTACCTTTTGCTCGACACTTTCTTAGCTCCCTGTCTTGGATGAAGCCAGCAAACATCTGAGACTCCATAAAAACCTCAAGAAAACGACGGATGCTTTTAGAGGCCACAGACTTGCGGAAGGCTTCTCGCTGAAAAGCCCTTTCCCCCTTCTCACTGTGTGTTAGAAAGAGGGAGTAGTGTCCCACAGTCTCCACAAAGAACCGGATAAACACCTCTGACACAAGTCCATTGAGGGTGTTACATTCTAGAAGAGAAACGAAAAATCACTGACATTCAGTTCAAGATTCTGTAAAGCCATCTCCAATTTCCCATTACTTTAGTCTCTTCCCAACAAACTTCTAGAGAGCACACATACTGTCCTTGAAACCATCTCTTCTTGTGCTCAAGAGCTGTCACCTAGCCTATGAGCTCCTGAAGGTCTGAAACTGCTCTAAGCATAGAAGTTGGCAAATATCCCAAAAATCTCCTAGAAACTGGAGACCAAAACATCACCTTTCCACATCCCTCACAAGTGAAGAAGGTCCCTCCATCTTTGGCAGTAGCTTGAAACAAGGCCTAAGAGGGAGGACTGATTCATTTCCTGTCAGCAAGAAGTCTGTGGTGCCATGCTGTGAGGCAGAAAAGGCAGGCACTAGGCCTAACTAGAGTGACCCAGTTCCTGCACCTAAGCTTCATCAGCCAGAAAGGAGCCAGTGCATAGTACAGATTTCAAGGTCTATGAAGTGCAGACTCAGAGCAGAAAGATTCTTCCCTCACCATCATCAGAGTCACTGTCAGAATCCTGGGAGATCAGCTCGTTCTTCCTCTCCAGAGCCTGCTCTAGAGCAGCTTGTAGCTTCCTAGGTAACAGTGTGTCCTCATCATCCATCTGCAGAAGGAAAAGACAGCAGGGAGGATCACAGCTGACCCTGATGCACACTGACTGGGTGCTAGGCCCTGGTCCAAAGCTCAGAGAGGTAACCTCACTTCTAACAGCACTGACACTGTTATCACCCCTGTTAATGAGCGAGCACAGAAAGGTTTGAAACTTGCCAAAGTGACAGATTAAAGAGCAGCTAATTCACTGTACACTGTGGCCTAGACCATCCAGGAATTCTACCTCATCTCCTTCATCCTCTGACTTTCACCCAGGTGGGAAGTACAGTGAGCCCGGAGCAGGGAGACTGGCCTAACCTGTACTAAGACTGCTGTTCCCAACCACACTCCAGTGCAGTGGCCGTATCCTGGTGCCTTACGCTTGGGAGTCCTTAGCTCTGTCAGTGGTTTGTGATAGGCTGTCTGTTCCCAAAGGGGACATGCTAGGATATGATCCTTTATGGGAAGCCAAGAAGATTACATGACTAACAAAGCTTTTTGTAGCAATGACTATAAACCTTTATATTACAAAGCACATTTCAGTGGTGTTTATAATCCCCAGAATATCTCTAGAGAGGTGTTATCTGATGAAAGCACTGGCTCAGAAAAATTTTGAGGTCCATTTTTTTGTTTTTAGATTATGTGCGCCGGGCAGTGGTGGCGCATGCCTTTAATCCCAGCACTTGGGAGGCAGAGGCAGATGGATTTCTGAGTTTGAGGCCAGCCTGGTCTACAGAGTGAGTTCCAGGACAGCCAGGGCTACACAGAGAAACCCTGTCTCAAAAAACAACAACAACAACAACAACAACGACAAAGAAACTAAATTATGTGCTCAAACACCTTGAGACCCTATCTCAAAAGAAAACAAACAAAACGGAAACAAACAAACACAAACATATCACCTAGACAGAACCCAAAGGTGAATATTCAAACTTTCAGGTCTTATTCTTTCACACTGCTACCCAGAAAAAGTAGGTGTGGTGATACATGCCTATAATTCCAGCACCCAAGAGAACTAGCATAGGTTCCAGGTCAGCCAGAGCTGGATAGTGAGGCCCTATATCCAAGAAAAACCAGCAATAAAACCTAGAAAGGCAGATCCCACTGAGGTTAAGGATTCTTAAGTCCACTTTCTCCACCCCTATCTATTCTGTGACTTTGAAATTCAGAGCTGAAAAAGCAGTCTTGGTGGTGACTGAGTGCCCAGTCCCTTCCCTGGGGCAGATCCAGGTTCTGTAATATGCTACTCTTACCTGTCGGATGAATCGGTCAGATCCCAGATTCACCATCAGTGCCTGGGAAAGGGTCAGAGGCAGTGATCAGGGACTGATTCTTGCAATGCCTTTGATAGGTGTCCAGACCTCCCATGTTCCCAGGGACAGATGACAGGAAAGAGTCAGCCAGATAAACCTCCCAGGAGAAAGGACAGAAGCTGTCTGAGGTAAGAAGATCCCAACAGCCTTTCCCTCTTCCTTTCCCAGCCCCCAGCTGGTTGCCCCAGGTGGCTTACCTCTTCCACTGGCAGCTCCTTCAGTTTGGGAAGGGAGCTGGAGAGCAGGCCAACCAGGAAAGGGGTGGGACAGCAGACAATGTCAATCATGGAGGCTGGGAGGACAGGAATGAATGTGTGCTGCCAGGAGAAGGGGTAGAGCAAGGCCACCACCGCGTGAGAGCAGCTGGACAGGGTACTGATGGACAGACAGAGAGACAGGGCACCTGAGCCCAGGGCCAACACCCTCAGGGAAGGATAATTAGAAACTAGAGGGGCTCAGGATCTCCTTTGATGAGCTGTACTTTTAGGGACTCTACCAAGAAACCGCCACAAAGGTATGTGTTCAGCACACTTGAACATACAAAGCTTCATGCATATGTGTTTCTGTGTCTCTTTCACATATATATGCTTGCACACTCACCCCCAGATGAGCTGGTGGGAGTATTAGCTCAGGCTAGGAATAACAAAGGAACGTATCACAAAGCTCCAGTGAGCTGGAAAATCCTGCAGAAGTCCCTCAATCTGTTCCGCCTTTCACAGCTAGATTCTGTGGGACACTCAGTTTGTCATATGAGGCAGCCAGGACACAACCAGTTTTGCCATCTTCTAGCCCAGTACTGCCCTTATCTCTGGCTTTCTATTTCTTTCTCCTTAGCTGGTAACAATAATCTGACTGACAATGATCTGACTGACGGAGAGTGCAGAAATCAGGTGTGTGGTGGCCAAAGCCATTCTCAGGTCTCATTGGAGTCATCCCTTTCTTGTCCTGGAGGGGGCTCCAGGCCTCCAGACCTAGGAATCCATAGGGCTGGCTACAGGAGCCCAATGACCAAAGGGAACCGGGAGGACAATCACAGTGGGGCAATCCTGAAGTTCACAGGCAAAACTGAGTACACACACCCAGCTTGTGCAGAGGCCTGGTGTGAGGCACCAGCAGACACAGAGTCACAGCTGGACTGTCAAGAGAAAAGCCAAAGGACCTCCAAACAAGCCAAGTGCTGTGATAAGCACTTTAGAAGCAGCTAGCTAGAGGCTTATAACAGATGATCATTTGAACCCTGCCTGGACAGCACAGCAAGACCTACATTTAAAGAAAAGATCTTCCCCTTAGGGACCATATCACAGATGAAGACACAACGGCCTAAAGCCCAGCTCATTTTAAACCTCACTTTCTTTTGTATTAGTGGGCCTCACCAATCACCCAGGAAAACTCTGGGTCCCTTGGGCCTATTGGTACATAACTGACATACTAGCATTTAGGAGACTGAGCTTCATGAGTTCCTGGCCAGCCTGTGCTACAAAGCATAGCAAGTTTGGGATCATTCTTGGTTATGTTGTGAAGTCTACCCCATACCCAAAAAGTAACTATGCTCTCCCTGGGATGCTGTAGCATGGACTCACACATTGAATGGAGAGAAAAACTGAGACCTATCTATTACAAAAAGCAATCCCTGCTCCTTTTCTCTAAGGTAATGGATAGTCATGGGTAACTGTCAGCCAGGGCCTTGTGTGACTAACTTGTCACCTAATGGGCACCTAAAATACTGCTATGCCTGGAGACCTAGGTGCCCTGACCCTGAAAGCCATTCTCCTGAGGACAGCAAGAAAAGTAATCTGAGAAAGATCTGGAAAAGGTCTGCTTCGAGCCAAGGAACACACTTATCTCCACAACTACCAAAAAAAAGGGGAGGGGGGAGGATTTATGAAAAACTTAAAAGGGCACAGAGCGGGAATGAACTGTGCTGAACCCACCATGGTTCTGGTCCATGTTTCACTGCAGAGCCACCCATCTTCCCTCTCCAGGCAGGGAGACTCTCATGAAAAGGACAGCTTTTGCCTAAAATCCAAGAGTGGTAACATTTGTATGCCAAGTGGGCCAAAAAACAGGACTCTGGGGTATTTTCCTTCTGGAATGTGCTTAGAGGCAGCTTCGACCACAGGAGACAATAACTGTATTTAATAGCCCTACAGGAGCTGGACTTTGGTGTGGGTGGAAGAAGAGGGTCAGACTGGAGTAGGAGGGGTATGGGTGTGGGTGTCTGTGTGTGACATCTTCTGGAATAGAAAACTCAGGGTCCAGGTACTATCAGGGGCCACACACCAATCTGGCTAGACCTCGCCAGACAGAATACCACTCTGCCATTCATTGCTAGTCTTAGCTGACAGACTGGGCTCCTTTACAAAGGCAAGATAGGCCTTGACATAGCTAGAGAAGTGGTTCTCAACCTTCTTAATGCTATGACCATTTAATATAGTTCTTCATGTTCTGGTGACCCTCAACCATAAAATTATTTTCATTGCTACTTCATACTTGTAATTTTGCTGTCATGAATCATAATGTAAACATGTGTGTTTTCCTATGGTCTTAGACAACCCCTATAAAAGGGTTTGAATCCCCAAACAGGTTGCGACCCCAGGTTGAAAATGGCCGACCTAGACTGTAGCACCCAGGGCTCCACAGCTATGAAAGGAGTGTGAGAGAGCAGCCTTCATTTCTCAACTCTCACCATCTCTGGAAAAGTGGGCAGCTCAGCTAGGGGTAGGGGCACCTACCTCTAATATCAACCATGGAGCCGAAGGACTGATGACAAGGTCAAGGCCAGCCTGGGCTACACAGTGAGATCCTGACTCCAAACAGTAACCACCATCTAGTTTTTCCTTCTCCTTCCCCTGAGCTGAGCATCGGCACGGGTTCCTGCCCCATTGCCTGAGAGCACAATTAGGAGAGTCCCTCTTTCCAACTACCTCCTTGTGCATAAGAAAAAAGTATACCAGGGATTTGGTACCCACTAGAGCAGAAGCTGGCAAGAGCTTCTCCTGCCCTCCTCTTAGCACCGGACACAAGGCACAGCACAGCATGCAGCTTAATGACTAAGCTTAAGTGACAGCATACATACCATGCTAGAAAAACTACTGCTTTAGCTTCTTGGTGGCTTCTTTGATAAGAAGAAAGTGACAAGTTATCACCAGCCTTCCATCTTCCCCCTGAACGTACTCCTGTATGTTCTTAAACAAAACACCTCAGCTGCTGAGAACGCATTTTTCTCTTCCTAGATGTCTCAGGTCCCGTGATCATCTCTTTTACTGCTCCCTATGGTCACAAACAGATCTCTGCCTCTAAAATTCAAAGTGCCTGTCTGTGGACCAAGTCTT
Source organism: Rhynchomys soricoides (assembly GCA_019843965.1). NCBI lineage: Eukaryota > Metazoa > Chordata > Mammalia > Rodentia > Muridae > Rhynchomys > Rhynchomys soricoides. The sequence goes on from JADRCH010000134.1 coordinate 790,502, forward strand.
ATGGACCCATCCAGCTCTTTTTAGCCTCCTCAAACTGTCCCAGCTCTCTAGACCTCCAGTCTCTGAGCCTCCTCTCTCTCTCCCCCCTCTGTCTCTGTCTGTCTGTCTGTCTGTCTCTCTGGTTAAGTAGATTATAACCTCTGTCCTACACACCTCTCAAGGCCCCACCTTGTCCTTCTCCATAGCTCCCTGGAACTTGGGTTATTTCTGTCCAGGTTCCCTCAGCCAGCCCCTACAGAATAACTTAGCAGCTATCACACAGCAGCCCTTCCTGGAGTCCATTACCCCTGAACCTCAACACCCTGCACAGGCAGCTTGGCTGCAGTTGCTCGCCACTTACCGTCTTCATACAATCGTTCCTGTACCTGTACATACATGGCCACTGCACAGGAAGTGTCCCTCTTCTTCCTCAGGCCAAGTCCTCAACTGGGCTCTCAATCCTACTGTCCACCCTCTCCCCACAGGTCTGCTAACCCTTCTTTATGCCATCTTTACCTCGACAATGCACATGCATAAGCAGGCACTCTCATACTACAATGTGTGGGAGACACCAAGACTCGTAAAAACTTGCTGAATTCATTCATGGGCTCCCCCCCCCCTTCCTTCCTTGCCCTCTGGGCCCTACCTGAGCTTATCTGCTACAAAAATGACTCTGCGTTCCAACAGCAATGAGGCAAAGATTCGGATCAGCTGGCGCACACTGAGGCAGGTGAAGAGGCACTCAAAGTCCACGTGCTCTAGGCGGGAGTCCATAGGCCGACGCAGCTCCAACACCTGTAGGGAAGTGAAGGCAGGGGAAGGGGCAGGCTGGGTGAGAGCCCAGACTGCACACAGAGCACCTACTGGCTGCTTTCCCTTTCACCCCTTTCTTTCTGAGAGAACCAGGCTCCCCTTCCTTCCGATTCTAGCTTTGCTCCTAGTGAACCCTTAGCCTATGGGCAGGAGGGCTAAATGTGAAGATGGGAAGGCACTAGGGACCAGACATAAGCTCTGAGGAAAGCAGAGAAAGCTAACTGCTCCCATGGATACGGAGAACCAGGGAGTCACACACCCCATTTGTATGAGTCTTTTGCCTTCTTTCCCATCTTCTTCAGCACACTGACCAGACCCACAATTGATTACTGCTCTCTAGGCCATAGGAAGAATGCAGCACTTAGGAGCACTGGCCTCACCCATTTCTGGAGAGACAATGCTGTTGTCCTTGTTGCCATGTCCGCTCCCTTTCCAGTTTCCTTCCAATGGCTGCCCCGCCATCCTGCCCCTTATCTCTACCACCATAAGCCCTGCGCTAAGGATTAGAAAAGATCTGGCTATTCCAAAAATCTTTCAAGGACACAGGACTGTCTTTACAAAGCCAGGCCGACCTAAGGACTACTCAGAGGTCTGTGTAACTGCTCCCAAAGCCCCTTGGGTGTGTGGGGGCCTGCAAGTGACCTCTGCAGTGACAGGGGAGGAACTGCTAACTCATCATCTATAGAGCAGCAGTGATATGCAGGCTTCCTGAGAACTGGGGGCAAGAAACTATCCCGTATGGCCTTGTGGTGTCAGCTAATTTCCCTCAAGGGGCACGAAGCGTCCCAGGTGATTCAACTATTCTTGCTTCAGATCTGCTCCAGCCACTTACAGAGCCTCATTTCTCATCTCTGACTTGGGTTACTTCCAGTCCCCTAAGCACTGTTTGCTTTTGCAAGTGAAGGAATTCTTAGCTCAGTATTCACCACCCTGGGTTCTGAAAAACATCAACAGGGATGAAGGGGGCTGCAAGAGCTGTGTGCACTGTCTTTCTTGACAGGTTGTGAACCCCAGGAAGAGCAGCACAATGAAGGGGAAGCCCTAAGTGCTTGCTGGGCATTGGCTGAAGGCATGCCATAGCAGTTATGTCAGAACCCTTGCATCCTGCCTAGTATCTGTCCCCATCCTAAAACAAGACAAAACAAAACTCTGTAGGCCTGCCTCTTGGGAGCCCTGCAAGTAGTCCCAATAAGTGCTACTCTCCAGCTTCCAGCCTCTAGCCCCCAGTTCCATGCTGCCCCTGCCTCTAGGGTCTGGGAATCTGACAGCAGCCTAGTGGAACAGCCCACAGATAGCAGTAGGAAAGAAGGGCATAGTGAGATCTGCAGAGAGGCCTGGCAGTGCATCTAGGACGATAAGCTGGCACCTGCCCACTTCCGGGCAGTTTGAGAGTTTGAGGTATCTTACAGCATGTGTGACTTGGATTCCATAAGAAGGAAATGCCTTTAAGGCAAATCCAAGAAGACTCAGGAGATAGGAAGTAGCCCTGGTCAGAGAAAAGCAGCCAGGCCTAGGAAGTGACCCAGGAAGAGTAGAACTGAAGAACTCCAGCGCAAGTCCTTGGGTTGTCAAGGCAGGGTCAGCTATCCTGCCTCAGACAACTCATCAAACTCCAAGTCTCTCGTATCCCAGGATATGTAGAGACTCTCAGGAAGATGCCAACAGGCATGCGTCACTGCCTGCACAGCTCCGTGACTTAGGTCAGTCCTCCCAGTCTGCGGCAGCCATTTTCATCTTCCCACCTCTTACCCTGAGATGCCCCCTTCTCTACTCTCAGGAAACCAAAGCCTTCTCATGAGAATCCAAGTCTACAAGCCCCCTTCTTCCCCTTCCTCTCCTAACAGAAGACAGCCTCCATGAAGGCCACTACCTGCACCTTCTGGTGACAGTTGGTTGTCCTTCCCTCTTCTGCATTACTAATGTCTTCACCCAGGGCCAATTCCACCAGCATGCAAACAGCCATCTTCAATAACACCTTCCTACCCCTCTTAGCCTGGCCTCCACCCTCAGCTCCACATGTACTTTCTCCTTCCTCCCACCTCCTTGTTCTCCTCACAGCCATGCCCCAGAAGAGCTGTCCACGTGAGTTGTCTCAGCCCTTTACTTCCCTTCTCACCCGGCCACCCCTGGGCTCCATTCTTTGTCAGTGCGCCTTGCTGCACCTTGGTGGTACCTGACTGGTACATTACTCCTTATTCCTTAGGGCTCTCAGTCACCTCCTCTCCTTATTTCCTGTCTTCCAGCTTCAGAGTTGCTACCTCTCTATCATGGGGCCTCTACTTGGGGTTCCTCAGAACTGGGCTTTCATTCCGTCCCTATCTATACAGTTTGTTGCTATCTTCTCATGGGTACCTCAAACTTAAATTATAAGATGGAATTCTCCTTCTTCTCCTTCATAAGCTCCCATGTTAAGATATGGCTCCATTACCCACCCTGTTCCCTAGGACTTAAGAGTCGCTGTCATGCTGTCTACTTCCAGGAAGTCTCCCAGTGTTACTGCTTCACACCCGCCTGTTTCTCTTCATTTTCCCTGCCATTCTCTAGCCCAGGCTCCTCTCCTGCCTATGGTACTGCAGTTGTTTCCTAGCTGTCTCCCTGTTTTCACTCCAGCCCATTCTCTGCACAGCAGTCAGAGAACTTAAAGACACATCGGAATGAATCTTAATCCTCTTGGATAAACCCCCAAATTCTTAGCATTGTTAAGTGTGTGCAGGCACAAACACTGGGCTTGGGTCCTTGCCTGCCCACCTACGTCTACTCACAGCCTCTAGGCCTCTTGACCCCATTTCAAGCGCTTGCTCAGCACCTGCTCTGGCTCCTGTCCTGCACCTGTTGTTCCCACAGTCACAATAATCTTCCTCCAGCTCTATCTCCTGTGCACTGCTGAGGCCCCTGAAAAAAATGGCATCTTCTTGGGGGAAGGCCTTCTCTGGCCCCCTAAACTAAAACAGACCCCCTGTTCTACATTCTCATAGGATCCTGTTCTTTCTTTTTACAGACACTTAGGAATTAAACTATTCATAAATATAACTATTCAACAGCAGGTCCCTTCTAGGTAAAAAAAACAGTCCGGAGGACAGAGCCGTGTTGCTCTTTATCCTCACAACTATATCCAAAGTTAGGTATAATCTCCAGTTGCCAATGCTCATAATCAATATTAACCCAGGCTACAAGTCAGCTAAAGTCCCTAGCAGACGACAGTTGGGCAACACTTACAGCTCCTGGGTTCACATTTTAGTTCTTACTGACTAGGAGTACAGACACAGTGAGCAAGGAAGGGCTGTGTTCTACACCGCCCAGAGACGGCTCTCTGGCTGGCCAGACTCTTCTCTAGACCCAGCCCAGGGCCAGAAATGAAAGCAGCGGCAATTCCCTACCTCATTGCCAGCACCAGGCAGGAATGTCTTCACTTTGATGGTTTTCCCCGGGGCTGGAAAGGGTGATTCCATGAGGCTTCTCATAAAGGGGTAGACCAGTGCAGCTGAGATCCCACGCCGGCGTTCCACCTCATCTAGGACCTGTGCCCACCACCAGCAGCCCAAAAAGAAAGGGTGTTGGGAGCTGCCTTCTCCACCTCTTTGACAGACAAGAGGGCAACTTGGCCTCTGACCAAGCTGGACCAGAAAAGCTATCCTGCCAAGATCTCGGTACCCTTCCTGTTTCTCTTGGCCTGCAATGACCATTTAGTTCCCTTGCTGGCCTGCTTTAGTCCCCTAGAAGGGAACAGCAGGGCAAAAGAAATAGCATCATGAAATAGCTTCCTGGGCACTCCCGGCTTCTTCAAGGACTCTAGCTCTGTCCGTGGACCAGGCTGGGCTATTACAGCGCAGTCACTGTCAACCCAGGAGTTGGAGAAATGCCAGGCAGCTAGGCAGTAAGCCAGGCTTGAGAACACAGGATTCTGAGAGCCCACTGTACATACAGGTGTTTTTCTTATCTAGGCTATCTGCAGATACTCCTATGAGAGCTGTCACAGGATGGGGAGAAAGACAGCATCTCTTACCTTGGAAAACAAGCCGAAGCAGCCTAGGCGGCTGATAACACAGTATACCTCTGGCAACCGAGGCCCTTTCCCACTTGGCTGGAGAGGAGGAGAGAGGGAGAAACAAAGAATGTGTGAATATCACATCTGTCTCATTTTCCCTGGACCTGATCATTAAGTACAGCCCCTCTAGTAAGGATGACTCCAAACATCTAAACTCAACCAGATTCCCAAAGAAAGGCCGCCATTCTTAGAGGGCAAACTCAATCTTCTGCCAAGCTCCAGGTAGGCTCCATCCTTTATCCCAGGAAAACACAGACAGTGGCCGGTAGAGGACACAGCAGCATGGCAGAGGTTACAGGGTGATTTGTGGATTTACATCCCTAAGGATGCTACCCAAAAGGATGTAATGTCAAGAAGGACTCGTGACTGTTTTTAAAAAAGTAATCTCTTTGATTAATTCATTTTATTTTACATATAAATGGTTTTTTTGTTTGTTTGGTTTGGTTTTTTTTGTTTGTTTGTTTTTTTGGTTTTTCGAGACAGGGTTTCTCTGTGTAGCCCTAGCTGTCCTGTAACTCACTCTATAGACCAGGCTGGCCTCAAACTCAGAAATCCACCTGCCTCTGCCTCCCGAGTGCTGGGATTAAAGGCGTGCGCCATAACTACCCATCCACATATAAACGTTTTGCTGCACGTTTGTATGTGTACCACAGGTGTGCCTTGCTCAAATGAAGCGAAAGGAGGACACTTGATCCCCTGAAACTGGGGTTTCAGACAGCTGTGAACCACCATGTAGGTGCTGGGAATCAAACCAGAGTCCTCTGCAAGAGCAACAAGAGCTCTTAACCACTGAGCCATCTGTCCAGCCCCTAAGAAGGAACAGGACATGTGGCCTTATCTCCTCCCTCCCCATCCTCATGAGGGAAACTGCAAAATACCTCTTTTCTCCCCTTGATCCGTGCTCAAGGAAGGCAAAAGCAAAACAAGAGAAGGGAATGACTTTTTATGAACTGTTCCTAAAACAGAGTCTTAGCCTTGGTACTATACAAGAGTATGCGAGCAGCATTATCATCCGTTTTATAGAGGAGACAGCTGAGTTCATGAAGACTAAGCCACTGCCTCAGCTTGCATAAGTGGAAGACTGTAGCCAGGGGTCTGTGCAGCCTTTCATCTTGCTGTCTTACCTCCAAAGCATGCTGTTTTCTGATAGGAAGGAGGAAAAGGAACACAGACACAGAGTAGAGGTATGCTATGAAGTGAAAGAGAGCAAAAAAGGAAAGAGAATTTTAAGAGATGCATAGCTGAAGAAAGAGACACAAACTGTGAGCACCCCTGGGTGGAACCCCGTTAGACTAGAGTGAGTTCATTCTCCAGCAAGGAGCTGGCAGGACCCCATGGCTGCCTCTGGGTTCAGAGGCCTGGAGTGCCTGGCAAGGCCTAGTGGGGAGGGAGCAAAACAGCAGGTGCTGGCCCCTCATGCAGGCTGCTAAGCAAATACAGATGGGGCTATTTCAGTCTCCAAACCTGCTGGCCACAGTCACAGATCTAAAGAGAAGGCAGAATCTGTTTTGTCCATATTAGGTTTGAAACTTACTCCTCTCTTTTTCCCTCCCCCACTCCCCACCTCCCCTAAAGCCCCAAGTGATTAAATCAAGTATGTGGGATTTGGGTTAGAATCATTGTGTCCAATCTGCAGGAATGCCGAGCCAGTGCCAGCCCCCTTGGCAGGGACCCAGCCCAGGCCCTCTCTGAGTGCGCCAGGACAAACATGCTCTTCCCTAGGGGCAGCAGGCCCACTGCAAAAAAGCACAGCTCTGTTCCATCCATGTGCTGTTAAAGGCAGCCTTTAAAATGTTCCTCCATATGCCCTGGGGATCCAGGCACATGCTGGTCTCTGCCTGGCTCCCAGCCTGGCATTTGGACCCCTCCCCTGTCCCTCAGCACACTACGCATTCAATATCCAAATATCGTTTTCTCCCTAGATCTTTCTCTGGGGGCTGGGGGTAGGGATTCAAGAATGCTAGACTGGGGATAAAGGATTTGGAAGTCAGCTCTGTCTCGAACCTCACTGTTGTGTGACCTTGGACAAGTCATTCCATCTTGGAGTTTCAATTTCTTAATCTACAGGTCAGAGATAATAATACTCCACAAGCTATCATAAAGATTTTAAAAGAAGAGACACAAATCCAGTGAAGCATCCCTCCTGGAACATGACAGACCCTAAGAAGACTTTTACTTCCACAGCCCTTCCCTTCAATACTAAAAGCTGGCCTCCTCTACTAGACTAGCTACTGTCCACTGAGGGAAGGATACATGCTGGACTTTTGTTTATATGCTTTAGTATGTGGCCCGACCTACAACAGGTATACAATAAATGCTTGTGGATGGATGGCTGGATGGATAGATGGATGCCTCCAAACTCTTCTTTTAGGACTCTTTCTATCCTGTCTAGGATCTCCTTTATCTATCTAGACAGGCAGCTGGCACAGCCTTCTCCTACTAACGTCTGGAAACCAAAGAACATTGTCAACAACCCAATGACTGGCCTTTGAGGAGAATGAAAGGAAAGACAGGCCCCGGGCTCTGTTCTCCCTCTAGTTCTTTGTAGATCTACAGCAGGAATGATAGAAACAGAGATTGTTCTTTGGGGATAAAAAAAAGTTTCTATTTTCCAAAGTCAGTATCTTTCCACTAAGTTCAAAATATTTCTCCAAGAACTCCAGAGGAGGTGTGCATCTCAGTCCCTGCTCGGACTGCAGCCCTACCAGAGCATGGATAGAGTTCCTCCCAGCATCTGGATGGCCAGGTGTGGAGTGAATAAGACTGTGATTTACTTATTTGAATGAACAAATACAAACTGTGGGGTGATATGATCCTAACTAGAGGCCAGCAATCTAAGATGACAATCCAAGGAAAAAGAATACAAGATAAGTCAAGGAAGCTAAGATGATTTAACAACCAAGCAGAAGGTGATCCGTCCCTTCTACCATTGCACATAATCTTAGATCCCAGGGGCTGATCAGATAGGTTGCTCTGAACCCTGCTATTCCAGGAGTCCCTCAACTGTGCAAGTACATGTACTACAGACAGGTTCAACAGATCACAGGCTTTCACACAGGCTAATGCTCCAGGATGGTACAGAGAGATATACATATGCCCTGCCCTGCCCTCCCCACCAACCTCTAAGAACTGAACAGTCTTACTCACCAGTAAGCGCCTGCAGTAGCCAAAGCGCCTGCTACCATCTTCCCCAGTCAGCATGAAAGAAAAGGTTTCACTGAAACAGGAAAGAGGGAGAGGTCTGGCATCAAAGAAGTAATGAAGAAGACTCAGGACATGGCTCCCAAAATAGGGACTGCCACCTCAGGTTACTTTAAGAAATTAGGGTGAAAAAATAAATAAAAGGGAAAAAAAAAAAAAAAAAAGGAAAGGAAAGGAAGTATGCTGAGACTAGGGCATGCCCCACTCAGTTGTACGCCACTATAGGGAGAATGAGTCTGCATCCTCTTCCCTCCTAGAGCTAGACCAAGTCAGGTCTCACCTGCTGTATTCTGACACAGGGAGCCAGTCCTTGGCATCTGGAAAGCAAAACTGGGGGATAGCTTTGAGCCTTTCTTCTGCCTCCCGCATCTGCTTGGTGGGTCGGTCCAGCTGCCAGGAAGAGGAATATAAGAGGTAACTGAGAGTGGCAAGGGGCAGGAGTGGGGTAGAGGGACAGAAAAGCAGCTCCTCCTGTGTGCTGGGGCCGTGGATGCAAACAAAATGGACAAGATTACCCCTGACCCTGCGTTCTGGTCTGGCAGGTGAAGTAACCAACATTTCAGAGGATGCCTCACATGAGACAAGCAGAGTCAAGAGAAGGAGAAGTGTACAAGTGGGAAGCTGCACCAGGCTTCTGAGGACACCTCAGAGAGGGTTCACTTCTGCTGCTTGACATGTGTGTGGGGAGCCAGTAGCCAGGAAAACAGCAGGAGAAAGAACAATATTGACAGGCAAGAGCAGAGCTACCTGTGGCTTACAAGGAAGCCAGACTGGCTGCTGAGCAGAGGGGTGCTAAGACACAAGGTCATGGGCAGGGGATTTCTTTAAATGAGAAGATGTTGTCAAAGGAAATGTAGTGGTGACTGTGTGACTCTAAAAACACACTGAAGGACACTGAATTGTAACCCTGAAGGGGTGAACTATCTACTAATAAAGGGCGGAGAGCACATGCACCAGGAAGCAGTGGGAGGAGCATCCGGGATGGCGCACTCACCTTGGGAAACTGATAGGAGACTTCAGGGAGGTAGGTGTTCCGAGATGGCTTCTTCTTGAGGGACACAACCACAAAGTACTCAAAGAGCTCCCGCTCCTGCCATTCAAGCAGCTGCAGCTCCAGTGTCCGATAGCTGGGTGCACGCTTCAGCATCGACTGGATGTGCACCAAGCGCTGTGTGTGGGCTGGGGGCAGGCCTCACATTAGGAGACGGCCAGACTGGCCACTCAGAGATCCCCCATCAGCCCCAGCTCGGAATAACTTCTATGTACAGAAGGTGGCCTTAAGGGTGCCAGAGGACAATTTTCTCAGTTTATGGCACAATTCTTGCAACCAAAAGAGTTGATTATAATCTGAACCCACCCCTGGCCCTCCAGATTCACAATATTTATAAAGCAAATCTAGTAGCCAGTCTCCACAAACAATGGCTTGGGAAGAATGGACAGTTAACAGCTTTAAATTTGGCGATGGGAGACCAACTTTTGGACTTAACACTGAAGGGCTGAGCTCCAAGAAGGAATTTCTCTATAGCCTGCTGCTCTAGTGGTCTGCTAGCTGGCTTTCCTGTTGACGTTCCCCACACCCCAGGGCCAGTCTAGGACCCTGGGCCCATGCATGCAGAAGATCGAGCTGATTCCCTGGGGATGGAGAGGGGGACAAGAGGGTGTCACCTTACCTTTGAACCTGTCATCAGAGTCACTCTCGCTTTCACTGTTCTCATCTGGAAAAGGAAGAACAGGCAGACACTGGCCTACAGCAAAGGTGTTTGGAGTCTACTTCCCAAATTGTAAAAAAAGGGTTTTAACATTTATCGTTTGTGTGTGTGCTTGTGTGTGTGTGTGTGTGAGAGAGAGAGAGAGAGAGAGAGAGAGAGGCAGAGAGAGAGAGACAGAGAGAGAGAGAGAGAGAATATGAATGAATGAATGAATGAATGAATGAATATGGGCTTGTGTGTGCAGCCATGTTGCCATGTTCATGTGGAGAGCAGAAGGCAGCTTGCAGGAGTTGATTCTCTCCTTTTAACACATAAGTTTTGTGGCTCAAACTTTAGGTGGCCAGGCTTGTCAGCAAGTGCATTTATCCGCTAAGCTTTCTTGCTGACCTGTGAGCCTCCCAACGTTACCAATGAGGAACAGACCTAAACCTAGTCTGGGCTACTCTGGGCCAATGATAAGGCAAATGGCTCAGGACCAGGATACTTCAGAGATCAGGCCTCCAGTGCTAACCTATATGCAAACACCTATTGGGTGAAGCTGAGGGCCTAAGTTGAAGGCTGAGCCTCAGGGAGGCCTAGATGCCTGGAATACAAAGGACCTACCTCAGTCCAAGATTTGAAATGGAAAACAGACCACAGTGCTCAGTAAGTCTGGCCTTTCCTCTTGCCCAAAGCAGATTCCCACATGTCCTAACTCGGGGCCTCAAAGACTTTGGACTACAAAGTCTGAAGGAAACCATCCTAGAGCTAATTTCCTCTCAGGCCCTTCCATTTATGTGGCCATTTTGTGGAAGGGTGCTATCCTCCTACAAAGCAGAAAGATCCCATTACTATTGCAGGTGAGATAAATTAAAGTCAATCTACATCTCTCCCTATTCCTGATATTCATGGACCCCCAAAGGTGACCCAGCTTAGACATCAACACCTACCTCTCAATGATGCTGTCTCAAGGCTGGACATAGACAGCTTTTTCAACCTCTTCTTTCCTCTCTTGGCATTATAGATAGAGTTAATTCTTTGGACAAGCTGTTAAAAAAAAAAAAAAAACACAGAGAAGGTGAGGTAATTCTACCACCAGCTGCCCCTATTTCCATGAAGATATATTACGCATCCAGTCTATCACTTATAGGTGTGCAAGAGCTTTGTGCACTGGTCCAACAGGGTCCAGCACTGGTCTTCCTATTAAAATGACCACAGTGGAGGCTTACCAGCCATCCTTGGTAGTTCTCCATCTACCCTGCACCCTAGGAGTAGGCTCCTGCCCCAACACTAGGACACTAAACTTAGCTCCCCAAAGGAAGGAACTGTGATCAAACTAGACAGGATGGGAGCTCCTGGGTCCCAAGAGTCATTGAACCAACTGAGACAAAGAGTTTTTCAGATATAAAAACAGGAACAAGGATTCTAGCCTTTCCTCTCTGGGCCATAACCTGGGGCCTGACAGGAAGAAGCTAAATTCTCAATATACCCAAGCATTGTTTTCAAGCTAAAAATACCATTTAGCGAAATCCTGCTGCTTTGGGCTGAGGACCGGGCACATGGACACATGTGCAAATCATTGCTGAAAGCTCTTTGATTTTGAGACATGGGAAGAGCTGGTCTGAATCTTCAGGTCCCTGAAAGTCCAAAGATGTTTATGTGCACAAGAACTCAAATCCATCTGTCATACTGGGTAACGGAGTCTCAGTCAGCTAGTCTTTTTTCTCCTCTAACATGTCAGTACTGCAATCTTCTTGATAAAGAAGGGATGGGGTGCGGGGGAGGAGATCCTCAATCTATTCAAGGGGAACTAAAAAAGTAGCCCAGATTAGAGGAGGAAGGAAGGAAGGAAGGAAGGCCGGCCGGCCAGAGCGTAGGTGGTTGCCTGCCCACCCATCTGCCTAGAGCCCTGGGCTCAATGTAGGAAGGATACCTTGGGAATTCGACGGGACCTGCGGCTGGACAGCAGCTCACTTGTGGTGCTGAGGCTGTCCTCATTGAGGCTGGAGGGTGAAGATGGCAGGCTCAACTGAGCCAGCAGCATCATGTCATCATGGCTATGCCTCTTGGGTAATCGTGGCAAACGATGGCTCTTCCTTTCTGACCAGTTCCCACTGCGCAGGGACTGGCTGCTGGGTTTCAGGGTCAGCTGTCATGGGGGACAGGATATGAGAGAGAGGCTCACCACAAATGTTTTATCAGTATCTGTCTGCTGGTATCTGTGGACAGAAGCTAAAAGGCTGGCATCTTCAGCTCTCACTAGTTCCCTGTTAGAAATTCAATATACTAGTGTTTTCTCTTTAAAGACCTTAGCAGTTCACTGGCCAGGTAAGTGCTAGATTAAATACTTGCTTCCTCAAAGAAAGTTTTACTGCTTCTGCCAGAAAAGAATAAAGAAAAAGATCATCTACTAAGCAGAAAGAGGAGACAAAGCAGGAATTTCAAGGCACTGTCTGAACTTTGCGACAGAGTGACTGTGGATAAGAGAACCAGTCTTTCTACCTCCTCAGTTCTGAAGCCTGCCTGCTAACCTGCTCCGTTACGTAAGCCTGACAGCCCAGCCATGCTCACTTCCCCCAGAGAACAGGGGTCTTGGGCTGTGGCCACTAGAGTTGAGTAAAGCAGACCTCACATTCACCTGGCTCCCTCTCACCATACCATGCCGGGCTGCCTCATTCTCTGACCCTGGACATCCTCAGTTAACAGCTGATGTTTTTCAGTACAGAACACCTAGTTGGCTAATTGATAGTGGGACTGCTGGGAAAGCAGGCATCTCCTGAGAGCCCTCACGTTTTGTCTCAATCTGCCTCTTCTCAATTTTCAGCAAATCCTTTTCTTTCCATTGCCAATATCTTTTTCAGGCTAATCAGTCTAACAATACAAATCCAATAGAAGCCCATTTGAACAGAGTACATCAGAAGGACAGATGCACTATCAAAGCCACCACATGATTTCAAAGCCAGAAAAAAATTAGGCACTTTTCTGTCCAACATTATAAATTATCCAGGTCCTTGCATATGTCCAGTTAAAGAGTTACGTGGGTCGGTCAGAGACAGCTGGCTTCCTTACCCTCCTGGCTTGCCTGCATCCTAGGACTCTGGATAATGAGACAAGCTCAGAATGAGCTTGTCTAAAGTTTCTTTGGGCCTTTCAGCTTTCTTCTCTCTCCCTTCCTTCGCTCCATTCTTCAAACACTTCTTTATTGTTCTTTAAATTATTTATTTTATGTACATGAGTGTTTTGCCTGCATATTTATATGTGCACCACTTGTGTGCCTGCTATCTGTGGAGTTCAGAAGAGGGCATCGGAATTCCCCCAAACTAGAGTTGCAGATGGCTGTGAACTACCATGTGGGTGTTGAGAACTGAATGTGGGTCCTCTGAAAGAAGAGTAAGTGCTCTTAACTGCTCTCCAGCCCATTTTTATTTTGTTTTGAATGTGTGTGTGTGTGTGTGTGTGTGTGTACGCACACATGTGTCTGTTTGAATGTGGTTATACAGACGCAGGGCTGACTACAGCTTTAGGTGTTGATCTTCACCTTCCAATTTGTTTGTTCCACATTGTTTGCTTCTGCATATATCAGGCTAGGTGACCCACTTCTTCAATTCTCCACTTTGTCTTGCTATAGGAACATTGGGATTATAGACCATTGCTACTGCATTTGGCTTTACATGGGTTCTGGAGAATCTGTGCTCAGGGGTTCACATTGTCCAGCAAAGCATTTTACACACTGTGCTATCTCCTCATTCTCAAACACTCCTTATTCCCTTCTGCCAGTCTGCTCGCTATGTGATTGTAGAAGACTGGCTACACTCACTTCTTCCATGGAGAACGAGGCTCTACACTCTGGCCACCAGGGCTCAGCAAGGTAGGCCTCGTACTCAAGTAGCTCCCTCACTACAATGTCCTGGGCTGCCCTTCTCTCAGCCCTAATCCATATACCCATCCTTAAACACTGATGCTTTTCAGTACAGAGCCTACATGGCAGTGGATCTCACATACTTCCAGGAGATTAGCATCCTACCTGCCTGCCCATAGGGTTTTCAACATGGTAGAAGTCCCTAGGTACATAACTCTTCCCTGAGGCAACCCCTCTGCCAAGTGCTAGTGAGAACAATGACTAAGAAAAGCTTGAAACCACCTGTGTGCACAGGCCCTCACTAGCTGGTTCTCCCAAGTCCTGCCATGGACCCTCAAATTCCACAACTAAGATAATTTGGGGCAGAGCTGCAGAATGTCTAGTATCTAAGAAAGCCCTGTCTTCTTACTTGCTACTAAGAGGAGTTTGTAAGAGCTCCTGGTTTGGTTTTCTTGCTAGAACCGAAACACACACACACACACACACACACACACACACAGAGAGAGAGAGAGAGAGAGAGAGAGAGAAGGCAAGACAGGATGCCCTAAGTGCACATCTCAATTGCCACAGCAGTTTCACCATGGCAGAAGGCCCTGCATCCCTGCATGCACAGCTCTCTACTGAGCAAAGTCCTCTGCTAGCCAGGAAACAGCATGAGTAAAAGCTTGAGGACAGGCCCTCACACTGCCTAGGCCAGAACTGCATTACCTGCAGGGGTGGGTTGTTGTACTTCCTGTCTTGGGGACTCCACATCCTGTGCAAAGAGTCCAAGGAGTTCTCAGACAGTTGCTGGGATTTGCGTCCAGCTCTCCGGTTCTTTAAGTCCACATCCTCATAGGGATTCTCCTTGGGGAGCCCTCCTGCAGAGGAGGCAAATTAGAGAAGAGAAGGAAAGAATGAGAGAGAGAGATACACGCACAATTCCTGTGAACCACAGAGAATATCTTCTGCCTGGCCCTTCAGCTCATGAGTCATGCAGCTGCCTGTCTGCAGCAGGGAGGCTACAAACAGATCTTGGCTCCAAGTCCAACAGTGGAGGCCCCCACTCCCCACCTCCAGTTCAGCTCAGCTCAGCCTTGTCTGGCCACTGCTTTATAAATTAGGGATTGCACAAGACTGGCAGAGGACGAAGCTGACACTACAAGGCTCCCTGGCTCTAGCCCTTCTGCTGGTAAAGCCCCCATAGATTGGCTTCTGGAAAGGCTTTCAGAGATCCCATAGCCATCCCTTTACTCAACTCTCTGTGGGTCTCTCTGGGTCCAGTTCAGGGGTAAGCATGAAAGAACTCAAAGACCTCCAGGGAGCAGGGCTTTGCTAGATTCTCCTCTAGCCCACTCCTATGCTCGCCAAGTCATTCAGGAAGAGATACTGTCTCAGGCAACCAGAGGGCCAAACAGCCATAGTGAGTGCTCAGTGAGACTTTGTTCTGTCCTCTCTGAGCATGTCAGCTACCGTCTCTACTGGTAACCTTGGAGAGAGAGAATCCTCATTATTCCCCATTTGGCAGAGACTTTTCTGCAGTGACATGGGAATGTGAAAGGCTTGGAAAGAGTCCAGGCCAAAAAAAAAAAGAGAGAGAGAGAGAGAGAGTCCCTTAAGACTGTAAGATTTTTGAGATTCATCCTTTCTGGAGTTATACCTTCCTGGGCCACCCCCTCTCCCATATGTAAGAGGTTTCCTTCCTTCCTTCCTTCCTTCCTCCTTCTTTCCTTCCTTCCTCCTTCCTTCCTTCCTTCCTTCCTCCTTCTTTCCTTCCTTCCTCCTTCCTTCCTTCCTCCTTCTTTCCTCCTTCCTTCCTTCCTTGTATGTGAGTACACTGTAGCTGTCCTCAGACACACCAGAAGAGGGCATCGGATCCCATTACAGATGGTTGTGAGCCACCATGTGGTTGCTGGGAATTGAACTCAGGACCTCTGGGAGAGCAGGCAGTGCTCTTAACCTCTGAGCCATCTCTCCAGCCCTAATGAGGCTTTTCTAACACACAGTAATTAATGCCAAGGAGTCATGCTGCTTCATCAGTCTGAGTGTAATCCAAGCAGTGACACCATGGTGGGTGGTAACAAGACCCAGAGACTCCTTACCAATACAACCCTTACTCCCCCCTCCCCCCCGGCTGTTTTCTTGCCCTAGACTCACTGCTACTGGTTGGGTAAATGGCGAGCCCCATGCCTAACCTGCAGATGCCTGTATGTATCTTACATCCAACTCCTACCAGGTTGGAAATAGAAGCTGCTGGGGTTGCAACTCACTTAAACAGGATACAGAAGGAAATGCAACCCCAGCATGCTTGGCGATTCTTCAAGAAGCTGAGGTTCTCCTAAACTGTAGTATCTATTTATTAAATAAGAAACCACAATGACTTTAGGAAATGCCTTTCCAGAGGTGGGGGAGTGAGGATACAGACTGTAGCAGGAGCAATATAGATCTCTGTAAACTTATGAGTCAAGGATGAGTCAAGAAAAGAGCTGGGGTTGGATTAAGTGATTCCCAACACAACATGCTCCCCAGCAACAGAGCACAGCTTTTCCTGTAACTGCCATGCCATTAAAATGACTCTTCTCCATTCCAGGGCCCTGACTAAGTAAAGCTGGCTCAGCGGCCCTGTCTGGAGAAGCGAAGTCTCAAACCCAGCATCCGCTGCACGTTTTTCCAGCCCACTTCACATGAGGTGTATTTCTGGAGGAAATAGGGTAGATTTTCTACTTCTTGGTCCCTACCTAACAAATATCTTACAAGGTTGAGAGATGAAGGGGATGCAGACTAGAAGAATGCTAGGACATAATTATTCTTCTGATCTGTAAAACAGGACCTGCATATTACTGTCCAGATTAGGGCTGGAGAAGTACTTGTTTATATTTATTTCACACTCATTCAGATTGTCTTGGACCAAGTGACTGGCCAGAGTCCACATTATCTCCAGGCTATAAGGAGATCCGTCTCAATCTCCTTCCATCACAGGTTCTTGGAGTTCATGAACTGACCTGACCATTTATAGGACATTTACTGCAATTCTGGCCTTTCAATACTACCCTGATATTACTCTCCCTTAGTTACAACCAAAAAGGCTTATACATTATCAAATGCCACCTCGGACGGGGAGGAAAGATGCAGGAGGAAGGGAGGGGGCGGGAGGAAGATGGGCCAGCAAAGAGATGAATGGAACGGCCCCTTGACTCCTGTATCTGATGCTTCAGGTTATTTTTAAGCTTCCTTTTAGTGTCTGAGGGCCATGCTCTGAGTCCTAGGTCTAATTCTTTTTTTTTTTCCTTCATCTTCTTCTCTTTTTCTTTCCTTCTTTCCCCAGAATCAGAGCGTTGACAATTGATATAGAATCTAGAGCCTTAAGGAAAAAGTGTAAGATGAATCCCCGAGAAGCAGCACAAGCAAAGCATGGCTGCATGTTGATGACACCTTGGGAAGGACGGTTGGAAGGCACCAGCTCGAGTATGCTGGAACTGCCTCTGTGGGAAGGCCTTCAGCACCGATTCTTCCTGCCCAGCCCTAGTGCAGGCTTCTTTCTTCTCTAAACTAAGTAACCCACTAGTCACCACACTCTGCTTCTCAGCCTTAGTTGATCTCTGATCAGCTCAAGTCCACTACTGTCCTCTGCTGGGGACTCCCAATCATCTCTGCAGGTAGGTAAGATGCCTAGAAGTATGCATGGGCAAAGAGCAAAAAGATGGTGAGTTCTAGAGCCAATAAACTGAATTTACCAAGAAAAACAAAAACAAAAACAAAAACAAAAACCACAGTGCTCAGAGCACCCCACAGTGAAAGCTGGGGAGGCCAGAGCTGAATGGAGAGATAAGGTGACAATTTGTCAGGTACTTTTGTGAGACTGGGATTTAGACAGGCTGCACACCTTACGATTGCAGCCCTGCCCATATGGTTTCCTCAGGGCAGTCTACACAGCATTAGAGGGTGACAGAGTGGTAAACCAAGGCTGCCTCTGTGCAGCCCCATCTCATCAAGCTTGGCTTGGGAAACCAGAGGTCTCAACCTTTCCCAGCTTTGCAGACAAGATAAGGGCCAGAGGCATCCCCAATTACTTCTGCTTTGCACTCTTCTGAAAGAGGCTTCCCAGAGCCCAGTCTCAGCCTACTGATCCTTCTAGAAGACTCTCCGTCTATCAGGTCCTAGTCCCACTCCTTCCTACAGCTCTTTTGGCTGCCACACAGGAAAACTGCCTTCTTTATTCCCTACTCATTCATAAACTAGAATACTAGTTTAGAAAGGAGTGCGTCCTTTCCAACATACCCACAACACTCCAAGCTTCCTGGGCTGGACATATAACTAAGGCCTTTGGTCTCTAGCTTCCCTTCCTAGCAATCCTCTGGCTCCAACTGGCTGTTTCTCCTGGGTCTCCGCCTTTCTCACTTCCTTATACAGGAGGGGAAAGGGCCAGGCTGGGGGATACTTCCCTTGGGGACTGCTGTTACCCTCATTCCCCACAGCCCTGGGCACCTGTCCCTCTTTGCTTCCAACTGTACCATCCATGCTTGTAGGTTCCCTCTGCTCCTGACTGTTGCCCAGCCTGAGGGTGAATGAGAACCGTGAAATAGAAACCGGAAAGGCTTTACTGGCCAGACCTGCTCTGACTTGTATCCCACTGATATTCCTATATCCTAGCCCAGGTTCCTTGGTTAAGCAGATGCCACTCTACAGAATTCCTTAGCAAGCTGCTTCCTACAGTGCATTTCCCCTGTCAGGCTCACTTCAGCTGCCTTCACAGAACAGCAGCATCTTCTAAGTCAGAAGGACAAACACTAACAGCTTCAGAAAGCAGCAAGGCAACAACCTTCAGCTGCCTTCACAGAACAGCAGCATCTTCTAAGTCAGAAGGACAAACACTAACAGCTTCAGAAAGCAGCAAGGCAACAACTTTCTTTTTGACCCTTACTACTGCAAATTAGCAGGCTTTGAAATCGCAGCCTTTCTGGAGTATCCCACCCTGTACCCTTCAGGCAGCATCCCTGATATGGGCAGGAGGCCAGTATATTTTCCAGAGTACCCTGCTCATGTTTGCTTCTAACAGAGATGACCTATTAGCCTCTGGAACAATGGGCTACAATCTCTAACAGTCCAGGAGCGCCAGCCCAAAGGAATGAACCCAAGATGGAGATTTAACACAGGTACTTTCTGTTTTCATTGTAAGATCCATCATCATAGGCCGAGAGCACAGCTTATTTTATCCCAGTTGACCTGAAGTACCACAAAGCTGCTTAATCTAGTTGGAACCAGAAAGAGTCTTAATCACACAAGGCAGAGGCTGGGTAAAGCCCAGAAGTCAGAGCCACTGATCAATCCTAGGCAAGAAAATGAAAATGACCTTCAAAGTTGAACAACAAGAGAGCTCTGGAAGTCTCTAAGAGTTCACATTCTTGAATCTCTTTGAAGGAAGTAGAGGGAAAACCAACCAGAGTCTAACAGAACTGTCCTCCCTTGTATTTTTTCTTCTGGCCTCTCTGGTTAGGTCACAAGATTCAGATTGAGCTGCTGTGGAAGATACAAAACAAAAAAATATACCCAGGGCATTGTCCTAACGACTCGGAGCTACCTCCACCCCAGCTTGCAAACCGCAAGCACCCAAATCAGTGCCTGGTCGCCGTCTCTTCCCTCCCTTTTTCTTGTACCCCCCTTTCCTTCTTCACAAGAACCCCAAAGTTAGGTGAGTTATTAGAAAGATGCCTAACCCCAACTTTACCATGTATAGCACTTGCCCCTAGTTTCACCACATCCATCCAAGAAGCAGCCAAGCGCTCCCATGTTTCTTGTCTCTTCATATAATATCCCAAAGTAGAAAAGAGTCTCCTTAACCCAGGAGAGGCAGACACCCTCCTTTCCTAAGAAGGCTCAGGAAATAGCTCTGTGCCCAGGATAGTGTCTCTAAAATTTCCCCTCCAAACAGAGTCTTGAATCATGAACTGGTGGGTATGTGTGTGTGTGTGTGTGTGTGTGTGTTCTTGTCTCCTGATAGTTCAGTTGCTATAAAAATATATCTACCCCTGGAATCCTTGGGCAGGACAGAAGGGTCTCCTAAGCCTTGTAAGAAGACAGTAATGATCACAATTCTTCCTGCCAGTTGTGCTGCAGGGATAATAGAAAAACTACAGCTTCTGCCGTCCTATAGCGTCCTAGCGGATCGTCCCAAGAGCCCTGAGCAGTAATGATAACGTTACAATTCCTGCCAACTGGAAAAGACCCTGTAGTAGGAGGCTGGGACGGTGGGACAAGGCTAGAAAGATGAAGCAACAGAGATATCATCTTACTCGGTAGACATTTTCTTATACACTGGGATACTGAATCTGTGTGAGGAGGTAAGAAAACAGAGCAGGCTGGAAGCGTCTCTGGTAGATTAGCTGAGATGAAAGTTGTACAAACCAGAGCACACACTGAATCATCCCTCTTATCTGCTCACCTTGATTCTGGATCTTTGACTCTGGTCCTCACAGCTCCGTGTCAGCTCTGAATACAGAGCTGTCATTTCACAAGCAGTTAGAGAAAGGCTTCTCTCCCCAGTCTCCTGTTGTCAGAGGCCCGTGTTCCTGAAGTCTTACCGCTACAATGCACTTTTTTTCCAAGGAGACATGCTATATGTCCTATACCTAGGACAGCAGTATGTCTGTGGGTCTGAATGTGGCTACCACATTCCAAAAAGTGCTGGTCCAGTAACTGGTAGAGGAAACTATGCAGGTTAGTGAAATAGCTCAGTGGCTAAGAGTTCTTGCTGCGCTTGCAGAGAACAAGAGTTCAGTTCCCAGCAGGGAAGTGCTTCAGACTTTCACAAGCACCAGGCATGCACATGGTGCGTAATGGCAGAACTGAGACACATAAAATAAATAAAGCTAAAAAAAGGAAGGAGGGAACTATGAAGAGATGGCACAGATCAAATGGGGAAGCAGATGACCCCTGCTCCATAAGATTCTCATAGCCTAAGAGTCTACTGGGGCCACTGTTCTCTCTCGTGTTAATTACGACCATGTTCTCCTGATTCTAGGCTAGAGACAGAACAAGATGACACAAAAATAAGGACAGCATAATGCATCTCCCTGCTTTGTTGACTTATTCAGAGACTTTTTTTTTTTTTTACATAATCAGAGGCCCCCTGAAGAAGGTAAGGATAAAACTAAAATGAATATCAAAAATAGCCAGATGGGAGCACACACTATAATCTTGGAACTTGAAAGGAACTTAGAGTTCTAGGCTAATCTGAGCTGCACAGCGAAAGACTTGTCTCAAAAACAGACAAAAATACCCAAAATAAACCAAACCCAGGACTGTGTGCTCTCTTCCTTTGTAGATCCTTGAAATCAGGCCTGCTAACACCATGCTTGCGCCCATGCTAGACAGCAATGCTAACAGTTCTGCTCTTCTTCGGAGCAAGAAGAAGGAACGCTGCCAAACTATACTCTTCAGGTGTTTGTACAGAATACACCCTGGAAGGTAAAGATAGCAGCTATGGCCCACCCAGAGGCTATCTGTTCTGACCAGAAACTGGTTTTGTAGGGCAAAGATTGAGCAGATTTACTAGAAGTCCTTGAAAAAACCCAGGATCTCTTAATGTGAGGACACAGACTCAGTGTTTGAAGCCTCTACTGAGTCCTTCATCTCATGTCTTTTTCTAGAATCTATGAAACTGGGCTATGCATCTGAATATCTGTGTCTCCTCAAAATAAATATCAGAAAGCTTTGTGATTGGGTCTCTGGGAGGGAATCAGGTCAAGAAGGCAGAGTTCTCATAAAGAGTTAGTGGCCCCATAAATGGACTCCATTGAACTCCCTCACCTCTTGGGCCATGTGAGGACGCTGGGAAGTCACAGATGCCTTTGAACCAGGAAGCAGGTTTATAGCAGATGCCACATCTGCCCCTGTCATTTCCTCAGCACACTTAATCCTAACAACAATTTTTCTGAGATTTTATTTATTTGTATTTTATGTGTGTAAGTGCTTGTCTGAATGCATATCTGTGCACCGTATGTGTACAGTGCTCCTGGAGACCAAAAGAAAGCATAAGGTCCCCTGGGACTGAAGATACGGACAGTTATAGGCTGCTCTATGGTTGCTGGGACTTGAACTTGAGTCCTCTGGAAGTGTGTCCAGCGTTCTTAACCATTGAGCCATCTCTCCATTCCCACTAACAACAATCTTAAGTAGTATTACTATTAGTGTTAATGTTCACATTCTCACACTGCTATGGTTTTCCAGAAAACCAGAACAGAACAGTTAAGTGATTTGCCTAACGGCACAGCTAAGGAAGAGTATTTGTTAGGCGCTCAAGTCTTCCAAAAACACAAGAAAGGAATGGCGTCCTTTGTCCCTTCCTGTGGTCCCACAGGCCCTCTGGATTTCAGCTCACTCAGGAACTACCTAAGGTGCACCACGGTGTTCCACACGAGATGAGCCTACGAACACCTCTTCTAGTAGCTGTTCTACAGCCCCAGGGAAGGCCCCCCACCTCCACCATTGCTTACCCACAATATCTTCATATGCATTTTCTTCTAAAGTGCTTTTGGATCCAAACTTGGGTTGACTCTCAGTACCATTCTCAGTAGGAGAAGAGGGGTACAGGGATTGGAGACTGGATGCATCCTCAAACTCAAAGGATTTTCTGTAGACAGCAAAAGAATCATTTAGCTGGACCAGATCCCTCTGTGTTGCTGGGAGTGGCCATGGAAAATAGTAAAGACCAGAGGCCCTGCTTCTTGAACCTGTTACTGTACCTCTGAGTAAGAAGACAGATGGTCTGAGCCAGGCAGTGGTGGCGCACGCCTTTAATCCCAGCACTCGGGAGGCAGAGACAGGCGGATTTCTGAGTTCGAGGCCAGCCTGGTCTACAGAGTGAGTTCCAGGACAGCCAGGGCTATACAGAGAAACCCTGTCTCGAAAAACCAAAACAAACAGACAGACAGACGGTCTGAAGGGCCCCAGTCTGACTGACTGTAATACACTTATCCTTTACAATACCAGTAAGAGGTAATAACTTCCACAGTTCAAACATCCTGTCTGAACTAGTGAGATGATAACCTGGCAGGAAAAGGCACTTGCCACCAAGCCTAATGACCTGAGTTCAATCCTCAGGATTCATGCGGTACAATGAGAGCCAAGACATTTCCTTTCTTTTCCTTCTTTCTTTCTTTTTTTTTTTCTTTCCTTCCTTCCTTCCTTTCTTTTCTCTTTTCTTTTTTATTGAGACAGGGTTTCTCTACATAGTCCTGACTGTCCTAGAACTCTCTCTGAAGACCAGGTTGGCCTCAAACTCTGCCTGTTTCTGCCTCTGGAATGCTGGGATTAAGGTGTGTGCACCACACCTGGCTGAGAACCAACTCTTATAAGCTGTCCTCTGTCCTCCACATGCATGCCTAAAATAAAAATGTAATTAATTAAAAACAAAACCATGGTTGGATGCCATGTCAATATACCTGTTCTGGTGTCTCTCACTGGCCTTCACAGTAGTGCTGGCAGGTTTTGTGCCATTTACAAGTAAGGAGATTGAAGTGACAGAGGCAGGGTTTTCCAAGGCTGCCTCTTTCAGAGTCTAAGCTTCCAACCACAATTCTGGCCTCTCTGACCTAGAAAGCACCATTTCTTGAGGAGAGTCTACAAGTCCCAAAGGAATAGAGTTCAATCTCCTGCATGGGCTCTGAGTAGGTCATTAGGGTTTGATACTGGAAGGTCACTTCCAGGAATGTTAGAGGAAATGGTACAGGATGGCTTGCGACATGAGAAGTGTTAAACCCTCAAAAAAAAGGTCAGCCCTCTTCTCTAGTAAAGCTAGTTCCCTGTTCCTTTCTATCCCCCAGAAAACCTATACTGCAGAATTACAACCATAGCTTCTTGGGTCCTAAGAGGTCTTGAGACTGCAGCACTTCTTCCTCTCCTCTCATCTGAGTCGGGATGCTGGCTGAATCATCTCTCCAAGGCATGTCCCTCCCAGAGAAAGCCAACTAGGTGAGCAGGTGAATCTGACATGGCATCTGACGCATTTTGTTTTTATTATATTTATTTATTTGAGGCATGCATGTGTAGGTCAGAGAACAACTTGTTGGTTGGCTCTCCACCACATGGGTCTTCTGAATTTCCCCTTCATGTCCCTTGGGGAAACAAGTGCAGCATGACTGAACCTTCTCATTCACGAGTGTCTCTCTCTTCCAGTGACATCTTCTCTTTCTTGTTTCTTGAACACTCATCTTCAGAGCCTTGGGTTGCAAGTCAAGGACTGACTACACCACCCTCTTCAGCTCACCTGACCTCTCCTTACCATTCAACGTAACATTTCTTTCTTATCCTGGGACGCTCTTGAACTCCCATGATAAATCAACATTAGTTGTCATGCACCTCAGGTAATTATTTTTTACGCCCTAATGAAGGATTCTTTTTTGTTAAAGGGTGGACTTATATTTATTATTTCCAGACAGTGTTTCTCTATGTAGTCCAGCTGGCCTAAAACTCACTATATAGACCATGAGGGCCTCAAACTCTGAGATTGTGTCTCTAAGTTTCTGAGTGCTAGGACTGAAGGCGTGTTCCACTATGTCCAGCTCTAATGGGCCTTTTACATGTCAGGGTTTCTTAGAATTCTGTCTTTAGGTATCCCTTTCTGACATGTACGAATATCCATGGCCAAGTATTTTATTCCTGATGCCTCATAAATTTCTGTTTTGGCCAAGATTTCCCAACTAAATAGTCAAATACTGTATAAATGAGATCAAATCTTCATTGGGGTAAGAGCAGATTTGACATCTTATGCAGGTGCCAAGATGAAGGCTAACATATTACCTATCATCAAGATAAATACTGTCTATTTCCAATGTATGCATGTATGTACATATTCATGTAGATGTGGAAGTCAGACTTGGTTAACTTCCTTGATTATTCTCCACTTTGTTTTTTGAGGTTTGTTTTGTTTTTTGAGATAAGGTCTCACTCTGTGTAGCTTGGCTGGGCTGAAACTCACTATGTAGATTAGGCTGGCCTCAAACTCATAGAGATCTGCCTGCCTCTCAAGTGCTGGGATTAATTAAAGGCGTGTGCCATTCTTGTGTGCCTTGTTTCTTTGAGACTCAGTCTCTGGAGCTCATTGTTTCAGCTAGTCTGGCTAGCCAACAAGCTCCAGGGACCTGCCTGCTTCAACTCCATCCCCATGAGCTGGGGTTGCCATGTTCCATGTCCAGTATTTACATGGGTGCTGGGGATATGAACGCCAATCTTCGCCCTTGTGTGGATAGTATGTAGCTGACTGAACCAGCTCCCTAGCCTCTCTTCCTCAAAAATTTTATCAACCTCCTTGGTTAAGCACAATAAATATCTGTCTTTCATTTCTTTAAAATAAGTCTGTAAGAAGCATACCTGACAAAACTTACCATCATACACTCCTCCAGAGGAACACGGTCTAGGTTCAGACAAGCAAGCACACCAGCTTACACTTTCTGAACTGTTCTCTTTCTGCAAACTCACAGGCTGAAGTTTGCTAAATTCTTGAAAAGACTCCACTACAAAGTGTGTGTATATTTACATTACATGGAAAAAGTGATGTGTGGAAATACTCGTAACACCTTCAAGTCAATCACCTCTCCCCCACTCCCTCTTGCTACCTAGCCAATTGCTTCTTGTTAATCTAAATTTGTTAAATCAGTTATCACCTGCAGGAGTGGCCTCCCCTTACTTCGAAACTGAATTTAGATGCTTCTCCTCCAAGTCTCTACAGAGGAAGGTCTCTGCACTGCCTTCATGGTGTGTATTGTGATATCTATGATTTACATACGTATGAAGGAAGAACCCTGTCTTACTTGCCTCTGTGTCTTGTAGACCAGCACAAGGCTAGGCACACTGCAGGCTCTAGAAGGATGTTATCAGAAATGCATGGATATGAACAAAGCAAGCACAGTGGCAGGCTGGTAAATAATTTAAGAAGCCAGTAAGCACTCCTGGGATAGGCCAGAGCATACGACTATACATAAATGTGAAGTGCTCTCTCTGCTCAGGAGCCTGACAGAAACTGTGATCCTCCCTCTACACATGGGAATGGATATACACTCTGCGATGGGCTATGCTGGATGAAGTGTGAAGATGGTATCACACTAGAAAATTCCCAGAAGGGAAGCAAGCTGAATGCCCACCCAATCGGGGGTATATAGGATAAAGGTGAGAATTCCAAAGAATACTTGCTTCCGGCCTGCCACAGAATCAACAGATATCTTTCAACTGATCAGGAACCGATGGAAGCTCCCACAAAAGGTTGTTCTTGGATTTGGCCAAGAAGCTGGCGAAATATTTTTCCATATGCTTCTCTTTCAAGACCCAAGAACTGCCCTTTGAAGCAGAATGGGGCCATCTGTACAGGCTGGAGGCCCTCAAGAGAAAGGAATCATTGTCAACATCCCTATATCAATGATAAAGAATAATCCTCTGATAAAGTTTCATTTAAGGAATTAATTTTTAGTGTAGGCTCTTCATGTGGTATCGGTCCTTCAACAGACTGTTTTCTCTAGAAGACCTAAAATGAAGGTCGTTTTGACCTTCCAGTGATGGACTAAGGGACTGTTAGCATAGCTGGCTCTACACTAACAAAGCTAGCCAACACCTTCAGTACCCAGCACTGGCAAGAGTGGCTTTCATCCTTTCTTCCATTCAAGAGCCAGGCATGATGGTGGTACATGACTTTAAATCTAGTACTGAGACCAAGGCAAGAGTTCAAGGCCAGCCTGGTCTACAGCAGGTTCCAGGTCAGGCACAAAATGAAAGGAGGTAAGGGGTCAGAGGAGAGTACACATTTCTCTGCCAAAACTTCCAAACTAACAATTAATAATTCAGTGCTTCAGAACTTGTAGCATACTCTTGTGACCCAAGCACAATCTGCTCTTGCTTCTTCCATTTAAAAGAATGCCATTAGGTCCCACTTCCTGACACAGGAGGGGCATGCCTTACCTGTTCTGTGACTTCCGGTGACCACGCATGTCCTTCTTTGGTCTCCGAGTGACTGGTGGGGCTGGGGTGGAAGGCAAGGGGGGTGGAGCAGCAGGTGTGGGTGAAGGAGGTAGACCATTGCTTGGCTTAGTCTTGGGATTCTTGTCAGCCTCGTACTCAAAGGTACGCTTGGGTTTGGGAACAGGGTTCACAGCGGGATCAGGGGAGCTCTTTGAAGGCAGCAGCTGGGAACTAGAGCTATTTCCAGGGGTCTCTGACTTCAAGGAATCACTGCCTTCCCTGTCCAGGGGTGGGCCTGCCTCCCCAGCAACTCCGGCCACTCCTCCTGCCCTGCTGCTGGAGCTTACACTTGCAGTTCCTGTTGGCTCCTCCAAGGTGCCCAAGGTTCCAGTCTTCCTCCTCCCATGGTCTACACTGTAGCAGCTGCTAGGGAGCTGGGGGAGACCACAGCCAGGCTGCTCCTTGAGGGCTTGTTCAATTTTCTGGATCCGGCTCAGCACTGCTGAGCTCTCTTTCCTGATGCCATGCCCCCTGAGCAAGGCACTGGGCTCAGTCCGGCCTGGACGCTTCTCCAGCCGGTATAAAGAGTCCCGTACAGGAAGTGCCTCTGCCTCCTCCTCTGTCTCAGGGTAGGAACACTCAGAGAAGGTCCTGCTCATCCTCCGGAGGCCTTTGAAATCAAAGGTCTTTTCTGAGCTGCAGGGGGATGGCACCACACTGGGGCAGCCCACACTGGGGCAGCCCTCACTGACCGACCACTCGCTCCCAGGGCCCTCCCGCTTCTCTCCACACAGATTCATCCTGGGTGAAGCCTCCCGGCGACCTTCCCATGCTGAAATCTTCTCTCGGATACCCAGGCTATGGGCTCGGGTACCAGTGCAACTCAGCAAGATACTCCGTGGTCCAGGACCTAGGAATGGGGTGCTCTGGGCAAGGGGGAGACAAGAAGCCACACCCTCTACATCCTGGACTGCACCCTGGACAGTCTCCTTCTGGTCCTCTCTTTTGCGTATTGAAGGGGTTCTGTCCAAATAGCTGAAGCTGGTAGCCTTGAGGGTACAGATGGATGGTGAAGTCTCTGGGGAGGGATCCTGACCTAGGGGCGAAGGATTTCGAGAATGCCGATCCTTGAGGAGCACCTGGGATTTAGAGTGGCTGGGGTACCTGCAGGCTGAGGTTTCACTATCACTGAGTGGATAGATGGGACTTCTTGGTGGGTACAAAACTGGAGGTGGAGAGACTGACTGAGACCTAAGAGGAAAAAGAAGAAAAAAAGAAAAGAAAATGGTGAGTGGTCTAAAAACCAGAGGGACTCTGTTTTATTCTGATGTTCTGTTTCTATAGAAGTCTCAAAAATACTCTAAGGGCCCCCTCCCCAATCCTATCACTTGAGAGATGGAGACAGGAGGATCATTGAGCTCAAGGTCAGCACTGGCTACACATTGAGTCTGAGGCCAGCCTGAGTTGGTATGTCCAAAACAAAGAAAAAAAATTCTTCATTTAATATATATTGTTAAGGCTGTCCTCAAGTAAAGAATAGCTCTTTAGCCACAGCAGGCCAACCTCCATGAGCCTTTCTGTCTAGCTCATCCTCAGAGACCTGAGTAATGTACAGAGCAGAAGCCTATTCTTTTATAGACAAGAGAATCCCAAGATTTTGCATCTGCCAACTAGGGAACAGTAAAAACAGTGATGTACTGCAACGGGGCCAACTGGTTCTCTTAGAAGAAAGCAGACAGTGCTTTTTACATTATAAATATTCCTGAACTATCAAAATTATATCAGTGAATATGCAGATGAGAAGAGATGCCAATGAACAATTCTTATGAACTACAGCAAAACAAGCCCAACACATTCCTTTCTAAAGGATTCCCAAACACATGTGCCAAACCTGTTTGGTCTTTAAACCCTAGGATGTCAGGACTGTGATATGACACAAGATCCTACTATCCTGACCAGAATTAGGATCCCCAATGCATACAAAGGTTAGTCTGACCCCTCAAGAAAGAGTCCTTCCCACTCCCAGAAGGTTTGATGGAGTTGTACCCTGTGAAAGTGGTTTCATATCCAACAAGCAAGCTTGAAACCCATACACAAATCTCAGCAAACGTTCCTAAATACATGAACTCAATTGACAATTGTGAAAATTCTATTAGGTCATTACTATATATTACTATCTTCATGATGCAAATAAAAAGACAAGAAGAAGACTTAGAGAAATTACATATCTCGCCCAAAGTCCCTTAGATGTTAAATAATGAAGCTACAGTATGAATTTACACTACACCAAGTTTTTCTCGAAAGAGAAGACAGTACCAAAGGACTCTAAGTCTTAGCTCAGAGATACTTGCACACCCATGCTAATTGCTGCACTGTTTACAATAACTAAAAAGTAGAAATAACCTAGATATCCATCAACAGATGAATAGTCTAAGGCGATACATACACACAATGGGGTTTTACTCGGCCATAAAGAAAAATGAAATCATGGTATCTGCAGGAAAACAAACGGAATTAGAAATTTGTTGTTGTTGTTTTGTTTATTTTGCTTATTTTTCGAGATGGGGTTTCTCTGTATAAAAGAGCCCTGGCTGGACAGCGGTGGTGCACGCCTTTAATCCCAGCACTCGGGAGGCAGAGGCAGGCGGATTTCTGAGTTTGAGGCCAGCCTGGTCTACAGAGTGAGTTCCAGGACAGCCAGGGCTACACAGAGAAACCCTCTCTCGAAAAACAAGAAACAAAAACAAAACAAAACAAACAAAAAAAAAACCAAAGAGTCCTGGCTGTCAGGATGGCCTCAAACTCACAAAGAGCCACCTGCCTCTGGCTCCCAAGTGTTGGGCTCAAAGGCATTGTGCCACCACACCTGGCTTAATATTTTGTTGTTGTTTGAAATTTGTATATATTAAGCAAAGTGACCCAGATACATGTTTTCTCTTCATATACAGATCCAAGATTACACATACATTCATATATAATACATGTACTATAGGGGCCATGAAACTTTAAAAGGGGCTATGAACGCCTTTAATCCCAGCACTCAGGAGGCAGAGACAGGCGGATTTCTAAGTTCGAGGCCAGCCTGGTCTACAGAGTGAGTAACAGGACAGCCAGGGCTACACAGAGAAACCCTGTCTCGAAAAACAAGAAACAAAAACAAAACAAACCAAACGAACAAACAAAAGAAGGGACCATGAGAGTGAAAGAGGTTTAGGGTTGGAAGAAAGGGTGATAGGAAACATGCATGCACTCCAACTCTACAAGCAAATGATACGCTTATTTTAAAACTTTTTAATGGAGAAGAAATAAAAATAAACAACCAGTAAACAAACAGCAACTGCTTCCACCTTTGTGAACTCTGGGACCACCAAACATAGCTCACCAGAGCTCTCCAAGACACTGGACACAGCCCAGTCTACAACACAGCATTTATAAGAATCAGGGGACTTCGCCACTAGAGATCTTGTCTAAGTATCTATAAAGCCCTGTGTGAATGTTGAGCAAAAATGAGAGGAGAAGGTAAAGGTGAGTGAACTTACTGAAGAGAGCTGTGCACAAGCTTCCTCTTCAGCACATTTTTCTGGTGTCTACTACGATAATCACTGTCAATCCTTAAGAATTCTTTTTAAACAAGATTACTTCAAAGGTGGTAGGATTTTGCTAACAGTGAACCCACAGAAGGTTTGACTGATCAAAAACTGGGCTGCCCAGTTTCACGGCCTGCAGAGTTTCATGCCATCTCCAGGACAGCAGCCAGCTGCTCCTGAGCCAGTGGCTGTCACCACTTGCTCACATACAAAACTGGAGCTCTGGTGAGTCAAGGATTGGCTGACAATTCCCTGTTGGGTCAGTAGAGGCTGTGACCCAATCAACAGGAAACCTTGCATGCTTAAGTTGTTTTAAAAAGGCCAAGTCAAACAAGAGCCACCTCACATGTACATAGGCACAGACGAGAGAACTGCCATGTACAGCCAAGCTCATGACCAAAGAGCCTGCTCAGTGAGCAAGTGGGAACAGAAACCTCAAATCTCTGTAGTAGGCACTAGCAGAGCAGTGAGCTTAAGCAGACCCTAGCCTATGCACAATGGTCAGGGGTCTTGTTTTATAAAGGTACAGATTTTTAAAAGGGGATTAATCCAGGTCCCTACAAAGATAAGTCACTGGGTTCCACAGAGGACTCTGTGTTGGTGACTCTCAGCTGGAGATGGGAAAAATGCCTCCACAGGTTGCTGTTCCCAAGTTAGGGACAGGCTCAGAAGAATTTGTCATTTCTCACAGTAGGCTTAAAGAAAGGTACAATGCTGTGGACAGGTGTCTGGATGCTTGGATCTTTGTAAAAGGAGTTTACACATCAAGTAGCATCACTGACATGAGATAACACTCAGCCTTGGTCTTCCATTTCATTTAGTTGTCTGTCATCCCTAAACAGGTTGAGAGAGAGAAAGTAAGGCAATTCCTTGCCTGTCAGGTGAGAGAAAATGATGACTAAAACAATCAGTACCTGGCTGCAGCGGTGCTCACAAAGCCAACCCCCTAAGCAAAACCTTCTTTGATGTCTGGTCTTCTACTCTGGTGCTTTCATTCTCCAGGCACACTGTAACCAGTGGCCCCTTGGTTCAGATTCAGAGAAGGTTAGCAAACAGCTTCCCTAGTACCTCTGTGTGTATCTGTACACACCTCAAGCTTGAGATACAGCCTGGCTCTTCACTCACACGGTATCCGATATTGCAGGTACACTCCAGGCACTATAGTAGGCATTAAGAATCAGAGGAGATCGGAAAGACAATGCCCACCCCTTCTCTCTCTTTCTGTATGTGCCACCTAACAGAGTTGGCTTTCCTTGGCCATCCATCTGAGCGATCCCTATGCTGTTTGTGCTTCCTTACCTCTGGTTTTACCATTATAGATAAAGGAAGGACAAAAGGTCTATGCCTCCCCCGCCTCCACACATCTGGACCCATCCTGCTCCCCAACACACCTACCTACTCCATCCCATCAATTCTGCTTCCCAACACCTCTCAGAGCCTCTACCCCACCCCCAACCCCCAGCTGCTGATGCTTCCTTTGTTCAGATCTTTTATTTGTGTCAGGACTGAAAACTTTCTCTTGATTTCCCTTTGCCTTAGTCTCGACCCTGTTCCGGTCCATCTTCTCATCTTGCTGAAATCCCTTACTATCTGCAGATTAAAGCAAGGCTAACAAGGTCCCCGTGATTTGGTTTCTACTTAATTTGCCTTCCTCACCTCACATTATATTTCCCTCCACACCAATCCTGCATCCCAGCCAAAGGCAAGCCAAGCTTCTAGATTTCCTTAAGCCTACCCACTTCACTCAGGTGGAGCTGGCCAATTTTTAATCCCTCCACTGTGGCTAGAAAAATATCTATTATGGTATAATACTTACAAGGGTGTCCAACCTTGACATTACAACATGATGCTGTCATTTACAATATACTAGGCCACACTCATAAGTATCCTGGGACATATGTGGATCATAAGCTGCAAGCTAGACATACCTATATCAGACTGTTTGCCAACATATCTCCTTAACTAGTCACAAACAGACTTAGTTGAAAGCTATGGCACTATCCTATTAGATCTTGTTATTCCCTGCACCTAAACGTAATTTTTTATATTGAGTGAGTGAGTGAGTGAGTGAATGAAAAAATAAGCAGTGAAAACCTTGGTTTCCTTTATGCCTGTCCTAGACTTTATCCTTGTTCAACACAGAAAGATACATAAAACATCTAGTGCACTAGTAAGGCTGTCAGCTCAAAGCCCTCCCCCACACAGAAACAACTGTATACCAGACTAACCGCCTAGATATCTGAATCTGGTTCTGTCAATTTCCTTGTTTTGCTTACTGGCAGGTCACCTATATTTTCTAAATCCTGAGTTCTTTAAAAAACACTTTCTCTAAGTATCTCCAGGCACTAATTATATGACTAAGACAGTATCAAACTATAAAAGTGAATACTATGAATAATTCCCCAACATCAAGAGAAGTATAAGACAAAAGCAAATGCAAAGCAACTAATACACACCCAAGATGTTACTCTTTGACAGCTTACTCTGTTCTCAGTCCCAGAGCCTTCCCTGGGGGAGGCAGCCACTGTGGAACTGGGTACCTTATGTGCCACAACTTGTCAGCAGCAGCCAGTTCTATTGCTTGACACGGACACAGATGCCAACACCATGGCATACAAGTTGCCAAAATAAACATTTTCAGGAGACAGGGAGTTAGAAAAACAGATAAAAGCAAAGGGGGTGGGGGAATGTACACAGGAAATTTAAAAGAATGTAAGAATATAAACACACATGCATGGAGATAAATATTTAAGACAAGTAAGTATTTTTTTTAAAGTATATGAACTGAGGTATGGAAATAGAACACATTTAAAGAGAAAGCAATGTGTGTATGCTTGCAAACATGCAGACAGAAGTTGTGCCTTAAAATGCAAACTATTCACTTTGCTACAATACAACTCAGCCCTAGTGTGGGCCCTCTCCCCACCCCCCCTTCCTTCTCTCTCCTGAGGACAGGGTATCCCTGGCTGACCTTGAACTCCCTATGTAGTTGAGGATGACTTTCAATTCCTGATCCTCCTGACTCTATCTTCCAAGTGCTGGGATTACAGGCATGCACACAGGATTCTCTTAACAGCAGGAAGCATTTAATGTCAAAAAATGGCCTACATATTACTAAGTACACCCAGAACTTTTTTGGAGAAGGCTGCCAGTGTACTTCTAAACTCTGCTCTCTTGAAGTTGCAGGTGGACTTGGAAGTGGGGGGAGTTGAGGGGACAGGCGGGGGGCGGGGGGGACTACTATAAGTAAGGAAAAGGTCACGTTGGAAGGAAGCACTGGGAGAAAGTCTTAGATGCCCACGTACCCCCAGAGGCATCAGGATGTGTTGTGAACACTAGAAAGTGAGCCTTCTTTGGGAGAGGAAGACTATTCTGGTGTTTAGTGTGCTTCAAACAAAACTGCCTTGGAGTTGGACATTAACCACTCTAGGACTGCTCAACTGAGATGGGCTGTTGACTCTGCAAGTCTGAGCATTCTCCCACAACCCAATGATGGCCTCAACTCTGGGAAAGGCATTCTCAATGTGCTACCCTGTACTGTGAACACAGGAAGAAGAAGAGGAAGAGGAAGAGGAGGAGGAGGAGGAAGAGGAAGAGGAGGAGGAAGAAGAAAAAGAAGAGGAAGAAGAGGAAGAGGAGGAAGAGGAAGAGGAGGAAGAAGAAGAAGAAGAAGAAGAAGAAGAAGAAGAAGAAGAAGAAGAAGAAGAAGAAGAGAGAGAGAAAAAAAAAGGAACAGCCTGAGTCCTGTCAGCAAGATGAGTATTTCGTTTCTTGACCTAAAAGCTCAAAAACTTCTACTGACAACCCACTCCAAAAGAGTTCCAAGAGAGAAATAAGGGTGGGGTAGCATGACCTGGCTTTACTGCTCCCCGGCTAATCCCCTCTCAGACGACTAGGAACCCTTTCCAGAAAGCCTCAGCCCTCCAGTGAAGTTACAAGCAGGTCGTGATCCTCAGAGGCGTTTAAGGTCAATCTAAGCAACAGGTTGCTGTGGGTGTATGAACAGACTGCCCTTTTCATTTCCACAAAACACATCTAAGTCACATCTATGCCCCACTTGGTCTTGGAAGGAAGGCAGAAAGTTTTTAAAGGAAGTTCATCAGTTTGGACTGAAAAGAGCAGAGGACACTACAAAATGAAAAGACTTTGGACTTCTGAAATACTATAAAGCAGACTGAGAAAATTAATCATCTGTAGGGATGAGACACTTTTAGTTTTATGTGTGTGTGTGTTTTCATGTCTGCTTGCGTGCCGAGGTCAGAGGACAATTTGCAGGAGTTATTTCTCTCCTTCCACCATGTGGGCCCCAGGGATGATTAAACTCAGTCGTTCAGGTCTGAGCTTGGTAGCAAGTTCCTGTACTCTCTGAGGTACCTTGCTGGCCGGAATGAGCTGCTTTTTCATATAATTGTATATATTTTGTCCTATTCCCCTGCCCCTGCCTTCTCTCAGCACACTTCACTCCCTCTGAACCCTTCTTGTTTACAAGTTACCCCCCTACTTTCACTGAAAAGAAATCTACTGAGGTTAATTAGGGCTGCCTACACACACTCATGGGCATGGGATTTTTTATAGGAGCATCGCTTACACTGCAGAAGAAAAATACCCCCCCCCCACTCCAGCAGCCACCAACTACCATAGCTTCTAGCTGAGTGGGGACCCCTGAGCTCCACCCCATCCAGGATGGAGTATTAATGGACTAATCTTGCATAGGTCCTGTGCAGGGAACCACAGATGCTGTGAATTCCTGAGTGCAATGGCCACTCACATCTAGAAGACAGCATTTCCCATTGCTCCCTCTAGTCCTCCGGCTCTTACATGTTTTCCACCTGCTCCTACACTATGTTCCTTGAGCCTTGAAGGAAGTGATAAAACGGTCCATTTAGGGCTGAGCACATGAGCTACTTTTTATTAAAAAAAAAAAAAAAAAGAAAGAAAAAAAAAAAGATACTAAGACCTGGTAGTACACGTTTTTAATCCCAGCACCAGGGAGGCAAAGGCAGGTGGATCCCTGTGAGTTCCAGGAAGGCTTGGTCTACAAAGTGAGTTCCAGGACAGCCAGGGCCACACAGAGAAACCCTGTATCAAAAAAAAAAACAAAACAACAAAAAAAAGTAACTTAGAGGGCAGAATCAAAAGACCAAGCAAGGGGCTGAGGTAGAAATAGATGCCCAGGCAATAGGACAAGATCTAATCAAGGAATCAAGGAATCACAATAGGAATGACTACAGCAACTCTTATGAAAAAGAAAGCATTTAATTGTGTCTTGCTTACAGTTTCAGAGGTGTCATCAATTGTCAGCATGGCATGGAGCATGGTGGCACATAGGCAGACATGGTGCTGAGAAGTAGCTGAGAGCTCCACATCCTGATCCTCAGGCATCAGGAAGAATGTGCCATGGGACCTGGCTGGGGCTACTGAAAGCTCAAAGCCCACCTGGTGACATACTCCTCCCAATAAAGCCATATCTCCAAATCCTTCTCAACTAGTGCCACTTCCTGATGACTAAGCATTTGAATACATGAGCCTATGGGGACATTCTTAAACAAACCATCACACCTTGTATGTACATGGCCCTGTGTTCTATTCCTAGGACTACAAGGGAGAAAAATCAATCAATCAAACAAACAAAAACATAAGACCCCATGGCTTCTTAGGCTAAAGACATAAAATATCACATATCCCTCTCTTGCTCTTTTAGGATTCTAACTCTTGGTACCTGGAGTCATGACATAAAAGTCATGGGCTTATTCCCTAGCTGAGGTCCCACTGACTGCCAACACTGACTGTCATTCCAGATCATTCTAACCTCTAACCATTTCGTCATCTTTAACCTTTAGGCTACCCTAGCTGATGCTGCAATAGGGACAAACCTTATGGGATGAGCCCTATGCAATTTACAACTTATGAACAAAATAAATGACACACTGTTTCAAGCCACTAAGTTTGTGGTCATTTGTTATACATCAATAAATAAATAGACAATCTCAGTTAGATTCTGGGAACACATCTCAAGTAGCAGAGTGGCTGAGGCCGCAGGTTCCTCTGTGTGGCTGTCTATCATGGCTAGGACAGGCTTTGCAACACTTTTATCCTGTCACCCTCAGTTGCTGTTTATTTGTTTGTTTGTTTTTAATGTGTGTGAGTGTTTTGCCTATATTCATGTGCACCATATGCATGAATGCTCGGTGACCATGGAGATCAGAAGAGGCATCGGAGCTCCTGGAACTGGAATTACAGATAACTATGAATCACCATGATATTACAAACTGAACTCAGGTCCTCTCCAAGACCAGAAAGTGCTCTTAACCACTGAGCCATGTCTCTAGCCCAGTGTTGCAGAAGATACTTCCTCTTCCCTGAGACTCATTTTTCCAGTGGATAAGTCAAGTAGTGGGTCTAAATGAACTCCAAGCCTCTCTTTTCAGCTCTGATTTTCTAAAAATCTACAGAGTGGATAGGAAGAGTGACCAAAGTGGAGAAGGACCATCGTGACCTTACCAGCAGACTATGCCCCATGAAAGAGGCTACCCTACCTAAAAGAGTGACCAACAAATAAGTGATGCCTTTTATAAGCCAGGAAATGCTCTAGGCTCTGGGAACCCAGATGGAAGTCAAAGTCCTTGTCCTCAAGAAATTGACATTTTGCCAGGCAGTGGTGGCACATGCCTTTAATCCCAGCACTTGGGAGGCAGAGACAGGCAGATTTCTGAGTTTGAGGCCAGCCTGGTCTACAGAGTGAGTTCCAGGACAGCCAGGGCTATACAGAGAAACCCTGTCTCGAAAAACCAGGAAAAAAGAAAGAAAGAAAGAAAGAAAGGAAGGAAGGAAGGAAGGAAGGAAGGAAGGAAGGAAGGAATTGACATTTCTTAGATACCCAGGTTTCTTACCATGGGCAACCAGAATCAAGGTTACCAAACAGCAGACTTAATTTACACTGCTCTGACTCAAGTGCTAGACTTTCTAGTAGGAAAAACTCAAGTCCTACTGCACAGGTGAAATCTGAGAGCAACAAGTGGCCAAACTGACTTCTAACGAGAACCCTTTTAGTTAGAAGTGTCACTTATTTGCAAGCTACCAAGCTGCCTCTGATCCCACTTCAGGACATGAGTACCAACTCTATATAACCTCTGCAATTCAGAGGAGCTTTGAGAACCTCTAGGTCCTCCTACTAAACTGGGCATCAAACTGTAGAGACTAGAGTGTAAACAACCTGTCAGATGATGTGAGGCAGTGTGCTCACTGGCCTCACTCACATAAAGAAAAAAAAAAAAACCAACCTGTTCCAGTAAGCCAGGACACAGCAAAGGGCAAAGCTTAAGTTGTCTTCCCCCATAGGCTCCTGCTAAATCAAGCCTGGGCTTCAAAGGTACAAAAAGGGAATATATTTGCAGAAGACCTAATTAAAACCTTGGTAATGGAATCTAGGATCTTTATCTCAGAATGGCTGAGGGCAGCATCAGGTCCAGCCTTAAGCAAGCCAAAGATAAAGCTGTGAAAAACAGATCAGAACAGTAGCATTGAGGTCCCACATGCCCAGCCCCACTACTTTTCTATTTCCAAAAAAATAGTCCCCCACCCTTCACCCCACCCCTCACCCCCATTCAAATGCCTCTTAGTACTACTAGGTTCTACTGTATTCAGGTTTCCCAAAACAGCCAGGGTGTCAACACTCAGTTTCGAAAGGCACTGAACACCACCCTCTCCAATCATGCTCCCTTCTTTGGACTCTTGAGCTGGCAACAATAAAAGGGCCCCAACTCACTGCCAACAATTTATTGAAAAGTCAGACTGCAGTACTCAAATGCCAAGATCATCACATTGTAAATACCTTGTCGAGAGAGTGAATCATCCCTTCTTTGTTTCCTAGTGTTCAGACAGAATCTGGCACCCAAGAGATCCCTGAGCTCACTGACAGTGATTTCCTAAGTGAACCAGTAACCTCCTGTTTCATCCAGGTCAAATACATAGTGGTAGTGGGTAAGGTGAAGCCAATCACAGAAACCACCAGATCACAGTGGCCAATTAACACCTACTGCCCAGGAGTGGCCTCTGAGTGAAGGACACAGCTAGCTACGTGGTCTGTGATTCCACAGCAAAAGCCAGGTTCCCAGAAATGGAGGGAGGGAGGGAGAGGAGCAGAAATGTGGCAGGAAGGAAGTGAAGCCGCAGAAGGGAGGCTGGAGAGATGCTTCTTTAAAGGTACATGACAAGCTCAGATATTTACAAACACTGTTCTCATGTTTGGATAGCAATCATGCTGGGACACTAAAGGAAAAAGCAATTCCTGAGAACGTTTAGAAATACGTAGGCGTGTGTTCCAAATAGAAACTGGAGAATGTGTCAGCAATCCTGGTTTGGCTTTGCAACTTAATGTAAATACTACCCATCCTGTACCTCTGGAACCTTAACATAGTAGAAATTAGAAAGTAAAGGTCAGGCAGAGAGCTGGCTCAGTGGTTAAGAGCGATTGTTGTTCTTCCAGAGGGCCAGTGTTTGGTTCCCTGTATCCACATCAGGAAGCTCACAACCTCCTGTAACTCTAGTTCTGTGGGGTTTAATGCCCTCTTCTGGCCCCCATAGGCACCGACATCATGTGTACACCTAACACACAGACACATACACATGTGGCTGGGGATATGGCACGTGGCTAGAGCACTGGATGCTCTTGCAGAGGACTGGGATTTAGTTACTTGCACCTATGAGTTCACAACTGTCAGTAACTCTAGTTGCAGGGAATCTAATGTCCTTTTCTGGTTTTGTGTGTCCCAGGCATGCATACGGTACAAATACATGTAAGAATAGCATTATAGAGTTATAGGTGTTAGACATTTTTTTAAAAAGTGGGCTCATGTATAGTGGTGCAAGCTTGTAATCCTAGCACTCAGGAGGACTGCACATGCAAAAGTGTGTTTTGTATGTGAGGGGAGGGATTGGGGGCTGTATATCAAGATTACACACACACACACACACACACACACACACACACACACACACGAGTAAGACTTGCCATCGGTGTGGTTTGAGCCCAGCAAAGTGGTTCCCAGAGGTACAATGTGTCAGTTACCTAATGCTCTAGAAGAGTTTAGTTCATAAAGTCCCAACATTCTTATTGGTCCTGCTGTAAGTACTCAACTTTTGGCTAAATCCAAAGCTCTTACATGCTTAAGAAGACACAGCCTACCAGGTCCTATGTGATTGGCACAGCCCATTAGATTGAACCAGGACCAAGTCTTGTATGTACAGTGTAGGAAAACACCCGTCTCATTCATACCAGTTACTCCCCACATGCTACATCTTGGGTCTTATCCAACTAGCCACATCTGGACACCAGCTCTGAGTGAACTAAACGTCTACCACCATCTCAGTCCAAACCTGAGGTACTACACCCCACTGGGCTCATCCAGGACATTAGGAAAGGGTTGGTCCTACTCCAAGCATACCTTAGCATTCTCATACCTAGTAACTAAAAACCTACCAGACAAGTCTGTCACATCATAGAAAAGGCTGTGAAAACATCTGCAGCTTTATTAAAAGTCTGAAGTACTTCCAGGGCAACAGCATGCAGCCTTGGCCCAGTCCTGAGACGTGCTGGAGAGAGCTACATACCTACTTGCCTGTTCTGGAAGCTTTACAGTAGCTCCATGCTAAGAACTGCCATTTCCCTTCATTTAATCCTCACAGCAACCCTTGACAGGCATGTGCTATTATCACTGCGATTTTACAGCTGAGGCAGCAGAGATGTTAGAGAACACCAGAGAATGTTCTGAGGTTTCTCTATCTGGTTAAGTAATTTAGAGCTTGCCAGGCACGGGTAGCACACGCCTTTAATACCAGCATTTGGGAGGCAGAGCCAGGTGGACCTCTGTGAGTTCAAGGTCAGTCTGGTCTACAGAGTTAGTTCTACTACAGCCAGGGGTACACAGAGAAACCCTGTCTCAAAAACAAACAAACAAACAAAAAAAGTATTCAGAGATTACATTTGAACACAGTTCTGTAGAGATTCCAAATTCTCTCATTTTTCTATAGTCTTATATTCTTACCTTTGCAAGGAGGATTAAAAGAACAGAAGAGTGGATAACAGCAGACACTAACTAAGGCTCATCCAAGTTGTTTTCTTTGCAGCCAGGCCTAAGTTGTTACAGAACCTAGACTTGCTTGGAACTTGCGCTAACACATGTAACTGCCTTCCCACCTCTGCCCACTGTGCTCTGTTTCCTCACAACACAGCCTGGCTCCAAGATGTCCCCATCTTCTCTAAGCTGCTCATTACTGCCCTGTTCCTGGGATGCCAGGGCTTCCCAGTACAAGGCAGAACTCATTTTAATGCTTCTAGTTGCCTTCCTAGAAGAGGGAATTTTTATGTATGTGTCAGACAAGACTTCTGCCTATTCATCAGCACAAACTGGGCCCAAACAAGCAAACAGGATGATCAACAGGCACGGTAATTATTTATACTTTGGCAGAGATCCGACCTGGGTCCCAGACCATTTGACCGACTCTTGATGCCATCTCCCAGAAGTACGCCTCTACCCACCTGCTCAGCGTCTCCCGAGGGGCTTTAGTACCTCCGGCTCCATGAGTGATACTGGAGTTCTTGTTGGCAGTCATGGTCATTTCGGCTCTCTGCAAACCCAGAGCCCTGAAAAGAAGACACACCTGTAAACCAAGTTTTCCCACAGACAACCAGAAGTACTTCAAATATCTTCCAGAGAGGTCCACCATGACCAGAAGGATTTCTATGGCAAGTGACAAAAACTACTTTCCCACCGCTGGCCTCTGGTATGGAAGAGTCTGTGAGCTAGCAGATAATTTGTTGCCTCACAGAAAATTATTTCCATCTACCTCTTGTTTATTAAGCCTCCCATCATTCTCATCACGATCAGAATTTTGCCAAATTTTCTACCTCTTGTCCTATTGTTCACTCATGATTCATGAATATAATTGAAATATTTCATTTTTTTAAAAAAGTAAGCTTTGTTCTAAGCAATAAACCATTCATTCATTCAGAAAACATCTGTGAGCAACTCTGCCCAAAGGGAATCCAGAATAGAAATAGTTTGTCCTCATGAGCTCACATCCAGTGGGCAGCACAGATAAGAATCATGTAGGTACAGCCTGGTCTACAGAGTGAGTTCCAGGACTGCCAGGGCTACACAGAGAAACCCTGTCTTAAAAAACACAACAAGGCAAGAGAATCACATTTGGTTTCCTGTGCTGAATACGAACTATACATAAACATATAAGTAGCAGTAAGCCTTGGTAAAGAAAGGAGAATGAAGAATACCTGACTTATTCATGAAAGGCTATTCTGATAATGTGACATCTAAAAGGCATCATACAATTAGGGGTTAGAAACAATAATCATGTTTTCCTAATACCCTATGTTATATAAAATAACCTAATACCTAATAAAATACACATAAGGTATTTAAATAAATACATTAAGTTTGATCCCCAGGACACACATAGTGGAAGGAGAGAACTGACTCCACAATGAAAGACTCCTCCAAAGTAATACTTCAGGGGCTTTTGCTGGCAAGACAGCTCATCAGGTAAATATGCTTACCACCAAGCCTAATGAACTGAGTTCAAACCCTGGGACTCATATGGTAGAAGGAGGGAACTAGCTCCAAAAGGTTATTCTCTGGCCATATATAATCCATGGCACACGTGAGCATATACCACAAACGACTAACCAACGCAATAAAAAAAAAAAAGAGTTAAAAAAACGAAGCTGAGCCTCACTTTCATCCTTTAGAAAGCTGA
The DNA here is from genome assembly GCA_019843965.1 of Rhynchomys soricoides. NCBI lineage: Eukaryota > Metazoa > Chordata > Mammalia > Rodentia > Muridae > Rhynchomys > Rhynchomys soricoides. The sequence goes on from JADRCH010000134.1 coordinate 832,367, forward strand.
GAAAAATACTGTTGAGAGAAAATAGCTTTGTAAATGTCTAACGCAGCACAAGAGATGATGATACAATGACAGGCCAGTTGCCCCTGGTGCGCTTATGCACACTGGCTCCGGCGGAGATACTCTACTGGTGGCCCAGGGCCCTGTTAAGTGCCTGCATACTGCTCTGTGCAAAACAGGAAGAGAGATGAGGCAGCCTTAGAAGCTCTGTCAGGCCGGGGTCCTCAGGGAGCTCAGCAGTGAAGGAATCACCTTGCCACATGCCTGCTTTTGAGTGCCCATGGCTGCAATGATCACAGCAACCATCACCACCATCACTGTAATTCTCAACATGCTCTACTTCTTCCAGAGTAGGCCTTCATGGAGGGGCAGATGTGTGGAAAGACTAGAAACTCAATTATATTTAAACATATGATGGAAGACATGTTTCTTTCCCTTATGAATCTCTAGTGTTGTGAGAGATGGCTCCACAACATGTTTACTAGGACACATGCTGCCAGATTTCTTCTGCAATTATAAAGCTAAAGCTATAAGTGCTTCACATATATGAACCACTTAATCCTTTAGACATCCCTGTGAAGTAGGTACTGCTATTTTATCATTGTCTACACTTTATAAAGGATACCAAGATACAGAGCAGGGAAGAAGCCACCCAAGCCATATAGCTAGAAAGTGGAAGTCAGGAAGCCTATGTGACCTATACTGGGCCTCAGCTCCAAGCCAGAGCTCCATTTTGCCTCTAGTGATCTTTAAGTCACTTCTTACCACTCTATGAGATAGGATTAATATAGCTTTATACTGCCAAAATAAGTGAGTCCCAAATAACCAGATCTCTGTTTTTACTGTTCACTTTCTTTAAGATTGATGGGGGGCTTATTCAACAAACCCGCAGGGTCCTCAATTCCATCTCCACCACCTAAATGGGAATCTGCAGGGATGGGTCCAGGAAATTGTATTCCTAATGAGCATTTTAGGCTAGTCTTATATATCTTACATGTGAAAACTTGTGTCATAAAATATGGTGAGGTCTTAGAAAGATCTGAGATCACTACTCACTCTTTCTTCCTAAGCATTTGCTCAACTGTGATCAAATATAAGATGGACAGTGATTTCCTCCTCCAGAACCCATAGCTTTTTCTGAAGTGGAAACTTAAGGGGTCTTTGGAAAGTCAATTGGATGGTGCTTTGCTGGGGCAAATACGTGACAGAACGTTTTGTTAAAGTAGACACAGGTGTGAAAGGCTAAGGCAGACACAGGAGAGACGATGTTCTGCTAAAGCAAGCACGTGAAACAACCTGTGAGGAAAGATTCTTTGTTAACAACATGCATGTATTGGTCTGCCTTACACTGTGTAATTGAGCTGCACTTGTCAGGACGTCATAGAGAGAAACTGCACCAAAAAACTTCTGGTGGTGAAGGGCAGTTTGTTGCCGCTTCCAAGGACTCGGGCTGATTGGATGCAGGTGCTGAGGCAAGGCCTGTGGAGGACACGTGATGTTTGGCGGGTACAAATAGAACTCCAGGGAGTGACGGAAAGAGAGCTTGGCTTGTTGGTACAGCTAGCTACACAATGCTTGTGGGTCTTGTGTCTTCCTGATCTTCACTTCCCTGAGAGAGGCACAATAGAGAACTTCTCCTGGTATTCCTGTTGGTCCCTCCTGCTGAGTCAAGCTGAGGCTGAGGCCTGGCTGTCTCTGCTAGGTCCTATCACCACTGTTGCTAACCCTACTCTACCGAACTGGACTGCTGGTATATCTATAAGGTGTTTGCAAGTGGACTGAGCTGCCGCTGCCTGCTAACCTGTGAACTGAACTGCCGATTTCCAGACAACACAGAGTTGTTTCAAAGAACCTTTCTAAACAGGTCCACTTCCCCCATATCCTTACTTTTCCACTACCTCTGGTGGGTGGTGAGCTACAAAGAAGGTTAAAGCATATAAGAACCATCATTAAAAATAGGATTTGAAAAAATTAAAGCTACATTTTCCCACCCTGAATAGCCCTCAACAAAGGGACGGGAGGCAACTGGGTTTCTTGCAAGCGCCAGCCACACCCCATCTAACCTTAGCCAACAACTGTGCATCTTTTACTTCAAAACAATGCTTCCTGCCTCCACCCTAGCAGCCAGACATTTCTTTCCTTGCTTTGTCTCCACTTCCAAACTCCTGGGGAAAAGAGCTTGTACTGGAAGACACAGATAGACTCATGGCCCACAAGAGCAAAGCTCCGTCTCATCCAGACTTCCCTTTATTTTTAAATAACTCAAATTAGTTGTCAAGAACTAATTTGAAGCTAAGTGTCAACAAAAAATGAGGTTCTAGCTTCTCTTGAAAATTAGAAAATCTGCCAAAACAATTGGCATTCTGTGTAGCTGGCCAGTGCTGAGTGAAGATGGCCCATTTAAACTGTTCTCCACGTCGGCACGGACACCCCTAGCCTTCTGCCTTTACCTGGCCAGACTTTCGAGCCAGGAGGTGAGTGTACAACTCTGGCCCTGCATCTTAGCAGGGAGCACTAAGAAGGTGGGCCATAGCACAAGCCATAGAAAACTTCTTAGATGGTGGGACATGAGTGGTACAGGGAGGAGACACACAGGGAGCTGCACGGCACAGCCTCTTGGTTGTTTGAAATCCCCAGACCTTCTGGAAGGCTCCTGCTTTTGCCCGCCTTGGTCTCCAATGGGTAATACAATTTAACCTGATCCATAAACCAAGAGGAATCTCAAAAGACCAAGAGGGAGCCAGTGAGATAACTTAGTAGATAACTGCACTTGTTATCCAGGCTTGATGACCCACATTCAATCCCTGGAACCCATAAAAGATGGAAGGGGGAAATCAGTTCCTGAAAGTTATCATCTGACTATCACACACAAGCCACACACACACACACACACACACACACACACACACACACACACTATACCTGTACATACACACTAGTGATGATAACGATGTTGATGATGATATTCTCTGAAGGGAGATCTTTCTCAGAGATGCTCATCCTCTGAGAACAAACAAAAAATCCGTGTTTCCCACTAGGTTAATGTCCCCTTGGTATCTTTCTGCAGACATAATTGTACACGCAGCATGAGTTGCAGAACCCTGAGAATGGTGAGGAAAAGAAGTGAGCATGTGAGGGCAAGCCTTCCCCTCCTGCTGGTGTTAGCACTGCCACTAACAGGAAACAGGAATTGTCCAGCACCCTTTTCTCCTTACTAGTAAGAAGGCAAAACACCTAACAAAGAAGAGTGGAGGTGCACACCTTTAATCCCAGCACTTGGGAGGCAGAGGCAGGTGGATTTCTGAGTTCCAGGCCAGCCTGGTCTAAAGAGAGCATTCCAGGACAGCCAGGGCTACACAGAGAAACCCTGTCTCAAAACACCAGACCAAACCAAACCAACCAACCATTGAATTCCTTTTGGAAGAGACTTAACAAGCAGCTGAACCAGAGTGAGCCTTTGCTCTATAGGACTTCACCCTCATCCTCAGCACTTCAAGAGTCTTCTGGATCCCCATATAATCAGCCACTCAGGAAGCAAGGAAGATCCCTGTCAAACTCCCTGGGGAGCTCTCCTGCTCCTCAAAAGATGCTTAGCACATCCCTTCCTGTCTTCTTTCCACAGTGAACCCTCTGCCAGGTTCTGAGAAAAGGAAAATCCTTGGGACTTGAAAAACCCCTTTGGCCTTATCCTGTCTCCTTGGAGCCAGAATCTTCAGCCATGCCTCCTTCTACACACAGGAAAGGTCAACATTAGGATGGGCCTTTGGCTTAGGAATGAGCAAGGGAAAAGGGACTAAGCTGGTATCCAGGATGACTGGGAAGGTTAAGATGACTTAAGAAAGGGCACCAGGAAGGATTTCTCAAAACTGAAACAACCCCTTCCAAACCAAAAGACCCTTTTCTCCTTCACTATCCACACACCTGTACCTTGCATCTCTTTCAAAGTGCAGATCTTTCCTGCAAGATTGCTCCTTTTCCTTGGAGCAGATTCTGTAGATTACGCTGAAGTTAAATACTTCCCAAAAGCATGAACTGGGCTGAGTGATCATGAAGCAATTCTAGGCCAAAAGAAATCTGCTTGGTGCCAAGATAGTTTCAAACCCCTTTATACAGCTGTTACTGCCAGTCTGGACACTCAGCCTCTCGCCCGGCAGCTTTGTCCAGCACTGGCAAGACAACTGAGCCCATGCTGTCTAGTGGCTTGTCACCACTTTGAAAAAAATAAAAAACAAAGTGGAGGCTTGTGCTGTAAGCCCCACTCTGAGGGCCTAACCACTGCCTCCCTCATGTGGGTAACTGAGACAGCGATGCAGAGGCCACAGTGCTAATCTAAGTCAGTGTCTTTCCTAGGGCAGCCACATCAGACTACAGAAATGCCATTCCCTGCATATGCCAGGAATGCTGGTGCCTCCAAGCTTCAGTTCAGCCAAGGCTTTCTTTCTGGCATGTCCTCTGCCCACATTCTTTCTTAAATAGCCAGGCCAGATGTCAGTTTCTTTCTGAAGCCTTTCCTGCCCCCAAGTCCTGACCTCATGCTCACCCTTCCCATGCTCTCCCATCTAGCTGAGCTTAAGAGGCTGCTGCTAAGAGGCCTCCTCTGCCTTGGAAAAGCATCAGAACCCCTATTATGCCTGTGACCTCATTTCAGTTACCCTCTCCCTCCTGTTTTCTCCCTCCAGTCACACTGTGTCCTTACTATGTCCTCAAACATGCCCAGTACATTCCTCTGGTAAGACCTTCACAGCTTTGCTAACTATATCACATTCTCCAGCAAGCCTGTTCTCCCCACCCCTTCAAGTCTTTGGTTGGACGCCATCTTCTCAATGAAGCTTCCCTGATGATACTACACAGAATTAAAGCCTTCCCTAACCCGCTACCCATCGGCACTCTGCTTTGTCTTTTCTGTTTCCCTCTACAGTATTTACCACCACCCTACACACTCATTTTTATGGACATGAAATCCCATGGCCCCAGGCTTTTGTTTATTTTTTTTGTCTTTGTTTACCACTCCTTCTTCCAGTGTCTAGAATAGTTCTTAGCAAATGTTTGTAAAGGAACTGCTGGGTACTACTGGTTCAGTGTGACTACCCTCAGATAAAGTGGGCAGCTTTGGGCTCCATTACTCATGTCCATCTCTTAGGGTAGGACACCCATTCCAGCCTTCCAATGAAGTATATTTACCTACCTGCACCAATCAGACCTATAAAGAGTACTCATAAGGGGCCCAAGCTTTCTGCACACACCACACACTGCTCTCGGAGGAGGATTTACTCCAGAAGTCCAGCACACTTGCTCTTACAAACTTTCCGACTATGAAGTGCACCGGCTTTTTCCTGAGCTTCCTTTCTAATGTCGAGCAGTACTGGTTGGTCTTCCCCACAGCACTGCAACTCTCGGTTATCTAAAGGGAGTCCAGGTTGAAATGCCTTTGGGAAATGCAGTAGGAGAACTAGAAAAAGGCACAAGCATGGAAGCCTTCCACCGCCCCTACTCAAACCTCTGAAGGTGTCTTCCCAGTTCCTATACAAAGCTCTGCTTCCCGCCCTCGAGTTCCTAATCTCGCCTGAGACACGCAAGTATGGATGCTACAAAAGGTAGGCCTGTGACAGAGTGCTTCAGGAGGTGGGTGTGAGAAGAACTGCAAGGGGGAAGAACCAGGACAAGCAGAAGCCAAGGAGACGTTGGAGGAAGCACAGAGCTCCCAGAGGGGACAAGAGGGAGAGCCACAACTGAAAACACTGACAAGTGAGACTGCATTAAACAGGCGCTCTGTTCATTTAAACGCTGCCAGTTAAAGAAGAGGAGGGGTGTGTGTGTGTGTGTGTGTGTGTGTGTGTGTGTTTATATGTCTGTTTGTATGTTCCAGAGACCTACCTACAGCAACCGGACTCATGAAGAACATTCAAAGGAGACCACACTTTCCAAACACCCAAATGTGTATAAGTGCATTCATCAGAGGGTTCACATTTAGGATCTATAAAGAACTCCGGAGCGAGCGGGGCCGGAGCAAGCAGGGAAAAAAGTAAAAATAAAAATAAAGATATATTGAAAGGTAGCCAATTTCTTTAATCACCAAGGAACGCAAATTATACTCACGATGTAATATGATCAACATAATATACTCATGAGCAAAGATACAATAAAATGCTTGCACATGTGGCTGCACAAGCTCTTGCATACACACACGACCACTGTCAGAAGAATGGAAAGTTAACTATGGTATATTAAATAATGGAATACTATACAGTAATGGGAATATATGATATATAGTTACTCACAATATAAATACATATTTGAATTATTGTCACTGAAAGAAACCTAGGGTATATCCTGTATAATTCTATATGCGAAAAACAGAAAAACAGCCTAGTAAATTTATCCTGGGGCACGCTGGGCAGCAGTGGCACAGGCCTTTAATTCCAGCAGAGGCAGGTGGATCTCTGTGAGTTCAAGGCCAGCCTGGTCTAAAGAGCAAGTTCCAGAACAGTCAAAGCTACACAGAGTAGCCCTGTCTCAAAAAACAACAACAAAAATTATGCTGGGTCTAGAGAGATGGCTCAGCTGCTAAAGTGTCTGTTGCTTTCGCAGAGGACCCAGGTTTAGTTCTCAGGACCCGCATGGTACCACAAAACCACCTGTAACTAGTTCTAGGGTATCTGATACCTTCTCTTCACCTCCCCCAGCGCTCACCTGGTAAGCATACACACATGCAGGCAAAGCACTCATGGACATAAATGCGAAAAAAGTTGAAAAATTTAAAAAAAAAAAAAAGCTATGCTATTAGAAGTCAGGATATTGGGGTACCAATAGGTCATTGCTCCACAGGGAAACTAAGGAAGCAGCTCTGAGTACTACATTGTTTCTAGACCACAGTTTTGGTTCCATGGGTCCACTGGTAAAAATCTGTTGGACCTGGATATATAGACTGTCATTTCTATAGCATATTTCAGTCAAGTGTTTCCACATAGCAAACAAAACACGGAGCTCAGTGGCTCTGGAACATTATTTACAGAGCACCATGATCAAGAAGTAATAAGGGCCAAGTGTGGTGTGCACACCGGTAACCTCATGACCCGGAAGGCTGACACATCCTTTTAGTTTTCTTTCTGCCCCTCAGAACAGCCTTGATAACAGAGTGAGACCTAGTGATAAGTAGGGCTCTTTGTTGCTGTTATTGTTCTGTGTGTTTGTTTGTAGACAGGGTAGCTACCTAGCCTTGGCTATCCTCTAACTCACTTGTAGACCAGGCTGGCCCCAAACTCTTGTCTCTGCCTTGCAGTGCTGGGATTAAAGGTGTGAGCTACCATGCCCAGCTCTGTGATGTAGTTCAGTTGTAGAACATTTCCCTTATATGTCTGAGGCCCTGGGTTTAACCCCCAGGATAGGTGGTAATAAAGAAGATATTTCAAACTGCAGGTTCCATGCAGATATTCAAGCTCAACTTTAACTTAGGTTTGGGTGAACACCTTTTGTTCCCCAAATCTGGAAGGGATAAGAAGAAAGTGCACCAGTGTGGCCATGTCTGTTGGTTCTACACATGTATTTTATCCATTTAACCTCTGTACCTCCATAAGAGGTAGCTACCACTGCTTTTTCTATTTTATCCACAAAATAACTAGATAGGGTTCAAAGACAGGGTTCAAAGATAGGGTTCCTTTGAGCTTCATTGTAAACAGCAGAACCAAGGTCTAGAAAGGTAAAGTAAGCTCTGTTCATTGGCAGTGAGCTATGTTAGGCCTCTATTGTCTATCTGTCTTGTGGCAGGAAACCGCCCTCGACCACCTCATGTATATCCCTGCAGGCAAGCTCTACTGAGACACTGGCAACAGTATCTTGAATTCGTGGTGTTATATCTTTAACCTATCTAGTTTAGAAGACTTTCAATCAATACAAAATCAGTAAGAGGTACTCATCGTTTTTCTTCCACCAAGTGCCAAATAGCTCACAAACACAGACACTGGTCAAAGCTGGTCTTTTCCTTACAGTACAGTTCTTCTAGAGCTGAGAAAGAGGGTCAAAGGAGTCTGTCCACCTACCTGCCCAACTTCTGAGTGCAGACGCTACTCAGTAGCTTCAAGTCTTTCATTCTCAAATTGTATGCTGAGGAACCCCAAAACCTGGCAAGATCAGAAGAGTACTGCCACATACCATAAATTTGGGAAAGAAATCCTGAACATCTGTTAGACACCACACAAGTCTGAACATCTGACTGTACTACATTCTTTTCAATGATGTCATGTCTTTGTGAAGCTGGTTTTCAACAGCTGCTATGATAAAAAGCGAGTACCACGTGGAGAGCAGCATGGAACAGGAAATGTGGGTGGCAATGTGGAAGCCAGCAGCCAGCAGATCCCATTATAAGTAACTAGAATGAAATAAAAATATTTTTTCTTTCAATTTATGTAGTTTTTTTTCCCTAGACAGCTACTCACTTTGTTAGAATGAAGATATAGTAAAGCAAAATAAAAAAAGTTTGTTTAAACCTAAATGCTTAATAAGTTCTTTGGACTTATGGGTACTATAAAAAAAGTTACTGAAACACGAAGACCCAAACTAAGGAAGGACCCAAACTTCCTTCCCAACTAAGGAAGTTTGGAATTCTCTGTGGCAGGTGTTTCTAAGTGTCAGTGTTAAGGAACCATGAAGAAGTTCCTGGGCAAGCCTCAAACTGCCTCAGAAGCAGCAGGCAGCAACACTCAGGTCTATGGGCAGCATGTTCCAAGAATGGAACAGCCGGCCCCACAGCCTCAAGAAAACTGGCTGCACCCAGGGACCATGCACATCTGCCTCAGGCTCATCCCAGGCTCCCAGGCTGCCCTCTCAACCCCATCCCTGAATAGGTCTATTCAGCACATGTCTCATAAATAAAACCCAAACATAGCCCAGAAGCCAGCCAACCAGCAGGAGACTTCTACACGCTCAGATGTGGGCACTGAAATGTCCACAACCCAACCCATTAATCTATAGAGACAGGGTGCAATGGGAACCAAAGAGAGGGCAGTCAGGCACTGAAAGGGTAAAGATTAGCATAAAAATGCCCTTTTATTGGGGTGCAGCTACACACTCCTTTCCATTCTTTCCGTAAAATCAAAATCCTCCTTTGCTGACATCACAGTTGTTGATATAACAGCCAACTGTTGTGATGTCACAGGACTCAACATGTGTCATTTTGGGACTGGGGATAAAGGGACTGGAGTAGAGAATGTGACAAAAGACAAGAATAGAATACAGTTACACTGGAATTTAATTTTCCATGTTAATTTCCCTAGGAATGAAAAGCAATTACTCAGAAAGAGAAAGGCAGGCCCCAGGCAGCAAGTCTGGATTTAGGGATGGCTGAAGCCCAACAAAAAACTGAACAGTCGTTAAAACATTATGAAATACGTGTGTGTGTGTGTGTGTGTGTGTGTGTGAGCGCGCGCGTGCGCCCGTGTGTGTGTACGAGAGAGATTTCTCTTTTTGTACTGCTGCACAGTTCTTGAGTGTGAACTCTGTAGATGACATCTTTTTCAGTGTTAAAGGGCTGCATATGCCTGGATACCAATTGGGGTGCAAGGACAAGCAGACAACAGTGGGGAGATAAAGGAGGTTTGTTTATTTATTTATTTATTTTAGATCCAGATGGGCCAACTACCAAGACATTGTAGGTCTGAACTACCCTAGGACCCTCTCTTTCCATCATCCTCTCCCTGGGTGGGAAAAGCAGAGAAAAGCGGAAACATGGGAGCGTCCCTGGAAATCAATGTTTAGGACATTTCATTGTGTTGTGGGCTCCACACTGGCAGAGGGGCAGGCTTTATTTGTCTGGACTGCATCCTACAGATAGTGACCAGGATGGAAAGCGGACTGGGGCCCATCACAGGGGAAATGACTAAAGGAACCAAGAATGTTTACCCTGGAAAAGAGAAGGTTGGGGTGAGGAAGGGTAGTAATGGCTTTGAGAATTCAGATCAGACCTCACGTGCAGAAGGGAGCCCATAACCCTTCCATGGTCACCAAAGGGGTCTCACAATATGAGCGAGGACACGGAAGCTAAAAAGAGGAAAATTTCATGTCCCTAGGTTCCCAGACTAGAACTTTGTCTTAGCCCCTTATTTCTCAGTTACAAACTGTACTCTTGAGGATAAAGATCAGTGTCTGCTATGCATAACAAGGACCAATGAATACAAATCAAAGAAATGAATAAATGAAGTGATAGCAACAGTTTGTGTAAGCTTTTTGGAGTTCTTTCCTTCCTTCCTTCTTTCTTTCTTTACAAGAACTCCGTAAGTTTTTTTTTTTTTAAGTTAATTTGATTTTTATTTTGTGTATATGTTTATTTCTTTGCCTGCATGTATGTTTGTGCACCACCACACATGTATGGCTCCCAAGCTTCTGCTTTTCTCTGCTTTCTCTACACCTAGGAAATAGATGATGGGAAGAGAAGGCCCTGGCATTTGTCAGACTGAGTCTTGATAGTTGGTTCATCCTAGAATCAAAATGCAATGCAGAAGAAGGCACTGGAGGCCCAGTGGTAGTGCTGCATGCCTTTTATCCCAGCACTTGGGAGGCAGAGGCATGTAGATCTCAATGGATTTGAGGCCAGCCTGGTCTACAGAGTGAGTTCCAAAACAGACAAGGCTACACAGAGAAACCCTGTCTTGAAAAACCAAAATAAATAAGTAAAAAAGGCATTAAATTTCTTGGACCTGGCAATACAGACAGTTGTGAACCACCACATGGGTGCTGGAATGGACACCAGATCCTCTGTAAATGCAACTTCTGATAGCTTAGTCATTTCTCTAGACCCTCCATCATCCATTCATCCATCCATCAATCAATCAATCATCATCAGGGTTTTTCTGTGTAGCCCTAGTTGTCCTGGAATTCACTTGGTAGACCAGGCTGGCCTCAAACTTACAAAGATTTGCCTGTCTCTGCCTTCCAAGTGCTGAAATTAAAGACATGTGCCACCACTACCCAGCCATAATTATTTTTTTAACCCACACTTTTACTAAAATCTATGACTCAGACTGCCTTCTGCTCTACCAGAAATCCAGGTGACAGAAGTTGGTAGAAAGATGCAGGTTTACTCAAAGCTGCTCTGAAGAAGACACTGTCTGTGTGGAGTCATGAGGCGCACAAAGGAGGCACAGTGAAACAATGGACAGGGAGTTGGTGTGCAGAGCAAGGCCTTTGCTATCTGGAGGTGTCTTCTTTCCTCTTCTCTGGAGGAAATGAAATGTATTAGGCCTTCAAACTCCTGTAGCCAGACCTCTGAACTCTAAGGAAGGGCTTTCTTAGAGAAGGGATGGTGAGCAAGGGGCAGGTTCAAGAGAATCCTGCCCACTAGCATGTGCTCTGGTCTTAGTTTTTCTGGGAATACACAATGAAGGCAGATAAAGACAAGCCTGTCTCCTTCCCCTCTGCAGATTGGTAAAGGTAGCACCAAATGTCCCTTTTACTAGAAATTCTTTGATTCTCACAGTGAACTAAGAAAACCTAAACTGAGAGAAGTAAGGACACCCTCCCACAAGCCCTAAAGATTTGACCTAGCTCTGACGTTTTCTTCAGGTGAGGCAGCAACAAAAAGGCCAAAGCATAAAACCCAGGCTATACACACTGCCCATCAGGTGACAAGACACTGCAGTCACCCTGCTTCTCTTAAAGAACTTAAATATTTCCCACCATTCCAACAGCCATTTGAATGACAAACTAATTGCTATGGAGCCAATTTTTAAAAATTAAACAACAGGAATTTAGTTCCCCATAGTTCTGAAAGTTCAGAAAAATAGTATCAAAGTGTCGGAACTGTCAGGTTGGTGAGGGCTTGCTTTCAGGCCCAGTGAAGAGAGAATTTACAGAGAAATTTTCAAAGAAATAATCTCAGCTTGCACTAGAGCTATCAGCTTGGTTGCAATTGCTGAGCTTGAGTCTGGCAGAAAGAAGTAAAACACTAAAAAATGCAGCAATAAAGTGGTCCTCAGTGGCCTGCACATTTCTTCTAATATATCCCCAAAATATGTCCTTCTGAAATTCCTGTTTAAAAATTGCCCTCAGAGATTTTGGAACCTTATCAGAATTCTCCCTGAAGGAAAAAGCTGCATCTTTCTTTTACGGGTGACAATTCATTCCGAGCTAAATGACAACACACACACACACACACACACACACACACACACACACACACAGAGACACGAGAAATCCATGTTAGGTTAAAGTATGCAATAACTATCAAATACACTGCAGAATTCCAAAGAGGTGACATACTATACCACCACCAATCTCCATACCTAAGGATCCAGTAGCTGGGTATTCACCTTCTAGCTGCAGAGCTGCGTAGACATCTGGTAAACCCTAAAAAACCTCTCTCTACAGAAAGTGTCTATGCACTTAGGTTTCTGGCTACCGTTTTAGAGTGTCCATATGCTTCCTAAGTCTCCCATTCGTTCATTCAGACACTTCCCCAACATGCTCAACAGATACACAACGCTGAGCACCAAGGAAAGCTCATTAGCTAGAAGTACTCTCTTTTCTCAAGTTTCAGACTTCACTGTCAATGATTACAAACTACCGTATGTTATCATGGGCTCCCAAAAGCACTTAAAATAGTTCATCTAGAAATATTAGGCTTGGGTTTGCCTCCTATCACAAAGGCAAGGATTTGATCCCCAGAACCATATAAACTAAGTATGGTAGGCAGAGCACCTTATAAGTCCATATATAGGAGGAGCTGAGGACAGAAGAGCCAAAGAATCCTGACTCAAAACACACACATACACACACACACACACACCTCACAAATGTCCATACAAATGTGTTCTTTTTCTAACATGGTTTATAAACTCTTCTGGACCTTCAGTAACTATATTCAGTAGCTGAAGAACTGCAGCCAATGGTCAAGGCTTGTGTTTCCCCAATATTCCTAGTCTCTCTGTGGGAAACCTGATGAATGGGACTCCTCCCCTTTCCTGCACTAGCCAGCATGCTCACCAAGCTGCTTCCAACATACTGAAAGCCACCCAAGTCAGAGCTGACTCATGTCATTCTCTTTGAAATAAGGTATGGCATGTATCTGAACTCTTGTACATTTTCATAGTTGTAGCCTACAATTAGGCATTCTTGAGGGATGTAGCTGACTAGTGGTTCTGTTCAGTGACCTATAATTATTTGCACAGACATTATGGTCAACCCTGACAACTCTCAGGCCTGGAGGCACTATACAGACCTCATGGGAGAGACTATTTGAAAGCTCTACAAAGGTCCAGATAAGTCTGAAGGCCCATAATGTCCTTCCTTGGCTGCTCAGAGAGGCACATCCCTCACCCCATCTTTGGTTATCCTGACCCATCACCAGGCTCATCCCAGATCATTCCCCACCACCAAGTGTGGGTACAGCTGTGTGCCAGGGCTAGCAGTGGACCACTCTGTTGGACACAACCTCCAAATCAAGGAAATATCAATGCAAAGCGACTTGCTAAACCTACAAGTTTCTCATCCAAGAAAAAACTTTATCACACCCAACAACCCATAAACTCTGTAGCCAGCTGTGTACAGCTGGGATATGGGACCTGACATGGTTCTTCTGAGACAGCCTTTCTGCCACTGGTCATGTGGGGCAATGAAAGATAGTCTGGTTTCTGGTAGAGCTAAGGTTCAAACCCTGTGGGCCCAATAGGGGGTAAAAACCCAATAAGGGACAGCAGGCATTTACCAATGCTCCTAGAGTCAGCTCCTGACACGTGAGTACATCTCTCCATATGTCTGTGACTTTTGGTCACATGAAAATGGACCGCTCCTCAAGCCCCGCCACAGGTAGAGGGGTGGCCACATAGCCTCAAAACATCCCCATGTTAATGAGGCACCTAGAGGCTTAGCCACTCCCCTTCCCAGTCACTATTTCAACATGGCCCCTCCCTGAGGTCCTGGGGGAATACCACTCTCCACCTTGACATGACAATAAACATTCTGAAACCTTGGACTGTCTCTCTTCATCCGCTGTGGAAAATAATGGAACCGGCCTTCCCCTAAAGAGCCGACATCTAGCCTACCGCAGAATGTGTCCTAGCATTCCCAGCCACAGCAGCTACCCACCCAACCAAAGCAGCTAGCAAGCGCCCCAAGAATCTGGTCACTCTCCTTCCCTTCTCCACTTTTGCCCTTTCACGGCCCCACATGTGGGCTCCCACTTTTCCAAGGTGTCTGCGGTGCCCAAGAGCGTGGGACCTCTACGAAGCCGGTTCCCTACGATCCCCGGGACTCACAGCCGCCACCCCGAACTCCTCTTACAGCCTGACACAAGCTCGGTGACCTGTGGGAATATGTGTGGTCAAACTGCCCTTGTGTCCCGCCTCTCCCAGGAGCACGAGGTGGATGTGTGGGACTTCACTCCACCACACCGGTTTGATCCAACTTGGTCAAAGTGGCCTCATTGTTCCCAAGGGGCTAAGAGAACAAAGCCCTCATGCAATCTTCTACTATACTACAGCCTCCCTGGCTGGGAGGTAAAGGCTGGTTTAATACCAAAAAAAACCTTCCTCAAATAACATTTCACATATTTTAACTCCAACAAAAATTCATTTCTTAATTATTTTTAAATTATAGCTCAAATCCTGATTTTCAATGCCAGCAAAGATTTTGCCACCAGCCAGCCTAGAGCAGCTGTGAAGTACAGGTCAACCTACACCACAGAGCAGCAGACACTGAATACAAGTTGGTATCTATGCAAGTTTCTCTTTGCTGATGCTGGCTCTAAAGGACTTCAGGATACTGTGGTTGTTGGCAGGGGACAAGGTTTTTTTTTGTTGTTTTAAAAGAAGGCCTACTTGTGCTATCAAACTACTGACACAATGGCCTTCAAAGACTTAAAATTTCCCCAGGAATACTATAATAAAGGGAGAGAAAGGCCGGAGGCCTGGTGCCAGCCAGAGGAGTTGTCTTCCTGCCCTGACAATTTACCTGACGTCCTGGGTCAGTCAGAAGTGGAGAAGAGACAAGAATGGATCCGAGAAGAGACATGGAAGGATCCATGGTGGGTGGGGCTGTGCCTTGTCCAGAACTGCTTCATTATGCCTATCGACTGTCCTCTCTTTGAACCTAACCCTCATTTCAGTAGCCCAAAGATGGCCACTGTCGCCGTTGTTTCTCTTTCCAGTGGCCAAGTGGGATAAATCTCCTTTCTCTGCTTTTAATTCTTGCCAGTCTCTTTAATGAGCATTCTGAGGATGGGTATCTGAGCCTAGCTTGTTGGGCCTGTAACAGCCTAAGCTTTGATCCTGAAACTACTCATAGCACTATATTATTTTCAAAAACAGGTTCACATGTTCTTTCATGTGGGTCTACCAACAAGCCCCGGAGGTTAGACACCGCAGGTTATTTCAGAAAGGAGGCTGGGGCTCTGCAAGGCTCAGTATCTTGCCTTAAACCTCATTCAACTATATATAGAACCAGAGAACTGCCAAGTAGCTCTGTGGTCTCAGTTTCTTCCTTCAACAACAATTAACAGTAGGCATCCCACAGGCTACCCTGTGAGCAATGAGTTGGCATATAGGAGGTAATGGTATCTGCTTCCTAGGAAGGGCTACCTGGTTACTATACAACTGTAAGCTACCGCCACCACCTCCTCCACTGGAATCCAATTCTAAACCTAGAGTTCATTTCTCTCCAACCCTGGAGCTTTTGCAAGGATGCTCAGCAATTTAACCTTGTGTGAGTACAGGCTCAGCTCTTATAATAGGCCCATGATAGAAAGAACTCATTAGGTTCTCTGTCTTAGCACTCCACGAACTTCCCTAAGCTATGTATCAGACACCGACCACCTTTTCTGGCCTCAGAAATCACACTACATTAGCTACCATGCTGTGGCTGGCATGACTATCATACATGACTGTAGTACATCAACTCTACCTGCAACAGCCATTTCATAGGTACTTACTAAGCCCTGTGCATGCACTACTAGGGAAGACAGTCTTTTTAAAAATTAAATTACCATTATTACTGTGTGTCTTTATGATGTATGCATGTGGGCATGTGGGCCATAAAGTACATGTGGTGATCAGAGGACAACTGTGTGGCACGTTGGCTCTTTCTTCCTGTGGGTTCTAGGGATCAAACTCAGGTCATCAGGGGTGCATGGCAAGCCACGCCCCTGCTGGGCCATCTCCTCAGCCCTGCAGTTTTTGTCCTCTAAACCATGAGTTAAAGAATAGCTGGATGCCAAAGGGCAACAAGAGCACACTGGTACCAGAAAAGAAGAAGGCAATGCTGGAAATGGGATTTACACAGCTGGAGTTCTAAGGAGGGTGGAGCATTCTGAGCTAAGAGTGAATGCAGAAAAATACAAGGTATCATTCCCAGTAGCATAATAAAAGGTTGCCAGCACCTTTGGGGCTCTGTGTATTGTGATACAGTAAGAATTAGAATTGTTTTTCTTCCTGATTCCTGACTGAGAATTCCTGGAACTCTCCTCAAAGATAAATCCAAGAGACAGCAAGGGAGGGCAGATAAGCCCTTTCAAGAGCACCTGGGTTTATTACGCTAATGAGGTAACTCAGTGGACCAATGAACAATGACTATGGAGTTGAAGTTTCTGCCTCACCCCCTCACCCCACCCCACCCCAGCCTCAGGGGAGAGAGGAGAGCTGAAGGTGGAGCTTATCACCAGTACTTACCAGTTGTTAAGTTACCACATAATCCATCAGTAGGTATATAACACACTCCATAGAGCCCCTACTGGCATAATCTATCATGCCTACATAATAGAAAATCCTCCACAGAAACCCTGACCACGAGAATTCAAAAAGCTCTGGTTTGGTAAACATAATCTCAGTACTGGACAGCAACTCAAGGGGAAGTTGACTTAAGGAGTCCCTCACCCCCAATGATCCTGCCCTGTGCAGGTCTTTCAATTGATCATTCCTGAGCTATGTGCTCAATAATAAACTGGTAACAAGCAAATACACTTAGAAAGAAGCAGAGTAGGCACGGGATACCCCAAGACCAAGTTCTCAGCACAAAAGAGATTTATTCATCCCAGAGGGACAGAGGACAAGGAATAAGAGACAAAGACAGGAGGCAGAGGACAAGGGAGAAGAGAAAAGCAACAATGGGGGGGGGTATCTGGAGGGACAAAGGACTGCTTCTGGACAGAGAGGAGACAGATGTGGCCCATAGGCAAATGGCAGTTTAGGGAAAGGAGGGTGAGCTGAAACTTCAACCTCCATAGTCCTTCTGTTCATTGGTTCCTGACCACTGACACCTCATTAGCACAATAAACTCAGGTGCTCTTGAAAGGGCCTATGAGGGGCGCACGTGCGCACGTGCACGCACACACACACACACACACACACACCCTGCTGTCACTTGAATGTATCTTTGAAAAAAATTTCCAGGAATTCTCTGTCAGGAATCAAGAAGAAAACCAATTCTAAGTTTTCCCTGTTAGGATGAGTTGGTTTGCTTTGATAGGGCATGTTATTTAGGGCCATCATAAGAGGGCTTTTGATTCCTGGACTGCAATACTTTGATAGCTGGACCTTGGTAGTCAGCCTCGGGAGACGGAAGTGAGTAAGGGAATAGTCTTTGGTGGCTAGCTTTAGGGGTGTATCTACAGTTAAGCAAAAGGAGGGGGTAGAGGAGGGCAAGACTTGCCAGAGTCATGTTTGTCATGCTCTGGCCTACTAGAGCCCTTCACACTTTTTCTGAGTACTGCCTGTGAGCCATTCCAGCAAATTATCAAACCCATGGGGAGGGGTATGGGAGGAAGCGCTCAAAATGGTGGGAAATATGGGTGACTGAGACCAGTGAGTTGAAGCAGTCATATGAGACCAAGCCCTTAAACTGTAGAGTTTATATTAACTCCAAGTAGTCAGTGTCACAATAAAATTGGATTATAGACTTCTAAGCTGGAGTCCAGTGCTGCAGACCAGGCTGCTGTGGGTGGGGGTGGGATGAAGGAACAGTGTGCCTGCTGCCACAGGGGTGTGAACAGAAATAGACTATAGTGGGAGGGGGAGGAGAAAGGGAGTACAGAGGTGGGAGACGGTGCAGGAAGAAGGGCCAAATAGGTGAGAACAGACATTTCTGTTTCCAGAGTTTTCTAGCAGCCACGGGCACAGAAGCTGAAGGCATCTTTCTACTTGCCCTTTCTGAGCTCATGTTGCTTAGGGGTAGGCAGGGAGCTGGGACAACACAACTCAAGCCTCCCTTCCCCATGCTGAGTGGCAATTTCATTTCTTGGGTAAGCTCATGGTGTACATCCTGAATCCAATCTCCACCCCAGCAAAAGACTTGCTTATCCCTCTCTCACTCGGCCTTCTCGGAGCTCTGTGCTTTTACACAAATCTAGCTTCACGTCTTGAGTAAAATATAATTTCATAGGAACGCAATTGTGGAATGATCTCATTGAAAAAGCACATCTAGCAAAGGCCATGAGCAGACTTCAGGCCAGCCCATTCACACCCACAGCTAAGAAGTTTGCAGACCCCTTTCCCTTAAATGGAGAATGTGCCTGGGCCCCAAAGCAAAGCACAGAAGCTGCCCATACACAACACTACTACCCGCTGTCTGCCTTCCTCAGAGTAGCGACCACCTTGAACCACCCGGGCACCATACAAGGACAGACTCGAGGCATCAAGCAAACAGGCTTCATCAAATCACCCAGATGCTCCATCCATCCCTCCAGAGAGCTCTGACTCCAAGTCGGCTAACACCAGCTGAAAATATGAGGACTGACTTTAAAGAACCCTTCCAGATAACACAGTGCAGAAGCCAGGCAGCTAAAGACCCCTGCCCCCAACAACGACTGTCTTCCCAGCTTCCAAGAGCTCAGTTACCACCCAGCCCCACTGAGTAGATGCAGAGAGAACAGGACTCTGAAGCTAGAAGGCAAGGCCAGGTCCAGCCCAGTTCAGCTGAGACAGATTGGATCCTAGGGGAAAAAAAATACTACACCATAGTGGACTCTCAAGAACTTCAGCTCAAAACCCACCAAGCTGGAAAAAAAAAAAATTGTCCTCACTCCACTGCTTCCCCACTCCCTCATAAATAGACCAGAAAAAGAGAAAAGAAAATATTAATGGCTTACAAATCTATGGGAACTTTGAGTGCTCTCTTTGCAACTTTTCTATAAATATGAAACTATTATAAAATAAAAGGTTACTTAAAACAATAGCTTGTTGTGGTTTCCTCTACAAGGAATAATGGGGAAGAGTAGTCTTGGAGTAATTCCACGTAGTTAATGAAATCTGGATATAAAATTCCTCCAATTGCTACAGAGTTCTGTTTAAGCTACACTCTCCTCATCTATAAGAAGGGGACAGTTCAGGTACAAAGCGTTTGTGTATGGGCTGGGTGACACTGCTGCACGGGAAGGCCTTCCCACTAGGACAGCACTTTCTTGGTGTGCAGCAGCAGTTCCCAGTTGGTCAACGCTCTCTCTGACTTCTGGAGGACAGCAAGGGGCCCTCCCCAACTCCATTCCTAGGCTCTACCAATCTTCAAGCCTTAAGCCTCCTTGGCATGACTTTTTAAATCCAAATCTTTCCCCCAGAGGGCTAAAAGGCTGCTTCAGCAAGTTCCAACCGGAAAAGCAGAACTTAGTAGATGGCCTTCCCTCCAGTACTTGGATCCTGTATCACTGTCACTATTGATCACTTCCCTTGGGTTGGCAGGAAACAATCAAAGGGGCAGCCAGAGGTAAACAGAGCTGACCTTCTGCCAGAGGAGGCCGGGTGGACAGGGGAAGTGTGCTCTCAGAGTCCCACAAAACTTAACCTATGGACTCCCTCCCAATACCACCCCATATCCCTGCCTGCACCTTGTTCCTGGTATCTTGGCCCCAGATGAAGCCAAGCTGATGGGCACAGCAAGTTCCCCAAAGCACATTAAAGTTCTCCCAGGTGTTTCTAGTACCAGACACAAACAAAGCTCCTCACAATCTCTAGAGTTAGACTTGCATTTCTACTGTCTCTGTCTCTATGGTGGTATTCTCCACTCGTCCCTAGGGAGACCAATAAGCATGTAGAACATGGGAACCTCATTCTGGTTTCATAAACAGATGGGCTGGAGGCCAAGGAAAGCCTCAGGTGGAGAAAGTACATGCTTTGGTATTTTTTTTAACTACTAAAAAAAAAAAAAAAAAAAAAAAAAAACCACTCACAAGGATGTCAGACACTCTAAAAACTCACTCAAAACAAAGTCGAACTACAATCTCACTCAGAAAACTTAGTGTCCAAATAAGGGAGTGCAACACCAGTTAGCTCGTTCCAAGTGTGAAAGGCCCTGTGAGAGAAGAAGTTCCCAGGCTTAGGATTCCACTAACAGGTTGTAACCCCTCCAAGAGCTAATGGGCACATTCTACTGGCTAATAACTCTGACCTTCCAGATGGCTGGATTGGGGACACACCCCAGCTAAGGCCCAAGGACATTAATTCCTGGCAAAGAGTGTGCAAAAATGCTCTGCAGCTTCAACCAAGCCAGATAACAGCCCGAGAGGCTTCAAGGACAAGCTCAGGAAGCAGGGCACAAAGAAGATGTCCTTGTAAGAGCCAAATATAGAGAACTATTTGTGTTCTTTGCAATTTCTCCTCCTAACCTCTGGCTTCAGGGAGCAGTCTTCTGTGGCACCCAGAGGAGATACCTGAATACAAGGCAGTATTATATCAATATTTCTCTTTACCCTTCAGTCTCCAGTTCTCCATACTCATACATGACACTATCCTGTCATTCAGGGCTGCTAACTGCCCAGCACCAACGCCAATCAACCAATTTTCTATCATTCTCTTCTTCCTCTTGTCTTTACCACAGCCACTCCACCTTCTTACCCCTAATTGCTTACACACACACTCACACACACACACTCATACACACGCTGCTCCCTCTATGGGTCACACTCTTCCTGCTCCGATATGCCCATTTCTGCCTCCACTCTTTCACACTTAAACCCCTGACAGATGGAGCGTGCTTCTCCTGCCTCTCTGCTATTCAAACCTCACTCACACTCCAAGATGTGTGATCCCAGCCCCAATCAGCCGTGTCTCCACCCTACAGCTTCCACATCCTAAGAGCCCAGTCACCTCATGCCCAGCCTGAAATGGAGATCATTGTTTCTGAGAGACTGGAATCTATTCCTTAGATCTATCATATAAAGTCCAAGAAAACCAGAGTAAAGCAAGAGTCCAACCACTTGTTGCTTCAAATACCCTCACCTTAAGACAATCACCCTAAGTGTCAGACATTGAAACAAGTGCTCAACGTGATACACTAATCCAAACCATTTATTACCCCAGACCCAGAATATCCTCTCTGCACATAATCATAGATACCCATTTGACAGAGACCATCTATCTGAACCTCAAGTCCCTGAGCACTAAATATCCAGCTTCCTGCTATTAGGACCACCCTTCCAGAGAGGATGACTCAGTCTTAGTCCACATGATGGGAACACGCATCATCTGGACTAAGGATCACAGCAGTATTCACATGGTCAGGGGTGCAGATCTACATGGCTTTCCAGATCAGCTCAGAAATCAAGACATGTTGCTGATTCCAGCACATGTCATGTGAGCACTAACATGAACCAGTGAGTGAAGTCTTAAAGAAAGGGGAGAGGAAAGAAGCCACCATCTAGCCTCAAATCACCAGTATCTAGCTTGCAAGAGTGTCAGCCTGAACAAAGCATATCTAGTTATACCAATCACCTCATCTTTGAACCTGTCATCTGGATCTCCCCTGCTCCACAGCAGTGGAGTGTGTCCCACACAACAGTTTATGATAGGTCCACTGTCATGGGTAGAGTGAGGATGCAGTACACACAGAACCTTCAGACACTCAGCCCTGCAACTTCAGTCCCTGTCCACTAAAGCCCTTCCCGCTCAGTTCTGTCTCCATGTGTCCCTGTGCCTATGAGTCTGGGTTTTATTTACACTACCCATGTCTGTTGTTAGCAACAGAAACAAAGTGCTTTAAGGCAGAAAAGGCAAGTCTGCCAACTGGCTTGCTGCTCTTCACCCTGCCTCCAGCCCGGGAAAGGAGCTGGTGGAAGATCCTTCCAGACACAATCAATCGTTTGTGCCCTTGGCTCCCATGTCCTAGAGAGCCAGGATGCATGGCTAACTCCAATCTGATAGTTGTTGCTGGAATCCCTCTCTTCTTCCCTGGACCCTGCACTGATAAACTCAGAAACACAACTGAGAGATTTTAAACTTCTTTTTAAATTGTTTTGAGGTTTACAGCATTAAAAGGGTTAAGAATCACTGACATAAAATGTTTAACCTTGTTTTTGCTAATGTTATTAAGCTATAGACTTTTATAAACTAAACCATGTAGGAAACTGTTATGTTCTACAATGATGCACCACAGAAAGGTCAGAAAAGTTCCCGCTCTCTTTAGGGGCTGTTTATAGATTAAAAGGGTTTGTTTTGATGCTGAGAAGGCTCCAATTTAAAATTGTGACTTTAAGTCTAAACCTAACAGGGATAAAACATAAAGTCCTAGTCTTATGAGAGCCAGTAAATTATTATAAATTGTTAAGGATAATTTAAAACTTCAAATTGGTAATTAGTCATCTTATAAATGATCAAAACCTTTAATGCATTCAGAATTATATTTGAAGTTATGCTAAGAACGGATGCAATTAATTACAGCAACAAGCCTTATTCAGCCTCCTATACATGTTTTCAAAATTAAAGCAGAAAGTAAGTAACTAGAAACAAGTTTGTGTATTTTGGTATACTTTAGATAAACAATGCGGCCCTCAAACTTGTCAGAAATCTTTGAATATGGCATTTAAGATGTTTAAACTACGACACGTAAGAGACTCCCGAATCTTAAGGGTGACCCAGCAAGGTCTCCCAGAAGATAATGAGCACAGCAACAAAGGACTCCACCTGGATTATGGTACGTTAACCACTGATCAAGACTGCCCCAATGCCTTGACTGCTGCCAGGGCCCAGCCTGAACCGTGGACAAACAGGATGCCAGAGAGTTGATTGCCCCACTTTGCCTAAAACAAGGGGAGGTTAGTCTCTCCCTGTTCCTTCTCCACAGAAAAAGCCTCTCATCTTTTGGTCCTGATGGCCAAAGATTGCCTCTGCCCACCGTGTCATAGAGACCATGGGAACCTGGGGCAACCATCTAGGTAACAGGCTATGGACTAATCTCTGTCATTTTAATATTTTAATTGATATATATACCATTTAGATTATAGTTTATCCTTCTCAGATCTCTGATCACATTGACAGCCAAGCTAACTGTAGCTTGACAGCTTGAGAACAGCAGGCAACTAGCTCCAAGGTAATCCACCACTGTGTTAGTTCATAAGTCAATTCATCAGTTAAAACTACTAGGTCTCTTATTTTAATAGGCAAACAGGTTTGCTTTACTCACAAGCTTCATGTGAAAAGATAAACAGGTTTCAGATGTAAGTTTTTACTATTCCTTTATCTAAAGGAACTCACTTTACAGTGACTGCTCCCAGTGATCAACCACTCATGGTGATCAACCATTGCACAGGAAAAAGTGTACAGAAAAGTTTATGTAAGGTCTGAGGAAATGAAAGCTTAAGCTGTGAGGATCTAAGAAAGTGTTTTAGGGTCTAAGGTGTTTTAAGGTTGGTAAGTGCACATGAAAGCTTAAAGTGACTTGAGGCACATACAAGGAATGAGAAATGCTTCAGATCTCTTCCCATCGCTATGCTACTGTTGTATTAAGACATCAGAGCTTAGAGCTTTCACATTAATCAGTGGAGTTCTGATAAGTTATTAGTCTAACTCTGGTACAGCCTTCCACTATAGGATACCACACCATAGTCACAAGCTCAAGATTTTAATTTTCCTTTGGTTGTCTTTTAAGTATAGACTTAAAGGTGCTTCTCCTTGTGCTAAATCTCCTTGTACTGTACCCTGTCTTCCGGGTAGAGGGAAGAAGTCCCTCCTTGTAGTCATACTGAAAATCAAGATCAAGTGAGCTTTTACCCCTTCTGCTCCGTGGAAGACTTTGGTCTTCCCTGAGCTCAGCTTGAAGAGAGTTCATGCTTTTAACCCAAAACTGTTTCCCAAGCTTCTACTATGACACAAATGTGTGAATCTATTGCCTTCTCTATAATGTGGGTTTCAATACAAATTACAAACAATGATAATGCACATCTAAGGAAAAAATTTCTCCCTGAACTCCTTAACTTTATCTTCTGATATCTATTCCAGCATCCTGCCAAGTCCAGGTGTTTCCTCAAAATCTGTATCCAGGAGAACTCCAAGGCAGCTTGCCCCAATTGCTCTAGTCCAGCCTCACAGACTGCTTCAACTGGGTCTGCACTCTCCTAGCCCCAGATAGTCCCACAGAACCTGGGCAGCAGTGACACAGGCCAGAATTTTCTTAGGGTACCCAAAGATAATGTGGCCAGTCAGCAGGAAGTCATCTAAAGAACACAACACCCTCACTCCTAACCCACCAGCACCGCTTCCTCAATTTTAATTAAACAAAAAGGGAGGAATGTGAGCATACAGGAGATTCTGCCGACCTACCCTCAAGGACCTAGCAATTGCTTACATCTTAACCTGCTGCAGCCACCAGGTATGATAGGTGTGTGCTGCGTAAAAGGCCCTGTTTGTCTGTCTGTCCGTCTGTCTGTCTGTTCCAGCATCCCCTCTATCTGTTCTCTATGTACCACCCCCCCCATCTGCCCTCATGGCTCTACTTTCGTCTGTCTACCTGTCCACATGTCCACTTGCCTGCCTCTATCCTTTTCCTAGGCCCTCACTCCTCTCCCCTCCCCCAACAAACCTCTTTTAAATCAGATCTGTTACATGGCATAATTTCTCAAGGGCACATCTGGGCATGGGCATTCCATCTCCGTATTATATCTCATAATAGTGTGTATTCAATTAACACCTACCAAACACCAGCCAAGTATACAGCAATGTGCTCATTTTTGATCGAGCACCAAGAGATAAGAGACACAGTCCATCCTCAGGAGCTTATGTTTCTAATATGGTAGATACAGAGACAAGAATTTTAAATGTTAGTAGATAGGTGAATTAAGTGGTCCAGTCAACAGTGCAAGAATAAAGAGACTCTGCTGGGCACATGGAACTTCAGGAGCAAAGCTTGAAGGCAGACAAACAGAAGACATGAATAGCAGAGAGATGTTCAAGCTGATGGCTGCTGAGTTGAAAGGGGCAGAGGGAACAGGACAGATGGAAATACAGAAGAAATACCACTTCTTGGAAGACAAATTAAGGATCTTAACTCAGGGGAACCACAAAAATACCTAAGAAAGAAACAATGGACCATGTTCTGTGCTTTTGGTGAAAGATGAAGCCATTCTCAAGATAGGAGGCTACAGCAGAAGAGTCTGATCATGGCCAG
This sequence comes from Rhynchomys soricoides, assembly GCA_019843965.1. Taxonomy (NCBI): domain Eukaryota; kingdom Metazoa; phylum Chordata; class Mammalia; order Rodentia; family Muridae; genus Rhynchomys; species Rhynchomys soricoides. The sequence goes on from JADRCH010000134.1 coordinate 857,708, forward strand.
CAAAGACATGGAAGGGACCTGAGTTCATCAGAAATGCTTGTCTGAGGCTTAGGCTGAAGAGGAAATCAAGTGGACAGTCCTTGGGGCAGCTATGGATCTTATGAGCAAAGAAGAAAGGCTGGAGGTGTTAAGAGGGCAAATGAGGGGAAATGTTCATAGGAGATATAATAGAAGACAATTTTCAGAGTTTAGAATCTAGAAAGCAAGCCAGGCAGTGGTGGCGCACGCTTTTAATCCCAGCACTCAGGAGGCAGAGGCAGGCGGATTTCTGAGTTCGAGGCCAGCCTGGTCTACGGAGTGAGTTCCAGGACAGCCAGGACTATACAGAGAAACCCTGTCTTGAAAAACCAAAAAAAAAACAAAAAAAAAAAAGAATCTAGAAAGTAGAACTAACTACTCCAAGTGATATCGCCCAAGGTATAGCTGTGCTACTACTGCATGTTAAGGGGAATGAAGATGAAGCTGGGTGTAGTAGTGCAAGCCTAGCACTTAGGAAGCACAGGCAGGTAGATCTCTTATGAGTTGAAGGCCAGCCTGGTCCAAATAGTAAGTTCCAGGCCAGCCAGGGCTATGCATTTGTGACCCTGTCTAAAGAAAGAAAAAGTGAAGATGAAGTGTAGTCCTTCAAACCATGTCAAGGAGCACAGATAACAATGGTTAAGAGCACTGGCTGCTCTTCCAGAGGACCTGGATTCAATTCCCAGCACCCACACAGCAGCTCACAACTGTCTGTAGCCCTCGTTCCAATGGATCTGGCACTTTCTTCTGGCCTTCAAGGGTAGTACATGGAGCACAGACATATATGCAAGCAAAACATCTATACACATAAAATAAAAGTAAACAAATAATTTTTTAAAGGAGCACAGCGTAAGAGTTAGAGGGGCGGTGAGCGGCTTCATTGGAGAGGGAAGGGAAGGGAAACGTACACAGGATATTTAATAGGAAGTCATAAGGGAAGTGAGGCATCGGGTGAAGCGGGCTCCAGAAAAAGTTAAAATCAAGGGCACTACCTCTGGTGTCTATTACACCTGGCAAAATGATTGCCAAACTCAGGCAAAGTGTATAAATGGCACTCCATGCACCATGACTGCCCTGTAAACCACAGCCATTTTTTCCTGAAAGAAATGTAGGGCTATAATTTCCCTACATATATACTACTGTGCATTTCAACAGCTCTGAAAAATATACACAACGCTAATACTCACTTCAAAGTTAAAAGACAAGCCACACACCAAAATAACTACAATTCATGTGTTAACTGACTGAAAAGACTATGTCAAGAACTTCCACAATCAGTAGGGGAAAAAATAACTGAAAAAGAGGACAATGTATACAACAGATGTCAAAAAAAAGAATGAAACAATGCTTAACTTCTTTGGTAAGTCAAGAAACCACAAATATAAGTGTTGAAATACCATTTCATACTCATCAGACTGGAAAACACTGAGAAGGTGGCATCTCTAAATATTAGCAAAAGCAAGAGGAAACAAGCTCTTGTAGGCTTGTGATAAACGCTGTGGACAGAGCCTTGCGATTATTCTCAAGGTGAAGAAGTATATCCTCCTTTAGAGCAACTCGTTTTTTCTAGGTGCTAGTGGATATAAACCCATGCGTATTCACTGTATGCGGTGTTCATTACAACATCAGCAGTCACAAGGTAGAAAGATGGCAACCCTCATCCACTGATACACAGTGATCATGCACTACCAATTCAGTTGAACTAGCTTCACAAGATACTGGTTTTAAAAAGCAAAGAGATATTATTATTATTAAATAATTTATATATGCTGCATACCTTTTAGACTAACAATTCCATTTTCTTATAGAAAGTTATAGAAATCATAGCAGGCAAATTTACCATCGAAAATAAAAATATAAAAATTGCCAATTCCTTTTTGTTAAATTTATTCACTCTACATCCTAATTGCAGCCTCCTCCTCTCAGTCTCCCCTTCATATGGCCCCTCCCCTATTCCTTCTCCCCTTCTCCTCTGAGAAAGGGGAAGTACCCCTGGGTGCCAATGCACCCTGGCATCTCAAGCTACTGCAGGACTGGGCACATCTTCTCCCACTGAGGCCAGACAAGGCAGCCAACAGGCATGTAACAGAGCCAGGGACAGCCCCTACTACAGTTGTTGGGGGACCTGAATGAAGACCAAGCTGCACATCTCCTATAGATGTGCCCATGAATGATCTTTGATTGGTGGGTCAGTCTCTGGGAGCCCTTGAGGGTCCAGGTTAGCTGACTTCCTGTGGAATTCCTATCCCCTCCAAGTAAAATTGCCAATTTTTAAATAATCCAAAAGTCTATCATCAAATTGATTCATCCATACAATGAAATCCTATGCAGGATTAAATATTACAAAATAGTTTTAAATAGTATTTGTAGATCTACCCAACCAAAATCAGTAGCAAAAAAAGTAGACTACAAAGTCTAAGTGCAAGATTTATGCATAGATGATACCATAAGATAAAACAAATACGTATATGTATAAGCCACATAAAGGACAAATACACCAAATATTAATAAACTGTTTTTACTTTCTTCCTAATGCATTAATTAATTTTTCATAAGACAATAGAACAATTTTATATAATACATTTGAACTGGGAGTCTGCAGAAGGAGATTTAGGAAAACCAATACTGCATAAGCATCCATTGTAAAACTGGTAAGAAAACTGCTAAAGCTGGAGCAGGAAAGTCAACTTCTTAAGTCAATTTAAAAAAAGGAATGACTTAACAAACAAGTGTTTACTCTGCAAGCCTGATAACCCAAGTTTGATCCCCAGAATACACAGAAGAACTATCCCCGATCTCCACATATGTGCCACACCACATGGACACCTACATACTCTCTCACACACCAATACCAAACAAAATAAAAATAAAAAAGAATTACATTCAATATATCACTCAACATTACCTTAGCTATTCATATAAATTTCATTACAATATGAAACTTAAAGAAAAGAAAAACCTTGGTCTGCTCTAAGACTGGAGCATACAGACTATAAAGGACTTGCAGTCAGAAGAGAAGGCCACTCAGTCTCAGACATGACCATGACTAGGACACTGCGCATGCTTCTTTGGGGCCAATTATCTCACTTTGTTATTAACAGGGTTAAGTTTTCTGTTACCAGTCGTTTGAATGCAGAGCATTGTTCCCATACATTAATTATGCTAAGTCATTTAATACTCTAAAACAATTCCATGAGGTAAGTGCTGCCAATCTTATTTTACCAAGCAAGAAAACCCAAAGTATAGCCAGCAAAAAGAGGAGCTAACTTTAAACTGGGTCTGACTTTAAAGTCCCCCTTCTGGCTACTATATCATGGACAGTACAGTGGGGTGTTGCCTTTACTGTGCCTTCTATAGCTAACTACTTCAATTCCTCTCCTGAAAAGACAGATTATACATCCAAGGAAACGGGTGTGCAAAAATGTTTCATGTGCTGTAAGGTATAATATATAAAGAAAATATAAAGAATGGCTACCACCCCCCGGGGAGAGATGCATATGGCAGGGCTAACATCATTACCACTTCACACACTATATGCACGTATGCATGCGCACATGTACATGCATGCTCATACACAAACAGTGAGATGCTCATACACAAACAGTGAGAGGATATGAGCTCCGAACACAGTTTAACTTGTCTCTCAGCATTAAAACTCACAAAGTCACTTAAGAGAATGCCAGTCACTCTTTTAAACACGTGTTTGATGCTCACTGAGAGATCATGCTACCTGCAAGCCTCCCCTGGGCACAGACTGCTGCTTGTTACACCATTGAGAAGATGCTGATTCGGCTAAGGGCACTTCTTTTCTTCCAGCTCCCTTTTCAATCTCCTTCAGTAATGAGCAGCAGACAGCAATGTTTTGGGGGCACAACAGGCTTAATGATGCTCTGGGGTTTTCTCACCTTGTCTTCTTCCCATTGCCCACACCTTCAACTTCACATCTCACACCCCCCCTACCCTAACACATGCCAGGCTATTTACAGCTCTCCCTTCCTGGCAACCTTACCACCCACTACTGTTTGAAACCCTGGTCTCATGATTAGTACCCCCTGATTCACTTCTATACCAGTCACCACAGTCAACTGTTGGACTCCATGATTAGTACCCCCTGATTCACTTCTACACCAGTCACCACAGTCAACT
>JADRCH010000134.1:861881-996881 GCA_019843965.1 Rhynchomys soricoides
GATTAGTACCCCCTGATTCACTTCTACACCAGTCACCACAGTCAACTGCTGGACTGAAGACCATACATCTCTATGTCTAGCCCTTGGGCAGACCAGCTGGATCAGCAAATGTATCCTAAACTCTTTTGGAGAGTCCTTTCTATAATGCTAATGGTGAGCAATGTACAATGCCTGGGATTTGCTTCTAAAATCTGGTAGTTGAGTGGTAAACAGGCATAGAAAGAAAGCCAGCTAGTCCCTGTGCTGACAGTAGTTGATGCTGAATGGTGGTTATAGGGCTATTCATCTTCAACTCTACTTCTGGGTACAGCGGACATTTTCCATAATACAAAGTTTAAAAAATAAAACCTCTCAGGTGAAAGATTAAAGAGGAGCAGTGCCAAAGGTCTAACCCTGAAAACTATAATCTTACAATGAAGACATCTTGCTGGTCTCCTTTAAGCAGTAATCAAATTTAATATCAGTAACTGTGGGATATCCAGATTTATCTTGCTTATGATCCTTTGCACTGCTTATAAAGGGGCCCCTCCCAAATGCTTACCCTAGTCTAGCCTACATATCTAATTTACAGTTCATAGAAAATGCACAGGAGAGACAACAACCCAAATAATGCTCCATAGAAACAACCAGATAAATCTATTAAGTACAAACTGAATTCCTGTCAGAAAATAAAAAGGAATGTCTAAACTGAACTCTGTCTATCCACCACCACTGACAGAATACACTGAGAGACATACAACTTACTTTTCCACCAAGTCCTGCAAGTTCTTAGAAATAATCCCTGACTTCTCTTTCATGTTCAAGCCTACCAGCATGTCCTGCATACTCTGCCTGCTCCAAGGCTCACCTCCTCCCTTCCCTGCCCCACATTACCTGAGACTTTACCAGCAATCACCTGGTTTATTGCAACAACCATGCCTGAGCCTCAGCAGATTCTTCAGGTCTATGCCCTTCTTCCTTTGCACATCATTCTTGCTCCTCCATAGGTCCAGAGTACTTCCCAAACTGTGGGGAACCACAAAGAATCCAACATCTAACACGACACCAAACTCAGCACCACACTCATTGGCAGGAATCGACAGTGCAGTAAGACATACACTTCTCAGTTCTTGCAAGTCTTCTATTTGCTATGTTACCTCCAAACACCTGATCTGGCCCCCATGACCTATGTCCGTGTGTGTGTGTGTGTGTGTGTGTGTGTGTGTGTGTGTGTGTGTACTTACCCTTTCTGCTTCCTTATTTAGCCCACTTCCACTAACATTTCTGCCTAAGCTCCTGGCTGAACAGAAATCAAGCTAGCCCATTCCTGCTCTCAAGTCTCCTGAACACTACTGACTAGCTCTAACGTTTGACTTACACTCTGATCCTTGAAGGAGGTAATCTTTCCTGGGTTTAGGACCCTAGGATTAGCAACCCCAGGCTGAGCCTGCACTAAAAGCTGCCTTAAAAGTACAGCTAAGGTGAATCTGTTTAGTTTAGTATCTGGGACAGAGTGAATCCTCAATAAACAGCATCCTTCCTTCGATGGACTTCAGAATCTTTCTTCACTCTGGTGTGTGTGTGTGTGTGTGTGTGAGAGAGAGAGAGAGAGAGAGAGAGAGAGATCATCTTGTTCTTCAAAGGCCATTTACCTTTTTTTTTAAAAAAAAAATCTCTCATTCATCTGGAGTTCACTAGGCTGCTGGCCAGTGAACCCCAAAGATCTGCCCTGACTCCACCTCCCCAGCATTTCAGCACTTGAATGATAAGCATCTTCGACCATGCCCATTGGTGTGGAAAGTCTGAACTGGCTCTTTACCTTTTTTTGTTTGTTTGAGACAAATTAGGCTGGCCTTGAACTTGTGGCACTTCCCCTGCCTCTGCCTTTGAAGTGACAGGTTTTAAATGCTTTAACTCTTTATTAGTCCCCAAAGAAGACACACTTGCTCATGTTTTATTGCTGCTCCCATGCCAAAGTCACACCCTTTCTGGGTCCTAATGCTTTCTGGAACTTTGGTCCACTTACTCTGCCACTATGTCACTACCCACCTATGGGCCATCTCAGTCAGAATGAGATCATTCAACTACATCTGAAGTAAGAGAGCAGCTTCATGTCACAATATCTAGGTCTCTGGCATTCACACAGTTGCACTTGGGATTCACTCTGAAGTTTTTCCAAGGGGGCAGATGCGATTTCCCCAAACACACAGAAAAGGAATATATCAGTACCATATCTAGGATAACAGAAAATAAACAGGGTCCAGAACTGGGGAGACTTGTGTTTTGTAAATGTAATCATCAATCTGCCACTTTCACTAACTGAATTGAAAGTATTCCTTTGTTAGTGTTGCAACAATGCTTTTAATTGCTATGGTAACAGCATAAATAGGAGACACCATGAGAACATGAATGGTGGGGGCCTCAACTCATGAAAAAAAAACAGAGTGAAATAAAGTTTACCAATTTTATGTAAAGAATCAATTCAACAGGGGAAAGGAGGGAGAAAAGAGAGAAATACCATCAACACATATGGCCCATACCTGATACATATGTGTAACTTCTTAACAAATCTATAAGGGACCAATTAAAAAGGTGAATATATTTAAGCATAAAATTAACAGACAAATAAAAGTAATTGGCAGTAAACATAAAACGTGCTCAATTACGCTAGTAATAACAAAAATCTAAATAAAGCTTCAGGAAAAAAGTCTGTTTTCAGAGGTTAGAGGGGTGACTCAGTGGCCGAGAACGCCAATGTTTTCTTATGGGCTCCACTGATTCTTCATTCACATGCCCATACACATAATAAAAAAGAAAATCATTTTTAAAAGAGAAATTCTTTTCTTTACCTATCAGAATGGCAAAGATTAAAAACTTGCTAATACCATATTGGCAAAGGTATGTGGAAACAAGTGCCTTCCTATACTACTCATGAGAATTTAGCTAATGCAATTTCTTTGGAAAGCAGTCTGGCAATATTTATTAACATTTTTTTAAATGAGCACACCCTTTGATCAGCAAATCTTCCCTTTTAGTAATTTTGCCTAAGGAAACACAAGTATTAGAACACATGGTCAAAGACAGCTAAGTGCTGCTGCTTACTACAGGAGTGACTAGAACAGGGGAAACTCGTAACAACTCAAAGGTCAATTCTTAGGGCCTTGGTTAAGTAAATCATGAGAATCCATCTGAAAAGGCACAGTGCTGCTGTCAGGAGGAATGTGTTAGCATAGGAAAGCATTCTTGGTAAAGATTAGTAAGACAGTTCTTAGTAGAATGTAATATTTTCTTGTGGTAAAACATACAGTTCAAAAATTTCAATTACTTTTTAGTTGTACAATTCATTGGCATCAAATCACATCACAAGATTGTACAAACAACATCAGTTTCCCCAGAAACATCCAACACTAAGCACTAGCTTCCTATAAGTCACCTCTCTTCAAACTCCAGATGAGTAATGTTGTCTATTAATTTGTCATGTCACTTACTGGTGTTAGACTATGCAAGTAGAATCACTAAAAGATAAGAGTCTAAGTCTTTAAAAATTAAAAAGAAAAGGAAAAGGGAGAGAAGTCCCAGACCTCTCCTCGAAGGGAAGAACAAGCCAGAGAAGGCTTTAGGAAACATGGATGACAAAGAAGAGAGGGGCAGCTTTATGCCCTGTCTCACCTGAGGCCTCTGGTGTTGAAACATGATGGTGATGGCGCCTGGAGTCATGATGCCTTAGAGAAACTCTCAGGAGTGAAAAAAACCTGACCTCTGTGGGAACACACCAGGGGCTGGGCAAGTGAAATCCTCTCTGCCAGGTGTTCTCAGCTTTTCAACTGCCAACTGTGGACTTTGCCCTTGAAATTCAACTCCTGGGCTGAAGAGATAATCTCCCTGTGTAAACTTGGCTAATAAACAGAGCACACTCATGCTCAGCCTGCTCACCAGTCCAGCCAACCAAGGGGCTGTGCTCAAGGACACACAGAAGCTTTTCCAGACAGGAATGTTACCTGTCCAAATGAAATAAAGGGTATAGGATAGGCATGTTGCAAAAATCAGACAGGCAGCAATTTAGAGCCAGCCAAGCACACCACCTGAAACCTCACCTGGAAATGACGTGGATATCATGAGTGAGCAAGCAGAAGGGTGCAGACCTTTACCCATCTCTGTTGGTATGACAGGGTGAACCAGCCAGAAACTGCTCAAGGATAGACTTATACACATGAAACTCTAGGCTAGTCAAAGAGAGTAAGCCAACTAGCATCTTGCCTCAAAGTCTTATTGTATCTCTACCATCAAACCTCTTATTAAACAGTGTTTCTCAGAGTGAGGTTCCAAAACCACCAACGCCACCATCATTGCCACCATCATTGTCACCACCACCACCCCCATCACCACACACAACCCCCACCTACACAACACATCACCACCACCACACATACAACCCCCCGCCACATATGACCACATATACCATTACACATCACTACCACATACACCACCATCATCCACACCATCACCCACACACTACCACACACCACCAGTACCACACACATCACCAACAACAACCACTACGGCTGGTGTATCTATAAATTTGCCCAAAACACAAACTCTCAACCCTCACTTTGGTCTTACTGAACTCAAAATAAGCTCTGGTGAATCTGGTGTATGTTTGAGTCTCAAAACCACCAATCCAAGGCTCCAAGAATCTCTGCAAGGGGACTTCCTGACTTCTTAGTACTTGAAATCAATCCTGATGGGTTAGAAGACTGCTATCCATGATAACAGACTCAGTGAGACAGGCAAGACTGCTGTCACTCCAGCTGTGCCTTCTGCATGGCCGCATAGGTTGGCTTTTCCACAAGAGCAGTGATCTCCTGGCTGCTGGTGGTCCAGCTCTCCAAATGTTCACCTTAGCCCATCTTTTCAGCCTCAGCCTGGAACTCAGTTGTGTATCTCTGCTCAAGGTACATGAGTATTAAAGTTTTGTCCAGTGAATTGGTGTTAAACCCAGTCTGGGGGGGGGGCACCCTCACACAAACCATGTGTCTTTTCGTCAGAAACAAGACCATCGGAGAGAGATAGGAGGCAGGAAGTAGACCCATTGCTCAAACAAAAGAAACTTCTCTAAGAAATCCATACTTACCTGAAACTCACTCTCACTCTGCCCTGACAAACTTCCATTCCAGTATGCCAGTGGAACATGGATCACTTGAAAGCCAAGAGTAAGAGCTCACAAGCACCCATACACTTTCATTTCTGAACCCTGCAGGTTCAGTCCCTTCACAGAAACAAGTATCTACAAATTCAATGTAGGCAATGCTCAGTTTCCAAGAAGTCAAAGTTGTGACCTGACACATTTATTTTTTCAAACATTTCCAACAAACTCAGAGATTTGAAGAGACCTGTAAACAACAATATTAAGATTTACTTATAGCAACTACTAGTTTACTGATAAATTATTTTTTTCCAAACAACAAATTCCATCCTCTTATTATAAAAATCCAAGAAGTCATAATTGAAATAATGTGAAGGAACTGTCCTGCAGAACTGCATAAATTGGGTATGGTGGGTATGGTATGGTATGGTGGGTATGGTATGGTATGGTGGGTATGGTATGGTATGGTGGGTATGGTATGGTATGGTATGGTGGGTATGGTATGTATGTATGGTATGGTGGGCATGGTATGGTGGGTATGGTATGGTATGGTATGTATGTATGGTATGGTATGTAATCCCAGCACTTCAGAAGTAGAAGGAAGAGCAGATAGATGTTCAAGGTCACCTTCAACTTAACAGCAAGTTTGAGACCAGCCTGAGCTACATGAGACCAGGAAGGGAGGGTAGGCGACAGGTCAGGAGAGACGGATCCTTGGTTAAGAGTGAATGCTATTCTTTCAGAAGGTCTAAGTTCTGTTCCTACAATCTAAACTGACAGCTCTCAACTCCAGCTCCCGTGAATCCGACGACCTCTTCTGGCCTCCAATGGCTCCTGCATTCAGGTGTCCTACCCCCTGCCCCCAATATTCCCATGTTTTGTTTTTTAAGACAGAGTTTCTCTGTGTAACAGAGCCCTCGCTGTCCTGGAAGTTGCTTCATATACCAGGCTGGCCTCAAATTCAGAGATCTTCCTGCCTCTGCCTCTCAAGTGCTGGATTAAAGGTATATGCCATAACATACATACATACATACATACATCATACATACATACGGAGAAGGGAGAGAGAGAAAAACAAGAGAAAGGTAATTCAGGTTATCTGTGTTCTAGTCTTGCTATACATCCCACCCCCTGCCCCATTTTTTATTCTAATTGGTGGTATTGGTGATTGATATTGTAATCATTTCAGAGAAAGTTACAAATAGTCCATTAAATCCCACAAACATTCAGAACTTATTCTAGTTTCCAATGGATTGAAAGGAGATCACAGTCATCAATGAGTCATGACAACTTGAGCAGGGGACTCATTAAATGCTTCGGGTAACTGAGAGGAACACATTTTTGGTATGTTAATCAGAACAGGGGTGTAGAGAGAGCAACACTTCACACAGTCTGAGATACAAAATTTAAGCAAGCTTGTAGCTCCAAGGTCCTGAAGACATCCGGATATCAATAAATTCACCCAAAGATTGTCATGAGTGTTTATTAAAATGCGAAATAAAACTAAAAATACAAGTGTCTAGTATAATAATACATCTACTAATGAAATAACATGAACCTAAACTTTGCAGAAAACTGTGATCCCACAGTTGCTGCTGATCCCACAAATGTATCCATTCAGCCTCTGCTGGCCGAGCCTGTTGATGTCCATCCCTACTCCAGCCCATTTCTGCTTCACCTACACGTTTTCTGGATTCCTTTTCATTAGATTCAATGCTGCTCTTAGCTAGCCATCTCTGTCACATTTCCACACCTCACTTCAAAGTAGGTGACAGGCCTAGAATGTGTACCTCTCACACTGAGTGTTTAAGCCCCTGACGGTGGCCATTAAAACTCAATCTCAGCTGGCCTCAGCCAACATCTCACGTCTGAATCACCCCTCCTTTACTCCAGCCACACTTCTCTGCACATCAAGGTCTCACCACCTCTCCTTTGTCTTTTCTGTTTCTACTTTAAGGTACTTCCCCTGGCTTCTCCTTCCCCTGGGGATCACAGCTTGAACCTCCTTCTCTGAGAGGCCATTTCTAACTTTCCTGTCCATATTACCCTCTCATATGCCCACTGTCTCCTTTGAAGCATCAGTACCTCTAGCTCACGTATTGATCTGTTTGTTTACTGAACCCTCTCTACGATCTGCTCAAAAAGACCTTGTTATCTTTGTTATCTACACATCCCTAATATATAATAGTAGCTAAAACAAAATGGACACTCAGTAAATATTTACTGAGTCTGGGAAGAGGGTTTAGTGGGTAAAGCACATACAAGTGTGAGAACCTGAATTCAAATGCCCAGAACCTATGGAAAAAGTCAGACACAATAGTGCGCACTTAAAATCCAATTGCTCCTTACAACAAGAAGGGAGGTGGAGATAGAAGAATCCCCAGGAGCTTCTGGGCTGCTTAGCCTGACATATGCAGGGGCAAATAGAGGACACTGACCCAACTAAAACATTCTCATATTCTCTTTCTCTTCTCCCTCCCTCTCTGCCCTGCCCTGACACAAATATACATAATTTTTTAAAACCCAGCTATTAAACGAGTCAAGTATGTTGACACAATCTTACCCCCAGCACTGGGGAGACTCAGACAGAGTCTCAAGTTCCAGGCAGCCTTAGTTCTACAGTAAGACTTTGTCTCACATGAACACTAATGGACAGGTAGAGACAGAGAGATAGACTGGGGGCTAATAGACAGGTAAAGATAGAGAGATAGACTGGGGGGGGCTAATAGACAGGTAGAGATAGAGATAGACTGGGGGGCTAATAGACAGGTAGAGATAGAGAGATAGACTGGGGGGGGGAGGCAGATTCCATTTCTGGAATGGGAGGCAGAGGTATGGCCATCCTCTTCTTTCTCTTGATTAGTGACTAACAGGACAGATGGCCCCTAAGGAAGAGATGTGGATGAGGAAGATAAAAGGCTGAAGAAGATCAACCCTAGGAAAACATCAATAATAAAGTCACCCCAGCTCCTGTGTTGAAAAACATTAAATACTGGGAGGCGCTCAGAAGGTTCCTAAGTGCTCTAAACTTCTTCCAGGGAGCCACACAGACTTCTGACCTTAAATTTTGCAGCTGATAACAAGTCTAGACAGCACTGCTTTTGAAACTAAGATTTGCCCAACAGTTGTATGTTATGAGATAAGTGGGGGACGGAGGACTTTTAAAATTCCACTAAATGAGATTTAAATACAACAAAATCCCCAGTTGTTTTCTTTTTAACCTGACCCCTACCCACTTTGGGAACTGATTTGGAATTAACCAATCCCTCTTCCCTGACGATGCTCACAGCTGGCTCTCTTGGGGATTGTAAGAATAACAGCTGGGCAGTAACAGCCCTGGGCACCAACGAATACTCTCACTGGAAGGGGACAATGGCATCCAGTCCATTTAGGTCAGAACCCATAGTGAGGAAAATAGGCAGGGAAGGGGTGGGATAGAAAAGGGCAGAGACTGAGGCAGTCTGCACTTCCTACCTAGAGTCCAAAGCCTCATCCTCTGTGCCCAGCAGTTGAGTTAGTCAAGCCAAAGCTGAAGCCAAGGTCACTGAAACCGCCAAGATCATGTCAACTGTTCTAAGTACTTTCCCGTCACTTTCGTGTATCCACTTCTTTACAGCTGCCAGGGTCAGCCACATTCGTGAATTTCCTTTCTCTCTCTTTATTCCTTTTTCCCAAGTATCAAAATCTATATGCACATGGCACTCTGACCCACTTGTCCCCAGACCTTTGAAAATGAGTCGCATGTGTGGCTCCAACACCCACAGGCTTTATCTTTTATTCCAACAGAAAAAAGGTGGGTCATAATTAGCTTAAAAACTAAATAGAGAGGGGAGAGAGTCTGGGGTTAAATTTGTGCTAAGGAAAATTTCCTAAACAAGAAGGAGAGGCATAATTTTTCTGAGTATCAAGACTGAGGTTCTGAGAAAATACAGTGGGCGACCGGACATTGAGCCTCGCCTCTGAGAGCCTTCAGAAGTAACTGCAGAATAGCTGGCCTGACTCTGCAGAGTCTGGCTTTCTAGAGGGGAAAGCACCTTACATTATAAGCAGTCTTAGGCATGCCATAGATTGGCACGGCTGAGATGACCCTTCCAGGCGATATTTCAGCAGGAGATAACAACAAAGCTGAGAGTTTCCGTAGCACTCAAAGGAGATTTGAGGGACTTAACACACTGCTAAATTTGGCAGCAAAAGTTCCTGTCCTTTGCAGCTGGAAAAGGAAATCTCTTTATAATTACACTGCGGATAAGGGTCTACTCGTTTGTCAGACACAGATTAGAACTTCCCTATCCAGATCTCCCACTCCTCCAGGCAAGCGGTACCCAGGGAGGGAATCAGGAGATTTCTTGGGAAGGAAAAGAACCAGGGCTTGTCCTGATGCCACTTACCGTCCCCAGTCATAGCCTCTTGCCCAGATCTCTGGAGATGCTGAGCTCTCACAGCCCCTTCTCCATTCTCCTTCACCTCCTACCAGATCTCCTACTTCCCATCCTGCTCCTCCATGCAGGATTATGTATGATCCCCACCCAGACATCACATATGTGCTAGCTCTCACGGAGGATCCTCTCACCCTGGACAGTTCTTTGGTATGGCTAGATTCCCCCTCTGACTAGTCTGTCTGGTTGGTTGGTTGGTTTGATTTAAAGGAGGGTCTTACAATATAGACAGGCTAACTTCAGCCCCCTACCTCAGCCTCCCAAGTACTGAGGTTACATGCTCCATCACCGATCATATCCTGGTGCTGGTCTACATATTTCTCTTTTCTTTTTTTTTTTTTATACTTTATTTACATCTCAAATGTTTCCCCTTTTCCAGATCTCTCCTTTGGAACCTCCCTATTCCCTCCCCCCTCCCCTGCCACTATGAGGGTATTCCCCCATTCACCCACCCACCCACTCTCGTCTTCCCTCCTTGGCATTCTCCTATACTGGGGGATCTAACACCTTCAGGTCCAACAGCCTCTGCTCCCCCTGATGTCTAACAAGACCCTCCTCTGCCGCACATGTGGCCAGCACCATGGGTCACTCCATATGTATTCTTTGGTTGGTGGATCAGTCTCAGGGAGTATGGGGGGATCAGGCCAGTTGCCACTGTTGCTCCCTTCCTAAGGTTGCAAACTCCCTCAACTCCTTCAGTCCCTTCTCCTAGTCCTCCATCTGGGACCTCATACTCAGCCCTATGGTTGCAAAGAACTCAAAAAGCTAAACTCCAGAGATACAAATAACCCTATCAAAAAATGGGGAACAGAGCTAAACAGAGAATTCTCAATTGAGGAAACTCAAAGAGCTGAGATGCACCTAAAGAAATGCTCAACATCCTTAGTCATCAGGGAAATGCAAATCAAAACAACTCTCACACTACCTCACACCTGTCAGAATGGCTAAGATCAAAAACTCAGGTGACAGCAGATGTTGGCAAGGATGTGGAGAAAGAGGAACACTCCTCCATTGCTGGTGGGAATGCAAGCTGATACAACCTCTCTGGAAATCAGTTTGGTGACCATCAGAAAAATGAACATAATACTACCTGAGGACCCAGCTATTCCATTCCTGGGCATATACCCAGAAGATGCTACAACATGTAATAAAGACACATGTTCCACCATGTTCATAGCAGCCATATTTATAATGGCCAGAAACTGGAAACAACCCAGATGTCCCTCAACAGAGGACTGGATACAGAAAATGTGGTACATTTACACAATGGAATACTACTCAGCTATTAAAAACAATGACTTCATGAAATTCTCAGACAAATGGATGGAACTTGAAAATATCATCCTGAGCAAGGTAACTCAGTCACAAAAGAATGAACATGGTATGTACTCACTGATAAGTGGTTATTAGCCCAAAAGTTCAAAATACCCAAGAGTCACTTTGCAGCAACTGTAGGGCTGAGTGTGAGGTCCCAGATATTTCTCTTTTCTTAAGACAGGGTCTCACTGTGTAGCCCTTGGCTGGCCTGGAATATGCTATATAGACAAGGCTGGTCTCAAACTCACAAGATCTGCCTGCTTCTGCCTTCTTTAGTCCCAGTGATGGGACTAAAGGCTTGCACCACCAAACCAGACAAAGCAGAGTTCTGATCTGTTGTTCATCAGGGGACTCATAAAAACTGCCATGATGTAAAGGAAGGGATATCACACACCCCACAGATTAGCCACAAATATTGCTTGGCTTGAAAAGGAGTAATGAACACAAAAATAGCTAACATTTTGTTAGCAATGAGGTAGGAAGTACTAGCTATGCCTTCACATGTAGGCTTCACTACAATACCCTCAGATAAGTCTTTACTGCCTCAGTTTGAGAGAGTTTTCTGGGCAGTGGACAAGCTAGGCAACACGGGCAGCACGGAGAACCATGTGTGCGGTTGAATCAACAGGTACTTGGAATGCAGGCTGACTGCAGGTCTGGTTCCAAATGTCATTCTGGTTGTGTGGCTCTTTCTCTACCATGCTTTGTCTTTACCCACCAGCTGGTCACTCAAACTCTGACAAGTCCTTCAGACAGTATCGCAACTTTTCCTTTTCTAGAGGGGTGGTGGCAGCATTTATCCAGTTCAGAACAAATCAAAAGTCAGTGCCCCCAGCAGCACCAAGTAAACCCACTTCTTTCTTACTGACTGGCAGGCTTCCAGCTTCCTCCTTGTAACTGCTGTAAGCATCTATGCACCATTCGCGCCTGAGAACAAGTTTCATGTCTCCATGTTTTAGAAACTAAGTAAAAATGCTTCCTAGACTCCAAATGATGGGCTTAATATTTATTCAAATACTTTAAAAGTATAAACTATATATATGTTGTCATTTCAGGAAATGTATACTTAACTCCAAATGTACACTTAATTTCAGAGAACTTAGCTGGAGAGTCAACACTGACGTGTGACAAGTCAGAGTGTCAATGAGAACTCAAGCCCTCTGTTTTCTAGGAGAGAAACTGAGAGCCAGCCATCAGACAGGGCCTGAACTAAAACTCAGGCATGCTAGCTAACTACCTGGCTCATGTATTCTCCCGCCATGTGTTAGTGGGAATGATCACAAGGAAAGGTCACCGACACTTACTGATAGAGAGCAACAGCTGACACTTATCGGCAGCATATGTGAGGCCAGACTGTAACTCTTACCGAAATGCCTGGAGATGAGTAGGATTACCCCAACTTACACGTGAATACAAAGATACCTTTCCAAGAGTCCAAAGACAGTAAGAAGTCAGAATACAACCCACTCCCTGCTCTACCCCTCACTTCATCTTATCTTATCCCTCACCCTGTACCTCACTATTCCCCCACCTCACCCCAACTTCCCCACTCTGACTTCCCTAACCCTCATCCCAAGCTGGCTGCAAAGCCTCCCCTACAAGCTGGGTTTTGTAGAATACACGGATTAGTATTTGTAGCGGTAAGGAGGGCTGGGCTGACAATAAGGAGGGCAGCCTGTAAAGGGACTCCAAATGGAAGTCAAGGAAGACCTCAAGGGCTCTGCCTGCAAAAAGGGAGAAGGCAACAAGTAGCTCTAGAAAGGTCATTCCTGCATAACATGCAGGCAGGGGTCCACCAGAGCTGCTTTAAGACAGAACCACACGCTCGCTCGCTGAACATCTAATAGTCACCAGTGAGCACACACTCCACAGGTTTACTTGCTTTTAAAATGAGCTACAGAGGCTAGGAAGATAGCTGAGCAGGTAAGTGTTTTCTGAGTTCAAATCCCCAGAATCCACATAGAAAGTCAAACATGATTGAATGCCTGTTAAACCTAGTGGTAAAAAAAAAGGCAGAAGGATTACCCTGTAACAAGGGAATAGGCAGGGACTGATGGGATGACTTAACAGTTACGAGGACTTACTGCTCTGGCAGAAGACCCGAATTTGGTTCCAAGAACCCAGACTGAACAACTCACAGAGAAGCCAATGCCCTCTTTTGACTTCTGGGGGTACCTGTACACACACACACACACACACACACACACACACACACGCACGCACACACACACGCACTCACACAAATAATTAAAAATAAAATAAACCTTTAAAAGGAGGGGATGGAATAAGGCAGAGTAATAGAACAAGCAAGCCAACCTCCTCTCTGGCCTTCACATAATAAACATGTGCACACACCACACCACACACCACACCACACACCACACACACACACCACACATACACAGACACACATCACACACAGACACATAATATACAACACACACCACACACACACACTCACACACACAGACACACATCACACACAGACACATAATATACAACACACAACACACACACACACACTCACACACACTCAATCGTATAACTGGGGATGTGGCTGAGTTAGAAGGCTTGCCTAGCTGCAATGTATGAAGCTCAGGGTTTGATCCCCAACACCACATAAAACCAGTCATGGTGGTATATGCCTGTAATTCCAGCACTCTGGAGGTAGAAACAGGAAGATCACAAGATCAAGGTCAACCCTGGCTATATAGTGAGTTCAAGGCCAACACAGTTTACAAAAGACCTTGACTCAAACAAACAAGCAAAAATAACAATAAAGGTCAGAACTTCATGAGGCAGGTTGTGTTCCAAGACACAGGTCACAGGTAAGAACACCAAAATTTAGTTCCTTCAGTCAATCTAGAATTTTAAAGGATGACTTCATGGTATTTTTCTGAATGTTTGCTCTTCTACGCCATTTCCTACCTTACCATTCAACATTGCAAAGAAGCTTCATGGAGAGGTTTAGAAGCTCCCCAGCCCATATCTGCCATCCTCTCCTTGGCTCTCTTCCACCTAACAGTGCTTTAACTCTGACTCCAGGAGAAGCACCCTCTTCACTTTTCCCAGCCTATGAATCCCAGATGGTAATCAACCCTACTTCCAAACCCCCAAGCTTCAAGTTTGTGCTTCTCTCTCAATCATACCAGCAGAAGCTCATGCTGTAGGAGGAGATGAAGCAGGAAGGAAATCAGAACAATACAACATCAACGTAAGTCCCACAACTCACACCTTTCTGGATCCTCCCCAGCTCTTAGCCCACACAATCTGTGTCCCTCGCCCTAATGGGTAAACTAATTAAGAAGGCATACATACCATCAGGCATCGTAGATACCTGAGTCCAGGAGTGTCCTGATCCCAGGGTCAAGTGCTTGCTAGGTCTTGTGTAAGTATAACCCTGGGTCCCTCCAAGGCAGGCTAGCCTTCTGACTATATATGGACTCCAATAGGAAGTCAAGGAAGACCTGAGGGGCCCTGCCTGGGCTTACCATTAGAAAGGGGCAGGCAGTTCTAGAAAGAGCATTCCTGCATAACAAGCAGGCAGGATTCTACCAGAGGTGCTTTAAGATAGAACCACATGCTCAATGAGCAATGTATACATGCACACGTGCATGCGTGCATACACACACACCCTCCTACATATACAATGGTATGTTATAGATCATATATACAGCATAACATACATATGAAGTTCTCCTAGGCCAGCCTTTCTCTTTCTCTTGGCTGCTGGGAACTACTTTCTTCTTAGCTCCCTTGTCCAGGACCTCTTTCCTGTCACTTCTCAATCTTTCTCTCAAAACCCTCAACAGGCCTCACAGGAGAAGAAACAGAAGTGGTTTCAAGTCAAGCACATAGAAACAGGCCCATCTTGGTTGAAGCAGCTTAATACCCTAGTTGCATGTAATTTGCCCTTTTACAGGGACAGTCTTAAAGAAGCCTAAATATTCAGTCGTTGCAATTGTTTCAACAGGCCCCACAATAGTGCATTCATTATGTCAGAGTCAGAGTTGGGGAAGGGGGGAAGAGAGGGAGAGAGAAAGACAGACAGACACAGATGGAGAGACACAAGAGAGAGAGAGAGAGGATCATTAGAGAAAATCTTCAATAAGGTAGTCTAAACTCATAAAACCTCTTCTCCTCTCAAAAATAAACAATAACAATAACAATGAAAACCCAAAACAAAAAACTACACAGACATTTTCTAGGGCTCCAGGCTAGAAACAGACACCAGTATTTCTCTAACTGTCTGAGTGTAACACAGGATGACAACATACCCCCTAAGACAGACAGTACTACTTACTCAAACAGAGGATCACTGTACCACTCCTCTGGCAGACAGACATGCCCCCCTCTCCCTTCCTTTAACAGAAGTCACATTAATGCAAGTTTTCCCACAGGCTTTGAAGAGAAATCTGCCTGTTATATTATGCCAGATGGCTAGTGTTTTTTGTTTTTTTCCTTTCGTGTCTTCTAAGCCATGGTCCCTCTGACTCAAAGAACTCAATTATCTGCAGCCTTCCTCCCCTAGCCCCCCAAATCAACATAGAGGCACAAAAGGGAAATGGAGCCAGGCTCTGAGGGGCTGCTGCCTAGCCTCCTCTGGCTGCCTTAGCAAACTCTCTCGGACCCAAGAGTGGAAAGCTGGAGTTGCTAGGATGATGAGAGCTAACAACCCAGTTCCATAGGGTACAAGGCCCACCTTCCTCAGGAGCCAGTCTGCCTGCCCAAAGCACGTCTTGGTCTCAGATGCAGTGGGAGACAGGGCTTCCCTCTCTTAGATGCAGATCAGCAGTGAGGCCATGCATGATACTTAAAAAAGTCTGATGCCTCCTCAAAGCTGTTCTTCCCAGCCCAGGGAAAGAGATAGCCAGCATGCCCTTGGCCTTTTTCTCCAAAGATTTCCACGTTTCAACTTCCTTGGGTGACTGACTGTTCTTTTTGGAGATGGGGAGCGCTGAGGGAAAGTGTACAGGAGGGGAGCAGAGGAAGGGAGGGGGAAAGGAGTGAGGACAGGAATGTTACTTTTAATCCTTAAGGAACATAGAGGGATCCAATTTGTGACTCAGCTCTGGGAAACTGAAGGACTGGAGAGAAAGGAACAGTGCAGTACAATCTAAGTTTTGCACAACTTCTTTGGGCCCGAGAGGCCACAGTGATGTGTCCAGTCAAAACTGTTCAAAACTTCTTTAAGCCTAAGTGGTCAAGTGATGAGAAATCACCTCCGAGAGCTGCTTTGTTTAATTCAAGGAAGGAAAAAAACCCAAAACTCGTTCTATACCTGCTCTCTCCAGATGTCAGAGCTGGCAGGTTCCCCCCTGTCTTATGATAGAGGCTGAGGGTATGGGTGGGGTATTCTAGTATGTTCTACACCCTACAGGGTCACTAAGGACAGAAGACAGACCTAGGATGCCCTCGCTTGGAGTTTCCCCTCCCCTGTTACTCCATGCTTTGGCATTATTCCAGGGCATATCAAGTATCTGCCCCTGGAATTCCTACTTCCTTGTTTTTCTTTTTGGTTTTCCCCTTACAAGTTCTTCAAAAAGCTGCCTGGCTCCTAAGAGGCTTCCAGAACAGTAATACTTCCTATCAGTTATAGGCCTGCCTTTCATACCTAGAGCTGAGGAGACTGACCCCACTGCCCACTCAAGGCAGTTTCCCCAGAGGAGCCCAGGACCAGGCCTGTCTTTAGGCATTAAAACGTGATCCAGCACCGCATGGAGCTATGAACACTGGAAAAGAAAAAGATCTCTTGGCACTCCCCTCCACACTAAAACATGAGCTCCATAACCTACAGGAAGCTTCGTCTCTCAAGTGTCTCTAAAGGGTCATGTACGTGGCTCAAAGTCTACAGTGAATACCCATCCTAAGAAAGCACCATTGGTTTCCTTAAATGTCTCAAAGAAGGCTTGTGAGGTTTATTCCATTTTGATTTATAAATGCATCTGAGCAGAAGGTGCTTTATAAATGAGGGAACCAGAAGAAAGAGGCAAAGTGATTTTCCAGAGAAGTCAGGCCATTCCTTAAGCCTCATGCTCTAACATACTGCATTATATAGATTTGTTGATTTGTTTACAACTGTTTCATGGCAACCATCCCATTTGCTTCCTCTCAGTGATAATAACTATTACCATCATCTCCATCCCACAGCTAATAATCTGTGGGACTTCCCAGCATGCAGCAGAACCTCACAGGCAGAACCTCACAGACATTTCTTACTCACAACTGCAACTTCATCTTGACCCATAGCCCATATTCTCCCCAAGCAAAGAACTCCTAGAACGTTGTAGAAGGAGGAGTTAACCTTGAAAGAAGCCTATCTAGGTCCAGAGGTCGTGCAGTTCACATTGGCAGACCCTCAGGCCCCAACACTGATGCATGCAGTATACATTCAGGCTGCCGGAATCAGGGGTAGAGCCAGAGCTTGTACTGGCAAGCTGACCCGAAGTTAATCAGAAGGCCTCCTTATTGTTTGCTCGGACACAAAAGACACAGTGTTCAGAAAGTTCAAGAAGGAAAAACCAAAGAGCCAGAACAACAGCTGTTCTCCGGCCCCACTGAGAAACTAAAAGCTTCCACAAAGCTCCTTGAGGCCAGGAGTGAGTGGAAGACGTAACATGGCTGAGGTAAAAGTACATTTCTTGAGGGGTTTTCCTGCAGGAGAGTCAGCAACGCTCACTTTTCTCTTAACATTACAGATGACCTGGCTACTTCATCACCTATAAAAATACCTTTCTGGAAGGGTCTCCTTTCCTAGACCACATTGAGCTCACCACACATCACTCCTCTACACGCCTCTAGGTCAGAACAAGCTTTTTCTAAAACGTAGGACAAGGCACGTAGGATGTGGACACTGTGTGCTCTGGGATTTGGTTAAAATAGGAGCGAAAGAGATCACTCAGCATAAGCACAGTCCTTCAAGTTCCCAGCTCCTAATAGCTGCAGTGTTAAGACAGCACACTGAAACATCTGGATAAGACAGATATTTGCAAGTCCCCCAAACCCAAAAAAGTCCCCTCCACAACTCAAGAACCCCTGTGATGAGCATCATTAATGGGAAAGGGGCAGTTTCCTACTTCCAAAGCTACTTCATAGAGAGCGCAAGATACTGTGCTAGTCCCTCTGCCCTGTTAATTGCCCCAGATGGACTTGAAACTCACTGCAGGCTCCTCTCTGAGCTTCATTAGCTAGTTTGATTGTTGTTACAAGTCAGACACAGCAGCATGGAGACAAGAGGACAGCACTAAAACCAACCAAGCTGCTCAGAAGTTTTCACATAAGAACTCCAACAGTGCCTGAGCAAGAGAACTCATTTTCCTATAAAAGAGCCTTCCTGTGAAAATATCCGGTGGCTTTGTGCTAAATAAAAGCAGAATGAAGCCTAAACATCTACGATGCAGCCAGAGTGAGATTAGCTAGATTTGCAAAGTCAAGAAAATTGGCTGTTTCCCTCCTCCTCCTCCCGGAGCTAATAGAATCCAACTGTTGGAGTATGACATCATTCTCGACCCCCAAACCCTGAAGTAAAGAGCACAGACACTGGCCTGCCATAAACAGCCCGATTCAAAGCAAGAGGCTCAGAGGCGCCCTTACCTGGTAGTCCGGGTGATTTCTTGCCCACTCCATTCTCCAAAGAGGCTGGCTCACACCACAGCCGCTTAGGGAGCCCAGGGCCCCTAGATCCACTGGCTTACACTCCAGTACCTGCTGCGAACTTCCCACAGCTCCTTCCTCTGACCTTTCAAGACACTCCTTCCAGCCAAGTGAGCAGAGCTAGCGAAGCTAGCCGGCCAGGCTGGTTGTCATGGAGACCTATCCTAGGCTTCACACACGCTTGCTTGCTCTCACTCAACTAAGTGCTCTCCCTCAACCCGGTGCCCAAGGAGCAAGCTAGCGCGCGCACGTATGCGTGCGCGTGCTTCCACACATTCTCTGAGTTCTAGCCGGCCTTGAAACAGCTCGGTCTTTTGATCAGCTCCGTTTATGCATGCATTCCACTCCTCCTACCTCCCTTCCAGTCAACCAGGAGCCCAGGACTGTTCCTGAGAACTTGCTGCAACAACCCAGAGGGGAGAAGGGTGAGGACAGTGAGTGGACTTGTTTTCCTCCCCTCTTGTGTCTCAGCTTTTATAACTTGGAAGAATCCCTGCCAAAGGGGAGGGAGCTAGCTGAAGGCTTGGAGGGGAAGCAAGCACTTCCTCTGGGTCCTGCAGCAGCAGTGGAATGAGGAGGGACCCTGATGCGTGTTGCCTCGACTTGTTTGTTCGTTTGGGATTTTTCAGGAGCAATTGGGGCGGAAACACAGCTCACATCCCAGAAGCTGGCCTAGATTGGCCTCTCAGGTTACCTTGTCGACTGTTCAGATCCTGGAGGTGGCTTTTAACCAGTACAGGGTCCCATGGTACTAGTGCCAGAGCCTAAGCAGTCTCTTGTCTGCCTGCAAAGGAGAAGAAACAAACTAGATCAGGACTGGGAGGAACCCTGGATAAGTTTGTAGTCACAGCCAGGACATCAAACACGATGCAAACAGCCTCCTCTCTGCCCAACATAAGACCCACAGCCCAAGTCCAGGCCTCCAATGATAAACCGTCCATACCTGGGACACAGTAGCCCCATGTATACTTTTGCTTGGACACTGCCTAACACTCTCTTAGACGCTGTTTTGTCTGATGTTCTTAACTGTTTGGAACACACTGGTCAGATAGGTTTGCTACCATTTTACAGATGGGCCCAGAGAGATCAGATACCTAATCCACACTTACCTAACTAGTCGGGAAAAGAACTGAGAGTAGAGACTAGCCAAGAATCTCCTAATCCTTTATTTTTTTTAAAGATTTATTTATTTATTTTATATATATGAGTACACAATTGCTCTCTTCAGACACACCAGAAGGGGGCATCAGATCCCATTACAGATGGTTGTGAGCCACCATGTGGTTGCTGGGAATTGAACTCAGAACCTCTGGAAAAGCAGCCAGTGTCAGAGCCATTTCTCCAGCCCCCAGCTCATTTTCTAAGAACCACAAGCGTGGGCCCCCATGGGAAAGAAGAGACTCTAAGTCCTGGTAAGGTAAATCTAACTGCCACCCTTCTAGCCCAGAGAGTCTATGACAGATAGCATCTATGACATGCACAACATCTGCTGCAAACTGGAGAGAAAATGCTCTGCCCTGCCACCACCTGCTACTTTACATCTTCCCAAAACAAACTCCCAAATCCTGGTTCATTTGTTATTTCTCCGAAAGAGTCGTTCTAAAAGTTACGAATGGTGTATCAATTTAATACATTTTAAAAATGTATCTAAAGTAAAGTTAAATTACTTGCTCCCATTTACTGAACCAGGAAATAAAAGATCCAAAACCAGTGTCCAAGCCTTTCAACTTTCTGGCATACATTAAGCAGAACAGTTGCCAAGAATACCAGAGCAAGAATCATAAGACCTTGGCAGTGTCTGACCTCATCGCCAACTGCCACCTGTCACTGAGCCAGCCTCCTGACTTTCTACTTTCTATGAACATATCTTATCACACGGGTGATGGACGTACGGAATATGGGGTGTGGGGTGGGGTGTCAAGATGCTATTAGTCAAAAACACTTTAAATTAGGCACTCAGCTGTCATTCCTCCCCCCCCCCCCCAAATTGTTAGTGCCTGTCCTCCACCAATCTAGTAAATGTGTTTTTCAAGTAGAATTCTTTGGAACTGGTAAGTGGACTGACTGTATGTGGGAAGGCACGGGGACTGATGAGGATGTAAATACAAGACTCAGGAAGGACATTCTCCAATGCTGTTCCTCAAAATAATGCTGGGGGGGGGGGGTCCTTGATGGAATCTGTAATGCTTATCCCTTGCAGAATTCCTTGTGATTTTGATTCTCCTTCAGTATACTGTAAAATCCTCAAAACCAGATTTTGGTTGACTTGAATTTAAATCGCAAATATATGCTGAAGATAATGTACAAAACATGTCACAAAGACCAAGAAGATCCTGTAAGCAGTAAGAAGCCCCAGAATCTCAAATCTGCATAAGAATACAGTATCATTAAATCTCAGCTCCTCTCTCCTCTTACACAGCAAGCTCTGCTCTCTTCTGAACCCAGGGAATGACACTTGTCTAGTCTCCAAACCCAGATGAGGCAAGTCTACAGTAAGATAAAATTCATTGTAGTTGATAATATCAACTAAAATTTTCTGGGACCCTTCCGGTCATACTTTCAAACAGTGTGAATCAGCTGAAACAGAGTCAGTCACTAAAGTAATCTAAATGTTAAAAGCCCTAAGACCAGACACACAACGCAGGCCATGCTCCCCCTAGTGGCACACTGGAGGTACAGAGGCTCTTTGGTATCTTGTCCTCAGAGAGAATAAAGGTAGGGCCTGAACTGGGGAGACCAGACCCCTTGCTTAAGTGATGCTGTTGCACAGGAGCTCCTGGAACTGGAAAGAAGCAAAGCCAGCTGACTTCCTCTGTTGCCTCTGCAGGACTGGATCCAGATCATGCCTGGCTGGCTTTTCCCGAGGGAGGAGGATTTTACAGACCCATGTTGTCTGCCAGTGAGCCAGTCCAGTTTGTAATACCAACTTCTCAGGAGACTGAGGTAAACTGCAATGTCAAGAACTGGGGGCTACAGAGGGCAGTCTGGGTAATTCAATGAAATCTTGTCTCAAAATTAAAAATAAGGGCTATAGGGCTAGAGAGATTGCTCAACGGTTAAGAACACTTGATACTTCTGCAGAGGAACCAGCTTTCCTCTGCAAAATACTAATATATATAAATAAATCTTTAAAAACAAACAAGCAAAATAAGGGTGTGGTGGTTTGAATATGCTTGGACCAAGGGACGTGGGACTATTAGGAGCTGTGGCCTTGTTGGAGGAAGTGTGTCACTGTGGAGACAGGCTTTGAGAGTTCCCAGTGCTCAAGCTCCAGCCAGTGTGGAAGAGTGTCCTTCTGCTGCCTGTGAGTCAAGATGTCTGCCTGCAAGGTGCTATGTTCCCACCAAGATGATAATGGACTGAAACTGTAAGTCAGCCCCAATTAAATGTTGACCTTTATATGAGTTGCCTTGGTCATGGTTGTCTCTTCACAGCAAGGAAACCCTAACTAAGACAGAGGGCCAGTGAGATGGTTCAACAGGTAAAGGGACTTCCTATGAAATCTGAGACCCTTAGTTCAATCCCTGGGATTCATATAGTGGAAAGAGAAAACTGAAGTTGTCTTGGACCTCCATATGCATATTACGGCATGCATTTACCCATATACATACCCAAATAAATAAATAAGTGCAATCTTTTCAATAAAATACAAATAAATAAATAAGGTGCTTGGGAGAAAGCTCAAAGAGGCAGCACTGACAGACACACAAAAGGCTCTAGATTTCACCCTACCACTACAGGATAAAAAGAAAGAACCACGAGTTCATGCACATACTTAGGCCAGAAGCCTGGGTGATCTCTCCAGTCTCTTTCCCTTCCTACTGCAATCCATTTACCAAGTCCAAATGATTCTACTTGAAAAATATATTTAATATCTGTCCCCTTTTCTCCACTTCCATTGCTGCCTATCCACTCATTAATTACTGCAGAAATGTAACTATCCTAGCTTCACCTCTTGCCCTTAAGGAAAATAATGAAAAAATCAAATTTAGTTTCTCATAGACTGTCACACAACAATAAACACAAAAGCCTTCTGTTGCCAACTAGGTAGAGGGTTCTCCAAACATACTGAGCAAAGCATCAGTCTAACAGTAGATGTATGCCCTCTGGTATGATTCTGATACTGTTTACCTAGAGCCTGAACCCAAGACCCATGAGGCACAGCCCTCAATCCTGCCCCCTATCACTTTAGATACTAATTGCTGAGTTCAGACTGTTTTATCTGTGCTTCTGACCAAGCATGTATAATTCTAAATCAGAATTTCCACAGTTACATCCTTGGCGTTAATACATTAGCTCTTAATAGGTTGGCCCATAAGACTTTAGGAATCACCTAGATCTACTATTCTATTATAAACCATACTACAGGTGAAGTATATGGCTAGTACGGGGAAAGCCCAGCGCCTCCAAGTCCTCTCTACAAAAGCCACATGTTAGGCTCCACTATGGCTCTCAAAACCCAGTCCTCTGAGGTTTTATGGAAGATTCAGTGTATAAGCACCGCAGATTGTATCATGAGTCACTGGTAACCAACTTAACTCTCGCCCCCCTCTCTTTTCCCCAGGAGTAATGGAGTAAGACTAAAGTTACAATCTTCTAAACACAAGCAGCCCCCATCTTGAGGACATCCAGGAGCCCTCAGGCACCAGGCAAACACAAATAGACATATCCTGCTTTGGAGATTCCAAAGGATTTTAGGAGTTGTCTGCCAGGAAATAGGAGGAAGACCAAATATACATTCCACAGCATCATACCCACACAAATCCATTCTCCACACGCCTGTCTGAGTCCCCTTTTGACACAGGATCATGTCATTTCCTGCTCAACACTTCGATGCTTCCCAGAGCTCTTAGGATGAGCTCTGGGTTCTTACCAAGACCTAGAAGGCCCTAGCATGACCTCCTCTTCCCTCCTCTCAGCATATTCCTTCTCTTCTTCACTCTGAGCACATGATATTTTAGCTCGCTAAAAATATAAGATTTTTTTTTTTCCATCCAGGCTGCCTAGCTTAGCCTGGGACTCTACCCCCAGTCTTTGCCCAGATGACTCTAATCTTGCCTCAACTTGACTCTCATCTCCTGATTTCCACAGTCCTCCAAGTCTAAATGCAGCTCCTTTAGCTCCCTGTACTTGCCCTTCAAATCACTCATTAGGATTTGTAATTGTGCTTTAATGCAGTTATTTGCTTAATGTGAATCTTCCCCATGTGAGTGAAAGCAGGAAGCTTGACTATTCTGTTACCATAGTCCCTGGACTTGATAAAGGACCCAACATAGAACAGGCACTAGAAAGATATCTGCAGGATCACTATGTAAAAACGCTTCCTACAGGAAGGAGACACCCAGGACAACTATTCCATGTCACTCATTGCATTGTCATAGATTTACAAACTATAATTACACCCCCCCCCCAATATGTCTTGCCTATGGGTTTAACCAAAAATTCCTGTCAAGTCTCCCTGTGGTTTGTTTCCCAGAACTTTCCTGGTAGGGTCACTCTCCTAGGGATGCATTCTAGAGTTTTATAGCCTCTCTCATTACTGGAATGCCCACTCATAGGCCCTCCATTAGCACTGTATCTTTGCCAAACCAAGTAAGCTGAGAAATGGCTCAGTTCTCACAATGGCAACGTTCTCTGGGGTCAGCTCTATCCAGAGATCAAACTGTCTTCTCCCTTCCACTGTGTAGCACAGGTTATCATGCTGACAAAAGTGTCATTTCTGAATATATGCAGCCAAGGATAGCTATATATGTGGTCCAACACAAAATCACAAACGTGCTTAAAACACAAGGGTTTTGTTGTTATTGCTGTTGTTTTTGTAACTTGATTGCACAAGTCTCGAGTATGAACTATGTTACCTAAAGTTATGCCAGGATGACACAAAAACTGGACGCTGAAAAAAATATGTATATGCATATGTCCGTGTGTGTGTGTGTGTGTGTGTGTGTGTGTGTGTGTGTGTGTATGATTATAATTTGAAGACATGTAATATGAATTCGAAGCAGGGCGTTTTGTCACTAAAACAGAATTGAGAACTGTTATGTGGGGCTTGGAGAAATGGCTGAAGAGCATACTATTCTTCCAGAGAACCAAAGTTCAGCTCCTAGCACCCAAATCAAGTGACTCACAACCTTCTGACACTTGAGTTCCTGAGGATCCAACACATCTGGCCTCCAAGGACACCTGCACTCACACATACATACTGCTCCCTATATGCGTGTACAAGCGTACACATAATTAAGCATAAAAACAAATACTTTTACAAAGAAATAAAATGACTATATGGGGAAAATAATGAGGTCTCAAGGAGAAGCAACCGCACATTGTATGATTCGATCCATTGCCTGTTAAAAGACACACTGTCCTCATCTGAAATCCTAATATTTTCATTCATCTGCCAACAGTGAAAGATCAATGTATCTCCAGCCCATACCTCCCCTGTTGCACTGCCCCAGTGTAGGCAAAACCACAGCACACCATGACACTGTTTATAACCTAGTGCTTTGAAAACTGCCCACATCTTTCTCTCCCACTCTCTGTTGCTCATGCTGTTACTGCATCTGGCTGCCTCTCCTTCCCACACTCACAAAACACAGCCTTCAAGGCCCACCTCAAGGACAACTCCTTTGGGAAATGTTTGTGGGCCCACAGCAGGCTGGGGGATGCCTGTCTTGTGTTGTATGTAGCACTTTATCATCATGACTTGCACACCCTGTCCTCACAAAGGCCTTGGCCTCTCTCAGTGCAAGGACCTTAGCAACTCACTCATTGTAGCAATCAGAATGTGTGGGATGAATGGAAAAATGGAAAGACTCAGCAGATAAGCAAACAGAAGAAGCCGTCCTCCAGAGCGATGAATTTTAGATAGGCTTATACTGTATGGAGAGAATACATACCCATCCATACTTTATAGAAGATATGATAAGCAGAATCTAGACCAGGTCACTAAAAAAGTGTGTGGTGGATGGGCAGTGGTGGCACACAACTTTAATCCCAGCATTCAGGAGGCAAAGGCAAGCAGATCTCTGAGTCTGAGGTCAGCCTTGTCTACAGAGTGAGCTCAAGGACAGCCAAGGCTACAGAGAGAAACTCTGTCTCAAAAAACAAACAAACAAACAAACAGAAACTTCTATGTCTTTTTGCATTTATTCATTTTTATAATGTTCTTTTTAAAATTACTTGTTTATTTTTTGCATATGAGGGTTTTTTATGCATGTACATCTGTGGACCTTGTGCCTGTAAGATGGCAGAAAAGAGTATCAGATACCCCGTGAGCCACCCTGTGAGTGCTAGGAATAGAACTCAAGTCCTCTACAAGAGCATACAGTGCTCTTAACCATTGAGCCATCTCTCTGGCCACTCTTTATGTTTTCTTGTGGGTCAGTTCTCGTCTTCCACTGTATGCGTCCTATGGATTGAACTATGGTCATCAGACTTGGTGGCAAGCACCTTTATCCATTAAGCCATCTTGCTAGCCCCAGTATGTTCTTATCTCTTTAAGGACAAATATGGCTATAATTCCCAACAGAGTCCTTAGGGGTTTTATGCTCTTGCTTTTCTTCTAATGAGTAGTAGTGTGGAAGGCCATGGCGGTTGCTGAATGGTAGCATGCTTGCCAATCACTTGTGAGGACTTAAGTTCAATTCCCAGTATTACCGAAAGGAAAAAAGAAAAGCAAGAGACAATGTAGTCAGAGGGAGAGGAAGTAAAGGCGTAAAGAAACACACACTGGAGCCTAATGCTGGCTTCAGCTTGCTGGGCTGGTAAGATCCTGAACAATCCTTGTCTCCCAGGAGGATTCTGCTTTTCTTCCCTCATTAATAAGCAAACTTGACTAGCTATTCTCCAAGGATCCTCCTAGGCACTCATATCTCACACTCATGTGCGTTCTTTGTCTCTCTTCTGTGTATGCGCACATTGATGTGTGTACAAGGGGAACCGTGCAAGTGTGGGTGGCAGTCAGAGATCATTAGGCTTCTTCATCACTCTCTGATTCATTTATTCATTCATTCATTCATTTGTGAGGCAGTCTGCCACTGAACTGGGAGCTCACTGATTCTGCTCCTATCTGGCTAGCCAATGAGCTCCAAAGATCTGCCTGTCTTTCCCTCCCAGCACTGGGCTTACAAATCTGTGTGGCTGCAGTTTTACATGGATGCTGGGGAGCTGAACCTGGCCCCCATGTGTACACAGCAAACACTCCATGGAGCCATCTTTCTAGCCCTGCATGCTGGTTTAAATGCAGGTTGCAGCCACTCATCACCTCAGCAGTGTACTGTCTGAGGAAAGCAGCACAAACATTTCTCACATTCTGTTCAACCCATCTAGCACAGCACCTGGCCTGGAGTTCTGGGGTCATCTGCGTACAATCGTACAGAAGACCATCACCAACATAAAGTAACCTTTCTTGAAGAAAAGGATGGGAGGTTCACGCTTCTAGTCTACAGGAAGCAGGCTGGAAAGGGAAGGAAGGTGCCAAATCTAGAATGAGAAACTTGGGAAAGAGCCTAGGAAGGGGCTGGAAGAAGACTGAGGGCCCGCAGACACTCCTCGGCCATCACTCTTAAAGCTGCCTTAGCATCTCTGGCTTAAAGAACAGTGAGCTGTCATCTCAAAGTCCTCTTGGATGGCAATCTGTTTATGCAAACCAAACACAGGCTCTACTAGGGCCTTCAGGTCAAGAAAATAAATTACTCCCCAGGGATGGCAATTCCAACCCTCCTCTGCCTGGAAGCCACATCTGGCTGGACCCTAGTACTCTGGCTACTGCCACATATATTTTGTTTGCCCAGCCTTTTAAGAAGGCTTAAGGCCTGTTATTGTTTGTTTTATTTAATTTTATTTTTTATATATTCACTTTACATCCTAACCACTGCCCCCTTCCCAGCCACCCCCTCCCACAATCCTAGCTTTTCTCCCCTCCCCTTCTCCTCTGGGCGAGTGGGGGTCCCCTGGTTATCACCCCCACTCTGGCACTTCAAGTCTCTGCAAGGCTAGGTAGGCATTTCCTCTCCCACTGAGGCCAGACAAGACAACCCAGCTAGTAGAAGATAACCCATGTACAGACAACAGCTTTTGGGATAGCCCCCACTCCAGCTGTTCAGGGCCCACATGAAGATCAAGCTGCATGTCTGCTACATATGAGTGGGGAGGCCTATGGATGTTCTTTGGTTGGTGGTTCAGACTCTGAGAGCCCCAAGGGTTCAGGTGGTCTTCCTGTGGAGTTCTCATCCCCTTCAGGAAGGGCCTGTTATTTTATAGTGGAAAACTCTCCCACATCCTTGCTTTTGCCCTAGTCCTCTGGCCACTCATTCTTCTTCACCTCAGCTTTAAGACTCTGAACCACTGAAGTGTGGGACTCAGCTTATAATGACTTGTAGATGTCACAGATGTGAAGCAGCTACGACAGCTCGGTGTAAGGCTGAGCCCACCTTCCAGAGTCTCCTCTACTGTGTAGAGCCAGCTTTCCAGCCCCATGTGATTCACCTCTATCTAGCTCACAATCCTCAATACAAATGAAGCTCTGGTTTTAGATCCTCAGAGAACAAGGTGTACAGAGGCTTGATCTTAGAATATATGTCACAGTGTTCATATACAAGTTAAGGTAATGAGAGTTCTCAAATCTCCAACCCCTGCCCCTCACTCAGTCTGAGCATTTTAACATCGGAACACAGAAAGACAGGTTTAGGACCAGACAAGACTAGACCACAGAAGCAATATTCCAGACCCTTCTGATACCATTTTGTCATTCCACAATGGGCTTTTCAGGCTAATCTAGCCTACAACTGAGTTCAACCAAGATCTTAACTCATCATGACTAAGCTTCAGGGGGAAGCAGAGTACAAAAGTGAATGTGTGTGTGTGTGTGTCTGTACATGTAAAGATAAGCATGCAGAAGTCACAAGACAACTTTAGATGTTGGTTGTCTAAGACAACCTAGCAAATAATAAAAATAAATACAATTTATTATAAAAATAAAATCCTAGTAAATAATAAAAATATTGCACACCAAAATTAACCAGACCCAAAGTCTGTATAGCTCAAAGAATTGTATACTGAAACTGTAAATTTTAATGAGAAAACCCACTATATTTATCCCTTTAAAACAGAGATTGGAGCTGGGCAGTGGTGGCGCACGCCTTTAATCCCAGCACTTGGGAGGCAGAAGCAGGTGGATATCTGAGTTCGAGGCCAGCCTGGTCTACAGAGTGAGTTCCAGGACAGCCAGGGCTACACAGAGAAACCCTGTCTCGAAAAACCAAACAAACAAACCAGAGATTGGTTCTCACCTTCTACCTTATGTGAGACGGGGTCTCTTTTTTGTTGTTTGCCCTTGCATACACTAGGCTAGCTGGGCCCTGAGCTTCTAAGGCCCCTTTTCTCTCCACCTCTCACCTTACAATGAAAGCAATAGGATTAGAGGTATGCCCTACAGCGCCCAGCTTTACATGGGCTCTAGGGATTTGTACTCAGATCCTCATGTTTGCATGCCCAGTGCTTTACTCACTGAGCCTTCTCAGTCTTTAAACAGCATTCTTAACCTAGAAAGCATGTGGAACTTGGGAAAGAAGTGTTCCCCAAAATATCTGGACAAGGCGGTAGAAGTGTAACCCCACAGTGCCACATCATCTATCCTATCTTGCTGAGTTTCCTAGCTGTACTGGGTTCTCCACTCAGTACTCTTGGGACCAGCAGTCTGCCTATGTAAACTGTGTGTGCCTTGTGTTTTAGGGCACTGAGGCCTGCTTGGCTTCATTCTTCCACCAGCCACTAGTACTCTGTAGCTGTCTTCAGACACACCAGAGAGGGCATCAGATCCCATTACAGATGGCTGTGAGCCACCATGTGGTTGCTTAGATTTGAACTCAGGACCTCTGGAAGAGCAGTCAGTGCTCTTAACCGCTGAGCCATCTCTCCAGCCCCCATTAGTACTCCTTAGAACAAGAACAGTATCTTAACCCACAATCCCAGCTTCAAAAATGTCAGCGTCTTATCAGTAACTTGCCTCCTTGACTGCAAATGCTGGAAAACATTCTTAACAAGGACGTGTGAGAGAATTTGAAACCATCAAGTCAGCTGCATAGTCTCTATCCCTATGAAGAGATCTAGACATGGGCTAGATCACCATGGCGGCCTCTAGAATCTTCCACTTGGAACTTGGCAGGTGGGCAAGTTAATTCTCCCACCCACCCACACTCGCGATTTGTCTGTCTTTTGAGCTCCCTCCCACAAAGCTAGTGTTCACTTTCCCCACATATTTAATTATATGTAGGCTCTTGTGGAAAGGGCCACCTCTTACTCATTTCTGAGAGCTTATGTTTGCTCTGCATGTACAAAGTTCTCAAGATTTGATTCCTAGTATACATGTCAGCGCACAACTCCCTGCCACACCAGGCCCAGGGCATCTGACACTCCCTTCTAGCCCACTCAGGCACTACACACATGTAGTGCACAGACATACATTCAGGCAAACATTCATATAAAATAAAGATAAATAATCCCAGCATGGTGGCGTACACCTTTGATCCTAGTACTTGGGAGGCAGAGGAAGACAGAGCTCTTGAGTTTGAGGCTAATCTAGTCTACACGGTGAGTTCTAGACCAGCCACGAATACATAACGTTTTTAAAGGAAAGAAAAATGACCTGCGTGTATAAGTATATATTTACATTCATCTATGATATATACTACAACTTAAAATTATACACATATTCAACTACACAGAGACCAAAGAATTCCAGAAATAAAATTCATGTGGACTTTAATTTCTCTTATCTTGTGAATAAGACAGAAAAATACAGATGTATTGGCAGCTGATAGTCTCGTAACTCAGCAAAATTGGGCCTGCGCAGGGCTGCAAATGGGTATGTACCAATCAGGAAGAAGCCTGAACTCCTAAAAACTCTGAGTACTCATAACAGCTTTATCATATGTATTTGTCTGCATATACTAAAACATTCTGAATAACCCCAGGGATAACCCGGCTTACTGACTGTGTACAGTCCTCCCCACATGCTATTACACTGCATTCACTAGTACTAACTGAGGACTTCAGCACTTATGCCCATCTGGAATTTGGCCTGTAATATTCTTTTCTTTTCTTGTTCTAGATCGCATGGGACTCATCATTTTTAATGAATTATTTGGACAAGACACACTAATATATGTCAAAGTACATAGGACAATATACTTGATAGTTTTTTTAATCCTTTATAAGATAACTACATATTATATATAACAGGAAGAAATATATAATGTATAATTTTATGCTTATACTTTATAAAATTTGTAGCTGAGCATGATGGTGCACACCTATAAATCAAGCACTCAGGGCAGAGGCAGAAGGATAAGAAATTCAGGTCAACCTCAGATACAAACTGAGTTTCAGGCCAGCCTCTGTTATATGAACTTATAACTAAAAAAAAAAAAAGAAAAACTTTTAAACTCACGTGACAGCAAGATAAGATGGTATACGTAAAAAGACAAGAAAAGGTTTAACAGAAGTCAACTGATGCATTGGGTTTTAAAAGGCTATAGAGAGAGATTAAATGCCATTCAGGACATAGAAGTTTCTCAGGACTGAGGAGTAACTCAGTGGCAGAGTGCTTGGCTAACAAGTATAAGGCCTTAGGTATGATCACCAAACAAAACAAGCAAATAAACAAACACAAGTGTTTCAAGGGCTGGGCCTAAGCCTGGCAGTGTACAGTACAATCCAGCACTTGGAAGGCTGAGGCTGGATCTCAAGGTCTAGACTAGCCTGGGCTACATTTACAACCCTTTCTCAAAAAATTAAAAATAAAAATAAAAAATGAAATGTGTTTCTATGCTGTCGGGATAACTCTGAGCAAGTAACATGGAAGCCATGGTACAATCAAAAACATGACTCCCACAAACTGTTCTCTGACCTCTACAGACAGGTAGTCATACAACATGCATACACACATGCATGCATACACACACACACACATTTATCTTTTTTTTTTTTGTGTGCGCGTGAGTGTTTTGCCCACACATATGTCTGCAAACACATGCAAGTCTGATGCTTTTAGAAGCCAGAAGAGGGTGTTGGATCCCTTGGGACTGTCATTACAGATGATGTGAGCTGCCATGTAAATCGAACCTGGTCCTCTAAAAAACCAGCATCTTAACTGATATGCCATCTCTCCAGCCTCCGGTAAATGTAATTCTTAAAAAGTTTTTCTAAGAGACACCGGAATTAAGTCCCAGAGATAAATGGAATTTTGAATAACCTAGAGGCAAGTGTGTAACAAAAGAAGAAATCAGGACAGCAGAACCCCTCAGACTGAGAGGTATGATGATGACATGTCTGGCTTGAGAGTTTGTAAGTCCTGAAAAGCACGAAGGCAGAGAACCGCTTCTGTCCCAGAGCAACTGTCTTAGGAGAAACTGGAGGCGTGCTGAGATAAAGACCTCTTCCGGAAAGCAGGGACAGCTGAGCCCTGCCTGTTGGCTCCACTGTTCATTCTGCTGCTCACATGCCTCCCAATTGGGGCTCTGACCCCCAGG
This sequence comes from Rhynchomys soricoides, assembly GCA_019843965.1. Lineage (NCBI taxonomy): Eukaryota > Metazoa > Chordata > Mammalia > Rodentia > Muridae > Rhynchomys > Rhynchomys soricoides. Next base: position 893,939 of record JADRCH010000134.1, read on the forward strand.
CGTTATCAAGGGCAATGGGCTGCTCAAGAATCTAAACAATTCATACCAGTCTCTTCAAACCATGGTTCACCATGGTTGGAACCACAAAGTGGTATTTTTAACTATGAGAGTGAATCCTTGGGGATCTCTAACCTTCTGTGCTAAGCTGCCATCTGATAGCTGTCTGTGAGCAAGGACCGGGTTTGAATGTGGTGTCTGACACGTTAGAGGACAGGAATGCAGCACTGCAGCCTCTTCAGGCATTGTTTGGCTATGTACAAACAAACTTATCTCCCAGAAGCAAAGTTCACAATGCTCGTAAAGACTCAGGAAGAGAGAGGAGCAAAGGGACCTCAAAGGCCAGTTCTTATCCTGGGAAGATGGAAGACAGGCCTGGAATGCAGATAAATGTACTAATTAAAAGTCACTGTCCTATAGAAGAAGATAAGACATTTTATTTTGGCTTTTATTATTTTTGTTTTGAAACAGGGGCTCACTGTGTAGACCTGGCTGACTTGGAACTCTCTATGTAAACCGGGCTGGCCTCAGCTCTAAAGATGAAGTTTACAAAGCCATTCTTCCCCTCATCTCAAAATTAGGAACTAGAACTTTCCCAGCCAAAATTAGCTCTTCTCATTGCAGATACTGCATATATCCCACTTTTATTTTTTCACTCGTATTTACATGTATCTGTATCTACAGTGTGAATAACATGTATCTGTATCTGTAGTGTGAATAACATGTATCTGTAGTGTGAATATGCAAGCATGTATGTTGGTGTCTGCTCAGATCACACGTGTCATATCCCCTTGAGCTGGAATTACAGACTAGCTGACATTGGTTCTGGGAAGTAAACCTGTTCCTCAGAATGGGCTGCAGTGTTCTTAACCACTGAGTCATGGCTCTAGCTCCACATATCCTATTTTTGAACACAGCACAGAACTAGTTTGCCTTTGTATAAAAGATGGATGTACATATGTCTGCTCACTTTGAGTTCAACACAGAGGTACCTATGCCACAGAAAAAAAAGTGAAACTCCTCAGGATGCAAGGAAAGGAATTTGAGTGAGATGATCAGAGAAGGGATGGGTGTGGAGGAAGAGGGAAGAGGAGAAACCAGCACAAGATTCCGAAGAACAAAAACAGGTGGAAACTTGTTCGGCTGTCAGAATGGATGGTCTGGGGGAATTCCTAGGCATTTCTAGGAATGTGAAAGAACATATGTGAGTACCACTTAGCCTACTGAAGGTTAAGAAAGGATTCAGAAAGCCTTCATTCCTCCAATGTCTGGGTTTTCTTTCTTTGGGGACACAATTGCTGTACTCAGCACAGCAGACGCCACTTCAGACTTAGCTGTCCCAAGCCATGTCACTTCATAGCATATACATGAAACACTGGCTCACTTCAAACATTGCCAGACAAGGAAGTCAACCATTTCAGTCCTAAAGGTAATGAAAGACTATAGCCTGCCATCAACACAGATAACATCTGCCGTCAGTAACGCTCGATATGTGTCATCTGAGGAAAAGGCCACAGGGCCCAAGGAAGAAAGTGTTCTCATGAAAATTCACCAACAGTAAAGTAAGGCTTTACTCTGTGCACACCCAAGAATTGCCAGATGACCACAGCTTTAATTAAGTTATATTCCCTTCCAGAATCTAGGTTTCTCCAAACATAGCCAGGAGAAGCAAATCCAGCAGCAATCTGAGGATCAGAGACCAAGAAATAACTGAAGACTCTAAGAGGCAAGGTTGGAGATTTGCAGTTGGGAATCTAGAGAACTGAAGAGGTTTCAGGATTTTGTTATTGTTTTGTTAAATGAGACGACCTGTTTCAATTTATCCAGGAAAGTCTTGAAAGGTTCTGCTACAGCTGACTTCAGCTGCTATTCTGAAGGACAGAAGAGATAACATGCACCTTCCAGGTGAGACCCAACCACAAACCTAACTTCTTCCTATACTACCATACCCCAACCCCATAATTTAAATCTTTAGGACACAAGCCTAGAAAAAGAAATTGGAAGACTGAGATCGACCACAGCAATACAGAAGAGATAAAGAGGAAAAATAAAGTAATGTGATACAGATCTTAGGACAGTCATAAGGCCAAGGATAAGGTCATTCCGACTAAACTCTGTGGAGTTAGCCTCTTTTGAGAAACTTTGGGAACTGGGTCAGAAACTGAAAGCGAATGACTGACCAGATGGACTGAGAACCTAGACAGAGCACACAGAACCTCTCTTCAGTCAGGTGACTTTAACCTCTCTCTTAGAAGAACCTAGACATACAGCTGTCTTCACAGAGCTTCAGCATCATGACTCAGTAATTATGCTTGTGCATTAGACATGTAGGAGCCAGCACCCCATGATCCCAAAACAGAAAAGATTTCTAGACTGCAGGAGATAGCACTTCTCTGGTCTGTCTTCAGGGGCTCCGATGCAGCTGTGTCTATGGGAAAACTAAGGGTCAGGACACAGACCACAATAGCTTTATGAAAAAGGCACATTCCTCAAAAATGCTTTCAAGATGGCCTTCAATTTTGTTTTCCATTCTCCAACTGTGCTGGCTAATGTCACCGAGCCAGTCATCACTTCAGAGATTAAGCAGTATTAAGGTGCTTTGCTATGGTCAGGTTCTACGGACAGCACGAGTGGGAGTGGGGATTTCTCCAACAAAGGAGGTTATTTAGACAAGATAGACAGGAACAGAGGATAAAGATAGGGGATGGGACATGAGGTATAGAGGTATACCTTATAAAGAGAAGAAGAGGCTTCTTAGGTGCTGATGATCATTTGGCCAAATCCTACTAAGGCCAGAGTAGTGTCCTCAATAGACAGGTTTTATGGACACAAGTGGGAAATTACATGGAGTCAAATAATCCTTGTAATTCTTTTAGAAAGAGACAAGCCAGTCTTTCAAGAGATATTCAATTAAATATTTTTTTAAAGATTTATTTATATTATGTATATGAGCACACTGTAGCATCTTCAGACACACCAGAAGAGGGCACCAGATCCCATTACAGATGGTTGTGAGTCACCATGTGGTTGCTGGGAATTGAACTCAGGTCCTCTGGAAGAGCAGTCAGTGCTCTTAACCACTGAGCCATCTCTCCAGCCCCTAAATATTTTTCATACATATAATCTGTGTGCACTTGACTCTCAGGATTAGAAGCCTATAGTTCTCACAAAACATTTCTTAGTAGGAAGCCCAATATTATTTTCCAAATGCTTTTCCCCGAGACTGGGAGTTGCCTAGTATCACCTGCTTGCGGATGGACTTGTTCTAATCCCTCAATCATTCTTCCCACCTGCCTTTATTATAAAACTGCCCTAAGAGGGAAAGCTGAGGGCAGAGGTCCTATTCCACCACTAAAAATCTGGCTGAGCTGGGAACACTCTGCTTTCTTGGCTCCCATCTCCCCACAGTGAAAAGAAACTAGACTAGATGAACTCTAAGAGTCCAGAAAACGGAGTTAGTGGATGAAAAAGTACTTTGCAAAGTTTGTTGTGCTTCACAGACATGTGAGATGGGTATAGATCGGCCCTCACAAGTCAGAACTGTACTGAGCACATTCCTTACCCTCAACTTCATCCTTAGTATCCTACACCTAAGACCTGCCTGTCTCACACTGGAGCACTCTCCAGAATTCACTTCCTTCTCCATTATCGTTCCAGCGCTCTACAGACCTTTAGCAGGTAACTTTACAAAGTGTCTGCCCTCTCCAAAACATCCCTGCTTTCTTCTGCCAGAAACATTTCCAGGAGCTAGAGATGGCTTAGCAGCTAAGGCCACCTACATCAGGCAACTCACGGCCACCTTTAACTCCAGCTCCAGGGATCCAGTAGTGTCCTCTGCCCTCTGTGGGACACCCACACATATGCACACATACAGGTATACATAATTTAAAATTTAAATTAAACAAAACAAGATCTCTATATAACTTCCCATCTCTTGTACAACAAAGCCAAACTCACAGAGCAAAAACCTTGGCTCTGCCGTATTATACTGGTTGAGGACAGCTCATCATAGTGACCCTTGGATAGATTAAAATGTTCTCTCTACGCAGCTGCTCTTCTACACATACAGAACACATTTGGCCTCTCTTTTACTTATAAAGTCAACCCAACTTAGAGAAAAACAAACCCTGCCTCTTTCAAGAAAGCTTTCCTATAGTTTTAAGATACAACTTTCTTGTTGACCAACTGTAAAGATATGTGTGGTTAACAACCAGCAAGCTAAAATCTTGGCTATTCTTTGTTCAACAACTATTGTCTCTCTAGATAGATAATAAATTCCCTCTTGCCAAACCCAAGCTTTATAAAATATATTGTCAGTTAAGCTGAGGAAGTCAGCAAATGCTTGTGGACTGCTTGATGACTACATAGCAAGGTCTTGCTTTTCTCCTGACAACAAAGATGTTGCAGAAAGCACGGGCGGGAGGAGAGAACATAGACTCAATGCTCTCCTGACCCTGAAGTACTTTTTACCCTTTCATCCCTGCTTTCACCACATTTTGGGAGGAGAGGCCCATCCCAGGCTTAAACTGATGGCTCTATAGATGAGCCCAAGCACTCCAAGCAATGTGCAGACAGTTATACTTAGCTCCATTCTTACCATCCTAATGGGCCGACTTATAGTGGCAGCTGCTCACAATTCCTAACCACGGTGGGAAGATAAATGGAAGAAGTGACAGGAAGAAGAGCCAACACTAGTAGGAGTCTTCCAATACACATTTCAGATGTAGGCCTTCAGCTAGTTCTGTTTCAAATTAGCCCCTTCCTCAAGGTCTGTTTCAAATTAAACCCCTTACTACAAGTTTTATGTAGCTCAGGATGACCTCAAACTCACTATAAAGCTGAGGATGACCTTGAACTTTTGATCCTTCTACTTCTACAGTTTCAGTTCTTAGATTACAGGCAAACTCAACTATCTGGTTTATGCGGTACTGGGAATCCAACCCAGGACTATACATGCTAGGCAAGCACTCTACCAACTGAGATGCACCACTAACCAGCCTCATCTTTTTTAACTCATTTACTAGATTTATTTATGTGTGAGTGTTTTGCCTATATGTATATATTGCAACACATGTATGCTTGGTGTCGGCAGAGATCAGAAGAAGTCATGGGATCTCCTGGAACTGAAGTTACAAGATGGTTGTAAACTACCATGTGGGTGCTGGTTAGAGAACCTAGGACCCTCAGCAAGTGTTTTGTTTTGTTTTGTTTTGATTTTAATTAATTTATTTTTACTTATTCACTTTACATCCCACTCTCTCCCCTCTCCCAGTCACCCCCCCACAATCCTTTCTCCATCCCCCCTCCCCTTCCCCTCTGAGCAGGTGGGGGCCCCTTGGTATCCCCTCACCCTGGCACTTCAAGCCTCTCAGCAAGTATTCTTAACCACTGAGCAATCTCTCCAGTTCTTTTTGTTTTTTTAAGACAAGCTCTCCCTATGTTGGCCTAGTACTTGATACTATCTTGTCCAGCTAGCCTTGGACTTAAATTTTTCCTGTCTGAGCACCATTAAGTGCTGGGTTATAGGCATACACCATCACATCTGGCAGTACCCCTATGTTTCTAAACCTCAAAGATGTAGGGCATATGTGAGAAGAAATATATACCTTACCAATGCAAGAGACCATCACAGGCCACATCATCAAGGACTGACAGCTACCAAGAAGCTTTTCATCATTAAGGCAGCCAAAGAGCTGGGAGGCAGACTCATGCTGACCAGTCTACTCTCAAACACAGTAGCTCTGCCCCCATGACACTGTGCCAAGACTTCCCTTACAGGCCAGAACCATACAGGTATATGGTAACCATACAGGACAAGAAGGCCAGGCAGTGGATCAACTCTATGCCCACGGCACTCAGCAGTGTAGGCACAAGCAAGCATTCTCAAACCCACCTCCCCACTGCTTCTGGCTTCAGTTCACTCTGGGACACATCCTCACTTTCCCACTCTCTGCAGCCAGCATCTACCATTCTCCAGATTTTCTCTCCTTTCTGGGTCTTTAGAAGGGCTCATTCCTACAGTTATTCGTGCTTTTAATGTCTTCTTGGGCTCTTCCTGCTTTCCAGGGGTAAATGTTGCTGCCCTCCAAAAATGTTGAAGTGAGGTGAAAATGGCATCTGCCTGCAGGGGAAGGGGATACTTACACTTTTCAGAATGCCAACACTAACTGATGAAACATCAGTTATGTGAGAGCCAGAGACAGCCTCATACTTGCATCTCTGCTCCTTCCTCATAAAATGTGTATGTACTACCCATCTTAAATACAAAAGATCACAGGAAACTGAGTACTGGCCTTGCTCCCCACCCTGTCCCTTTCAGAAAGGCAGCGATTTGGAAATATTTTAGAAAGAATTAATACTAAACCCAGATATGGTGGCACACTTCTTTAATCCCAGCACTCTGGAACTTAAAGCAGGAAGATCACTTTGAGTATAGACTGGGTATTTAGCAAGACCCTTTCTCTAAAAGAAGACTCAATACTACAACCCCATGAAGATAGCTCCTGGCTGCAGAATCCCAAGAAAAGGCCATTCCACCTTCAACTGCTCTGGTCACCTTCAGTAGTCTCCACAGATCTGTTTTAACATTCCACATCACAGAAGCAGGAAGCAATTGTGCCCCACACAATTGGGCAGAAAGGAATGTAGGCAGATTCCAAGAAGTGCCTAAGCCAAGAGTTCACCCACAGTTTCCCAGGTCCCAAAGTGGAAGCACTAGGCTTAGAACAAGCACTCTGGTACCTCAGAAGCTGTGGTGGAAAGGTCCTCAGATGTGAAAGACCAAAGAAAGAGAAAAAAGACACCCAGACAGAATACACCTGAGCTTCTCCCCAACGTGTCTTTGAGTGATCGGTGGCTACACTTGAATGTGAACCAGGGTCCATAGCTACTTAGGCACAGAGAAGCCCACATAAGCCAGAGGTTGGAAGTTCCTCCCCTGGTATAAGCCCTAGTATCATCTGCTTTCTGTGCAACAGGCTTCTTTTCTAACATCTGCAGGTGGAACCGAAGGGGGTCCCAGCATCTGATAGAAAACCAAAGCTGGTAAGTAGTTGGGCTTTGCTGGCTCCAACTCTGTTCTTGCCTCAGAGGTTATAATGCTTCTTGCAGTTCTACTACTAGCTGTAGGCTTCCCAAGTATCTCCACTACAGTTTCTAGAAGCCTACGCACAGCAAGGCTGAGTAGAGACATCATCCTGCAGACATGCCTTTTCCCGTTTATCACCCAGCATATGGCTCTAAGAGGGTGTGTTGGAGGAAAAGCATGTGGCAGGAGAACAACCAGAAAGGAAGTCATTAAATATGCCTTCTTCTTCTGTGCTAAATATCTACATAAGCCACTGAATAATATTTACTTATAGATGATTCTAACCAAGGCTGGAGAGGTGGCTTAGTTGGTAAGGTACTTGCTACTCCAGCCTGAACACCCAAGTTCAGATCCCCAGCACCCATGTAAAAAGCAGGGTATGTCTTTATCCCAGAGCTGGGAGTCTGAGACAGGTGGATCCTGGGAGCTCACTGGTTGGTCTAGTCAAATCAGTGTACTCCAGAATCCATGAGAGAGAGACCTTGTCTCAAAAAATTAGGTGGTAAGCAACTGAGGAAGATACCAAATGCCAACCTCTGGCCTCCATACATATGTGCACACAGGTGCCCAGCACCCTAGCTCCAAGATACAGAGAGAGAGAGAGAGAGAGAGAGAGAGAGAGAGAGAGAGAGAGATAGATACAGAGAGAGAGAGAGAGAGAGAGAGAGAGAAAGACAGAGAGACAGAGACAGAGACAGAGAGACAGAGAGACAGACAGAGAGACAGAGAGAGAGAGAGAGACAGAGACAGAGAGAATTAAATTTTAAAAACTGAATCCAATCTAAGACAGCTCTCCTCTCCTAGGAAACAGCAATCCTAATTGGGACTCCAGGCAACACTTCCCCTTCCATACTTCCCCTCAGTACTTCATAACAATACTCACATTCACAAGGTTTGCAAACCTTAAGCAGGTCTTAGAATCACCACAAGAAGCACACAAGACCACACTAGTCTGTCCAGTCCCCACAGGTCTGTACTCACCACCAAAGTTCCCATTTCAGATCCCATGGAGACAACAGGAGGCAAGAACCAGACAAAGCTTTCTCCAGAGCCTTAACTGCTGACAGAATTAGTGGTGGCTCCAGACACCCCACAAGCAGGAAAGCAGCTAAGCACCTGGACTCTCCCTTCTGAGCACCAGCACACTATCTGATGTCATCTCTCCAGCCGACACATGCCTGCCTCCTGGGCCCTGGGATTTTACCCATCCTCACCCCAAAATTGCACAATAAAGATCTGCAGCTGCCTGCTTCCGTCTCTGACGGCCTGTAGCCAGTAGAGCCTTTTGACTGAAGGACTTGTGACGGAGAAAAGCTATTAGTTACACCCTGGCCTCTGGCCACATGGTTTACTCATAACTCTAGTCCAAAATACATGCTGCTCTTCCTCAAACAGACAAAGCTACAAAAGAATTCAAAAAGAACATCCTGGGCCCTGCAAAAAGAAGGACGAGGAGAGATAAAATCAGCCGAGTTGTATTACTCTGGAAAAAGAGCTAGGACATAGGCCAATCCCAGGGGAAACATCTGGACAAACTTTCCTCATCCTCATCCTAACAGGGAAAGTTTGGTCACCTGGAGCCCAGTACAGTTTGGAGTCTTATTCAAAAGTAATTCTCTTTTCCCGAATCTTCATTCCACAAGGAGATGCTGGAGGTAACACATGGGAAACCAGGTCATCTTAAGTTTGCCTAAGTGAGCAGCATGTATACTTTGTAGATAATGAACATAACTTCAGACTGGAAGCATGCATGTAAGCACTGATTATCTCCTAGTCAAAAATAGGAGAATGTAAGTTCCTTCCCTCCACTAAGCATGTCTGAAGAACGTGATCCTACCATAGTCAGATCACAGTTTCCAAAGAGGAGCTTTCAGCTATAGCTTGTCCTGACAAGACACAGAGGGAGAGAAGAAAGAGCTTAGAAGCAGAGCTAACTCCATCACCTCTAGCCTAGAGACCTGGGCTAACGAAAAGGTCAAGCTTTCCTTCTCTTGCTCTCAGAATCCTTTGAAAGAACTTCCCTTCCTCACTAACCAACAGAAGTGAGTCAAGAGTCGGTCAATCGATTTTATAAAATGACATACACATTAGACATGACAAGTGGATGCACAGATAAACTCATTACTAAAAAACATGACTGAAATTTGACTTACATGTGGTAAAGAAACAAAACATCTCTGAAAATACTACCAAAAAGATAAACAATTGCGCAGTGTTTACAGCTTGTATGACAGTTCAGGAAGAAGAGGTTAATTAAAAGATAGAGCTGTGTGCTTGTTACTGTAGCACAAATTCTGAATCTGGAAAGATACACAGAAGACCAGCAGACCTGCACATCCCCTGCATACAGATGCCAGCAAATTCACAAGGTAGTCCAGATTTTTTTTTTTTAAAGTGGAGCCATGCATGATGGTACATGACTACAATCCCAGCACTCAGAAGATGGAGGTAAGAGGATCAGAAGTTCAAGGTCAACCTCAGCTACATACCAAATTAGACGCCAGCATGAGACTCAAAAATGTTTAATTTAAAAACAAAAAATAATAATAAAAAGTGGACCCTTTCAGGTATTCTCAAGGATATAATGCATCAATACTTCACACCATCTTTAAAAAAAAATTTTTTTTTTTGAGACATGATCTCTTTCCTTACATAGTCCTGGCTGTCCTGGAACTCACTCTGTAGACCAGGCTAGCCCCAAACTCAGAGTTCCACCTGCTTCTGCCTCCCAAGTGCTGGGATTAAAGGCACATACTACCATACCTGGCTACCATCTAAAATAACCTTGGGTTTTGTTTTGTTTTGTTTTTTGTTTGTTTTTCGAGACAGTATTTCTCTGTGTAGACCTGGCTGTCCTGAGTATGTGCCCATCAGTGTAGGTGCCCTCAGAGATCAGCACTGGGTCCCCTGGAGCTGGAGTCACCTAACATGGGTTCTGGAAACAAAGCCCCAGTCACCTGAAAAAGCAGTATTTGTCCTTATCTGCCAAACCCTATTTCCTGCTATCTAATTTTGTTTCTTTTTAATTTGATTTTGTGAGCACGTCATACAAGAGAGCTCTGTTTACAAGGTTTCCATCCCTTCTTAGCCTCCCCAGCACGCCTCATATTCACGGCCTCCTCTTCGTTAGTTGTTATTCACCCTCAGAGTCCATTAGTGTTGCTTGGATGTAGCTGTGTTCAGGGCTGACCACTTGGGACTGGATAACCTATCAGGGGCCTGCCTTTGAAGACTGACTCTCCTCTCAGCAGCTCCTCTCAGAATTAGTTCTTCATCTAGCGATAGAGCCTTGTGAGATGTCCCCTAGGTCAACTGATGGTGTCACTCTGCTATTCTTGGTGGCTGTACTGAGATTTACTTCGTGAGTGCAGCTTCCCTGTAATTCATTTGTGTGAATGTACAGACGCACACATATATTCACTGCACATAGCTTCGGTCTCATGGAGTCCGTTTCTTTCAAGTATACCACACATTTGACCATAATCACCTCTACCTTCTCCATTCTTCCCCTTCCCTAGACCCCTCCTGCTTCCTCCTTTCTTCCCGTAGCAGTTTTTCTACTTCCGTGTTATATTTATACAGAGGATCCACAAATGAGAGAAAACATGCAGCATTTGTCTAAGTTTGGCTTTATTTCACTTAATATGACAATCTCTAGCTGTATCCATTTTCCAGCAAATGACATAATTTCATTTTTCTTTATGGCACCACACTGTCTAATTCCATTCCCAAATGTCTCTCTTTTCAGAAGTGTTCCCAGTATAAAGCTTAGCAGCCAAGATTAGAATAATTAATCATAATGATAACCAAAGAGGAATAAACTGAATTAACTAAGCAAAATAAGTAGAAATAAGTAGATGAGAAATCAAAGGAAAGAGCAGGACTAAAGGCAAGATAAACAGAGGTTAGAGAGGTGACTTGATGGCTCAGAGCACTGAGTGCTCTTCCAAAGAGCTAAAGTTCAATTCCTAGCACCTATATGATGGTTCACAACCATCTGTAATTCCAGTCCCAGAGAATCGGATACCCTCTTCCGACCTCTGAAGGCACCAGCTACATAAATAGTGTACAGACATACATATAGGCAAAACACCTATACTAAAAACAAACAAACAAACAAACAAAAGCTGTGAGTAGTATCTGAAAAATAAATACTGAATTACCCATGGCTGATGAATTAGCAGGTCCACAGGTACCCACAACAGGACTGGCCACAAGGAACATCTGGTGTTACTTGACAATTAAACGTTGGGTCATCAGCCTAGAACAACTTAAGACCAAATGGAATGGGAGCAAACAGGCTCACAGCCTCTTACCAAGCCCCAAATCAAACCATTATTTCAACCAGATGTTGTTAGTGTCCACAATGAACACGTCTACAGAACCTACACTAGCACTCACTTCCTAGTCTCCTGAAGCTGGCTAGGTAACAGTGCCCACTCCTTAAAGAACAGGATCAATGTCACCCAGTCCTAACAATCCCAGTAGACTAGAAGGCACCCTCATTGGTGAGGTAGCATCAGGATGGAAACAAGGCTTATAGAATACAACTGTAAATGAACATAGTGTGACAACACTGTGGTGACTGTCCTAGGGCAAAGAGATAATGAAGATTGTGGAAAACAGAGGGTCTACTTAGAGCCCGGTAACTCTTCTTTCCAGAATTATCCTGGAGTTCTATGGCTTTTTCTAGCAGGTTTCAGCAGTTTAGGAGTCTCTGAGTGATGAGGGTAGGTATGCTGCCTCAGCCTCGTCACTAACCACATAGAGACTGGTGTCCCCTATGCCAGCTTACAAAGAACTTACAACTTACAAAGAACCACTGGGTAGAAAAAAACCTCAGGGGTCCAGCTCATTCTACAGTGATGGAAACTGAGGTAAATCTTTAAAGGGAAAGGAAAAGGGCTCTAAATGAGGCAAGACCTGACTAAATCTCAAGGTATTTCAGAAGGGAGCAAGATGAAGAAGCAGCAGGGTTCTGCTTCTGTCAGTATATGGAGAAGGAAAGCTGGCGTTCGTATGCAGAAGCTAAACCATGGTGTTCTTCAGGAGCACCCCTCGTCTCAAGTCCACTCTTATTTCACAGCTCTTGGTGGCCGCCTTTCTTTCCTTGCCAGAACCAAATCCTGCCTCTTCCAAAGCCTACGATTTGGAACACAGCCATGTACAGCACAGAAGGAGCCGTCAGAAAACATTGCACTTGTATCAAACATTTGAGGTTTCCTGAAACTCCAACTTCCCGAGACCTATACCCACATGATGGGGAAATTGAAGCCAGGTTGAGTCTGTGAAGGAGTTGAAAGGTGGGAGGTAGCATTCTGGGACTGAATACACAGGACAAGCTTCTCCGATCCCAAGGAAACAGCAAACAGATGCATGCCCAAGGCAAACCCAGGGGTGGCCAAAGCAGACGAGCTCTGCCAGAGAGCGCCTGTCATTTTATTCCACTTTCTACTTTCTCATGAGGACTGCCTAGCCCAGCTCTATCATCACATGGGTCATTTGAGTTACTTTCTGGTTCTACTAAGGAAGGGCTGCAGTTGCAGCAATGGTTTTGTTCTGTGTACTCACTCCTGGTGCCCAGACTTACTCTCTGGATTTGCACACCCGCCAAGTCTCTTCTGTATCATGAAATAAGGACACTTTGGACAAAAGAAAATTTAAGCACAAAAAGTGCCTGGTACAAGATGAAACCACAAATTAGTAGCACAGCCGAGATCAGAATCTAATTCCCCCCAAACATGGTCCATCAGTCCTCCCAACCGACCACAACACCTCTGTTATGAGAGAAACATCTGCACTAGAGCACAGAGACCAAGAAGCAAAACAATTTATCTGCAAGTCATTTTAAGGAAAACAGCACAGCTAGAATGTTTGGCAGAGACTAACTAAATATTTCTTCCGTGACCTCTGACAGTAAGAAGACTGGAGGACTGTGGGAGAGTAGGCAGAGCACACAAGGAAATGGGAGAAAAGACCACTGCAGACACAGGCAGATGGGTGACCAGACAAGAAAAAATGTGATGCTAATCTGAGGACATGCTGACTCATGGTTTTTGAAAGGTGGCAGAGATTTAAATGTTGGGTTCCAGATTTATGAATAAAGTGCTACCAACACAGATAGGGTCTAGAAGGAAATTTACCAGAATTGTTTTGAGGAAGAATTATTAAAGACAGCACAAAAAGGTTCTAACCAAGAGACAAGAACTGATTAAAAATTTCAGAGCAACAAAGAAGCAAAAACCATTCTTTTGACTAAGATACTGACAGAATTTGGAAGCAACAAACAAGGTCCAAGGTCTCAACTAAAAACCTAGTTTAGAAATAAAAACCAAAAGTTACATTCCAGGTAAGGAAAGGAAAAAGAGAAAAGCTGGGGAAGACCTTATTGCCTAATTGACAAGACTCCCTGAGTGTGACATGGGGGCCTGGGACACATCAGAGCCCATCTGCTGGGCACCATAACTGAAACTGGAGGCAGCTCAAGGAACCTCATCAAGGATCTTCCAAAAGGAGCAAAAGCACCAAGATCAACCCACTGTGAGGAAACTACTGTATAGAACTAGGCCTTACATGAGAGGCTGGAGAACTGGCTCGGTGGTTAGCAGCACTTACTGCTCTTGCAGAGGACCCTGGTTCAGTTCCTAGTACCCACATGGTAACACACAATCAGCTCTAGCTCTAGCTCCAAGGAATACCATGTTCTCTCTTCTGGCCTCCAAGGGCACCATATGTTCATGGTGCATTTATATAAAAGCAAGCAAAACCCCTATACACATAAAATACAAATAACTAAACCTTTTAAAACAGTAATAACTGAGATAGATAGATAGATAGATAGATAAGTCAGAGAGCCAAGCTTCTCAAGTTTGCAGTAATAAATAAAAATTCTCAAATTTTTATTAGTCACCCACATGATGGCTAACAACTACCTATAACTCTAGTAACAAGGGTAGGCACCAGGCATGAATACAGTGCACACACATACTTTCGGGCAAATCACTCATATACATAAAGTAAATCTATGAAGAATTCTCAAATTGAAAATATATCAACACACACTCCAATTGTAATTAACTCAAATGGCTTTGCCTAATTGTGTAATGATGAGCAAAGCCTTTATTCTATTAGCCTACTTTTGTTTTTCTCTGTATTTTTGTTGTTTGTACTTTAAAACAAGGTCTCACTATGTAGCCCCTCTGGGGGCTTCAGATCCTCCTGCTTCAGCCTCCTGCTTCAGCCTCCAAGGCCTGGGATTCCAGGCATGAGCTACCTCGCCCAGCTTGTAATTTAGTTTGTTCTGTTTGTTTAGGTTTCTGAGTCATGGCCACTAGACTTTTTTTTCCCCTCTGTTTGTATGTCATGGCATTCATCCAAAATTCATTTAAGTGAAAATAACACCACACACAGCAGGCCACAGCACACAGAGAGACAAATTCCCCCTATGAAAAAGGAGAATCCAAAGCTAGAGTCTTCGATTATTTGTTTTATTTATTATTTTGGTCCGCAAGAGTCCCCTTTTATATGAGGCAAAGATAACATATTTGAGACCAAAATTTGCTTATTTTTAGAAAACATTAAAACCTAGGAAATGTATTTGGTCCCCGAATAAGAAACAAACAAACAAAAGCTGTGTTGTGTGACATCTCATACTCTAAGTGTGACCCTTCGCCTGGGATAACTGGTGGCAGGTAAATTCAGGATGCACTTCTTCCACCTCACCATTTTTCTTCTCCAAAAACACCCTCAAAAGCTCCTGGCATCTCCTCCTTCCATTTCTCTTTTAGCCAGCATTTTCTTCTTCCCAATGGCTCCAGATAGTGAATGGGTACAGCTTCTTGCCCCAGTTGCTAGTGTTCCCTTTTGATTTAAAAAAAATCCCCATTGGCTCATGCTTTAAATGGTTGTTCCTTCCCTGGATTTTGAGAGAGGCTGTGGAACCTTTAAGAGGTGAGACCGACATAGTAGTAGGTCACTGAGGGTGGGCCTTAAAGGTCATATCAGGCCTCTGCTTGTCACACTTTCTCTGCTTCCTTGTCTGTTGTGATGTCAACAGACTCAACCACTTTGTTCCTGCCACCAAACCTGAGTCGTCTGTCCCACTCTCCCATTGTGCTGAGCCAAGACCTTTGAAACTACGAGATAAAAGAAACACTGGTCACTTAGGCTGTGAAGGTATTCTGGGCACAGTGAATGGAAGGTAACTAATACAGATAAACAGCATGAGTTCCCTAACTTACTGCACATAATTTTGGCAGGAAGAGGTATCACAGGTGGAAGAACTTGGGAGTCAAATGAACCAAATTCTAGATCTTAGGCAAGTTTCCCCACCTGTCTCAGACAATTAGTCAAATTAATGCAGTGCAAAACCAAAAAAAGGAAAGGAAGAGAAGCAGGCAGGCCAAGCCGGAGCTACTGCTCAGTGTTCCAAATGTTTGTCTAGATAGAAGAATGCACAAAGCCCTAGAGGTATGCGGCCCAGGACTGCATAAACCAACATGTTGTGGCACATGCTTATAATCCCAACAGTAGGGAAGTGGAACAGAAGGATCAGAAGTTCAAGGTTAGCCTTGGATACATAGGCAGTATACCACAGTGCACACTCAGTACTGACTTGATAACCAACAGTAGTATTTTTGGAGACTGTTTTGAAAATAGTGCTGGGGGACAAAAAAAAAAAAAAAAAAAAAAGCTCTCAAATACATTTTTCCACAACAAATCAAAGTGATATAGTACAATGTTCTTTACCTTACCATGTTGATCACATGTCTATGGCTGCTCTCAGCTCCTTTTGGGTTCCTCCTCACAGAGACCCAGAGCATCTTCTTAGTGCTAACATTCCCCACTTCCCCCTTGCAAGCTGGAACAATGTTAGGTGGCTCCGGGTTCTCTAAGGGCAAGGCTCACAGTATCATCTGGGAAGTGTGGAAGTATGGTCCCGTGCTTCTGTGTGGTGCTGGACCAGCTCTCTGGAGGTTTCCTCCTGGGTTTGGTTCAATGTGCTCTATGCAAACACTGTTCAGGCTTATCACTCTACTGAGCAAACGTTCAAATGCACAGAACAGAGGGTCCATTTTCTCTGGACCACAAACAACCGTACCTTATAGCACTTCTCTACCATAACAGGGAAATTCACTGTCATAGACAGGCCAGGACAGTGACAACTACATATCCTTCCTGTTTTAGGATCTCGAAGAACTTAAGAGTAGAATTGTTTTATAAATACACAGTTAAATTTGATTTGAGTTTTATAATTCTGTTAAAGCTTCTCAAGTAAATAAATTTGCAAACTGAGATAAAAAGTCCTTTACTGGGGGCTAGAGAGATGACTTAGTGGGATCCAACATCCTCTTCTGGTCTCCATGAGCACTGCATGTGCATAGTAGACAGACATACATGCAGGCAAAACACTCATATACAAAATTTAGAATTATTATTATTATTATTATTATTATTATTATTTTAAAGTCCTTTACTGGTGCTGAGGTATCAAATTTTGATTTTAAAATTGTAGCCACTTTTCTTTAATGGCAACCATGTCACCAGAGAGAGCACCTTATAGCACTAAACTCAGACCGCCCATGACTACTAGGTACAACTCTGCAAAGGAACAGATTCACTCACTAGTCTCATTTTCCTCTGTTAGCTAAATGTAAACAAGAATCTCTGCATTTGTAATAATGCCCAAAGGAATATTAATATGGGAAACAGCCCCTGGGAAGGAAACACCCTCAATGGACTGCTAACACTTTCTCACGCACATTCCTTGGCAAGCGCTCCTTCCAGACCTCCAGCTTATTTACAAGTCATGCAAGGGTCCTGTCATGCCACTACCCCCAAAGTGGTCTGCCTTTTGTGACCTCCAGGCCTTTTTCAGATACGGTCCACTCTCTCAGGAATTCCTTCCTACCCCTATTTTGCTTAGATGACCAAGATTGTTCCTCAAAATTCATTTCCCATGGCATCTCCTCTGTTGACTGTCCCTGATTCTGCAGATTTTTTGCTTTCCTCTGGTTGATCACCTGTATCACACTCATTGTAAATGCTTATCATATGCCCTAAAAGATTTAACAAAATACATTATCCTCCATATATACCTATATATATATACCCATCTATATATATATATATACATACATATATATGTAAATTTGAAATATAGTCCCATATATTCACATATGCATATTTTATAGTATTTCAACTTCTGCATCATAAGCAGCAGTAGAGATGTACTTTCTGGTATTATATATTATAGATGTTAGTGTACTGGCTAGTTTTGTGGTCAACTTGACACAAGCTGGAGTTAATCACAGAGAAAGGAGCTTCAGTTGAGAAAATGCCTTCATGAGATCCAGCAGTAAGGCATTTTCTCAATTAGTAATCAAGGGGGGAGGGCTCCTTGTGGGTGGTACCATCCCTGGGCTGGTAGTCTTGGGTTCTAAAAGAAAGCAGGCTGAGCAAGCCAGGGGAAGCAAGCAAGCCAGTAAGCAGCATTCCTCCATGGCCTTTGCATCAGCTCCTGCTTCCTGACCTGCTTGAGTTCCAGTCCTGACTTCCTTTGGTGATGAACAGCAGCATGGAAGTGTAAGCTCAATAAACCCTTTCCTCCCCAACTTGCATCCTGGTCATGATGTTTGCGCAGGAATAGAAACCCTGACTATGACAGTTAGAATTTTGGGCTGGGGATCTAATTCAGAGTTTGGTGGTAAAGTAGATGCTTAGTACATGTAAGGCACTGGGTTCAATCCCAGCAACAACAAAAGGAGGAAAAGGAGGAAGAAAAAAGGAGGGAGGAAGGAAGAAAATAAGAGAGGCAGTGAGATGGCTCAACAGCCAAGAGATTTGTCGTGAAAACCTGGTGACCCAAGTTCAATTCCCAGACCCCACATAAAGGTAGAAGGAGTGAATCAGCAGGAGCTGTAGCACATGTACCCTCCCTAACCCCACTTTACATAACAATACATTAAAAAGTTTTTAGAATAAAGACTAGAACAGGAATGCAATTTATATTGCATTTATAAATATTTACCTTTTGAAATAAACCACAGCGTTACTCTTTTAAGTGAATCCAAATGGTCCAACAGAATCTGAATACCGCATCATCCATCTAAAAAAACAAATTTGGGGACTGAAAAGAAGGCTCCACATTTAAGAACATTGGCTACTCCTTCGGAGAACTAGGACTCAGCCCTTACATGGTGGCTTACAACCATCTGCAGTTCCAGGGTTTGACCTCTAGGGGCACAAGACATGCAAACGGTGCACAAACATACATGAAGACAAACACTCAAAATCTAAATAAATAACAACAAATACATTTTATTATTCCCTTCTTTCCTTAAGCTTTTATTTTCGTTACTCCTTCAGAATTATATCCTAATTCTTATGCTTCAGAATCTTTTATTGATCAACCAATAGAACTATAATGCATAATTTATATATATAATAGCTATATATGTGCCTAAAGTTTTTAATTCTCTAAACATAAGCTATGTATGTTAAATATTATTTTATTATTTCTTATGGATTACATTTTCTTTTCCTGCCTGGCAGTGGTGGCGCACGCCTTTAATCCCAGAGTGACTGGGGGAAGGAACACTGTGGGTCCAACTGCATTCTCAGACAGACTGATTTTTGGAAAGAAGACACAGGAAATCAAGGATCTCAGAAAATGACTCCCGTTTGAAGACCAGTAGACTATTTTGGACAAGTT
Source organism: Rhynchomys soricoides (assembly GCA_019843965.1). Classification (NCBI taxonomy): domain Eukaryota; kingdom Metazoa; phylum Chordata; class Mammalia; order Rodentia; family Muridae; genus Rhynchomys; species Rhynchomys soricoides. The sequence continues at coordinate 912,736 of JADRCH010000134.1, forward strand.
TCCCATTCTCTCTTCTTTTAAAGATCTGTTATTATGTAATGTCTGTGTGTGTCTGTGTGTATACTTGTGCCACATTGGGGGGGGAGGGGAATGGTGGCATCCTATCCCCTGGAGCTGGTTGTGACCTGCCTGACTTGGGTGCTAAGAACAAAAGGTGGGTCCTCTGGAAGAGCAGCAAGTGCTCGTAACTGCCCAGCTATCTCTCCAGTTCTTTCCATCTCTCCAAGACATGATGTTTTTTTCCCTCCCTCTTAGCACCAAATACTTTCTCCCACCAAAATAGCAGCATTAAAAAAGCTAAAAATACTGACTTGTTTAAACATGGTTAATTAGCCAAGCAGTGATGGCACATGCCTTTAATCCCAGCACTCGGGAGGCAGAGGCAGGTAGATTTCTGAGTTCGAGGCCAGCTTGGTCTACAGAGTGAGTTCCAGGACAGCTAGGGCTATACAGAGAAACCCTGTCTCGAAAAAAAAACAAAAAACAAAACACAAAAAACCAAAACTAAACATGCTTATCTTAATATCTTAGTAGAGAGACTGAAACTTAAATGCCTCGACAAAAATCACATTAGATATTAAAAATATATCTGACATCCCCAAAAACCACAGTGGTTCTCACTGAGAACAAATCAATTCCCTCCAAAACTATAACCCACATACTGTATTTCCAACCTTGATTCTTACTATACTAATATTAATACACCACCCTCATAATCATGCCACACCCCTGGCCTCCAATGAGATGGTTTCTAGATCCCAGCACAGGAGATCATGGCCAACAAAGGAACAGAGACTAAGAAAGATCATAGGACATATGGACAGCAAGACCCAAAGTGTACTGCTGGGGTTTATATCAACATTTATGGATTTCTAACCTAGAAGCCTAGATCTAGAGAAATAAGGGCTGGAGAGATTCTAAGCTGAGCTGGCAAGTACAAGGACCAAAGGCTAAGAACTGAGCACAGTACAGATGATAGTTACTGATTCCGGTTAGTGAAGTTGGTGGAGAGGGCTCCACAAGGTGCTGGCATGGAGGCCATGTCTCTCTTTAGATGAAGACAAGCACCAAGCAGTGTTCCTGGATCCCCCAAACAACAGCAGACTGAGGGACAGCCCCCCACCACCCCCCCACCCCACCCCGTGCTCTAGAGCACCACTCCTTGAGACTCACAGTCATCACTGTTGAAAGTGAGGTGGAATCTACATATGCTAACAAATGCCTATTTATAAATATTTCTCACTTTGTGTCTCAGGATTTTCTTCACCTTTTCCTTTCTCTCAACAAGTAAATTTTGTCAGTCCTCCAAAACTTGACCTCCAAAGGCAAAGATCAATTCCCTTGTGCTCCATGCAGCCTTCCTCCACCATTATATCCCCAGTCAGTTCTTCTACAGCCCTAATTGTCTCCACTGTATACGCAGCACGAGCTCTTTAATAGGCCTCATGAATCTACCCACTTCGTTTTCACTGGTAGCTCGTAACTGTAGGCACTGAGGCAGGGTCTATGTCCTCCATGTCTCCCTGTCACACAGAGTTGGTCCTAATACATTCCTGTGCAGGACGCCTAAGAGCTTACAGTTCTAGGACTGCTATCTCCTCCTAAACGCCCACCTCTCTGATATATTTTAAGGTTCACATCCAAGTCTCTATGGGCCCTTCATAGCCCTTGGAGTTTCACTTTTGTTAAGCACTCTTTAGATTGTCAAAACAATTTCCTAGATGCTGTCTCCATGAAGGATGTATGCAGGCTGAGCCAGCCAACTCTGCAGAAACAAAGCCAAATACTGGGGCCCTCAAAAGCAAGCAGCGACTTAGAAGAAATCATTGTGGAAGGGCTTTCCTTTCATGTTAATGGCGTGTGTGTGTGTGCGCGCGCGCGCGCGCGTGCGCGCGCACATGTATGCACATACAAACATGTATGCATGTATTTGTTTGGGTATGTATGAGAGACTGTGTGAGTGTATGTGTATATGTACTTGTTTGTTTACATGTATGTGGGGTAGGTGGGGGTGCGGGTATATATGTACATGGGGGTTGCACTCTTGTTTACATGTGGACGCCAGAGGATGATGCTAGGTGCTCTGCTCTATCCTCCTCCTCCTTATATCTCTGAAACAGGGTCTCTCACTTGGGGCAAGTGGAACTGCGTCTCAAAAACTGGGAAGGTTGTGTGGATTCTGAAACCCCGGTAAATTCTCACTTCAGAGAATGGTAGGCGGTCCATCTGCTCCTGACAGCAGTTCCTGTCCTGGAGCACATGACCCCAACACCCCACATGAGGATCCTGACCACTAGTCACGTAGCTCAGAGCACAGAGTTCTCTGTGCTAATGAGGTACCTAAATGGGCCTGCCTTGAGGGTTTAAGACAATAAGCTTCCCTTCCTGGACATTCCTTCCTACAAAAGATATTTAATCTCTGGTCCACCCTGAGTTAAGTTGTATGCATCCATTTTCACTACCAATAAACAGCTTGGACAAGTAAGGACTGTCTCATCAAGAAACTTTCATCATACAAAGCCTAAGTTTTTCACAGAAGGCTCTTCTGCCCTCTGGACACAGACACCCCCGAGCTAAGCCAGAGTTTCCCCTCCCCCTGGCTCATCACTGGCTCACAGGCCCCTCCTCCGTTCCTCCAGCTTCCCAGAAGCACTGCATTTACAGCCTTGTGACTCCCGCTGTGTCTGCGGCCAGAGCAGCAGTCACACACCCCAGCAGCAAGGCAGAATGTGGTCATTTTACCGTCAACTCATTCTCCTTCTGGGCCCATTATGCAAAGGGAAGATGGTATTATGGAATGGAATTCCTTAGCTCATAAACAAAGTAGAAAAATAGAAGACAGATATAGAAAAGATTTCTGAATTAATTATAAAAGGTAGAATAAGACTATGTCAGCTTGGCAGGAACAGATCCAGCGGAAATTGTTGTACAATACTGAGATTATGTCATTATGAGTGATTAATGAGGATTGGCAAAAAGCTTGTAGTAACTTCTTGGGCAAAATTAATAACAAACATCCACAAAGCAAACATATACAGTTTATAAGAGAATTAATCAGATTCTCCCACATATAGTAAAAAGAACACCAATTCCAGAGGCACCAACATTTTATAATGATATAAACAAGATGGGGGTAGCAAGCTCTAAGTCAGATAAAAGAAGCAAGGTGGTCAAAAGTCCATATACATTGGTTCAAAAGTCAAAATTGTATGCAATCCTTATGGTATTATTAGATTATCCTGAATCTCATAACATAATTACTGATTCTTTATATGCAGAAAGTCGTTTTGCATAGAGGCTGCTGAATTTGTCCCTGGTAACTCAGAATTATCATTGTAATTTATACAATTGTCATCAGAAGTAGGAATCACCCATTACATACTACTCATATTCAGTCTCACATAGATTTGCCGGGTCCATTAGCTCAAGGAAATGAGGAAAATGACAAAAAGTCCTACATGTTCTCTGTACAACTCCATTACCTACTAGTAGTAACCCTAGGTTACCAAAAAGAAATGACATCTGGCAAATGGATGTTTTCCATTTGGGAGAATTTGAAAAACAAAGGTATATATACACCATATCATTGACACGTACTCAGGATTTCAATGGGCAACTGCTCTAAGTTCTGAAAAGGATGATTGTGTTATTACATATTTATTGGAAATAATGGCAATCATGGGGATACCTGCACAAATTACAACTGACAGTGCTCCCACATATGTATCCAATAAGATGGAGCAATTCTTTGCATATTACAGTATACAGCATGTCACTGGTACACCACACAATCCCACAGGACAAGCCGTTACAGAAAGATCCAATCGTACCTTAAAAGAGATGTTTATTAAACAAAAAGGGAGAGTAAGGACCCCCAGGGACAGGCTAAATACTGCTTTGTTTATCCTAAATCTTCTTAATGTTGTTGAAAAAGGAACAACAGCAGCTGAGAGACACTGGGTTATTGAAAAAACTGAAGAACTAAGCCAACCAATAGACTGTAAGGATGTGTTGACATTAGAATGGAAACCTGCAATGGTTCCCTAAGATGGGAACGTGGTAATGCTTATGTATCTACAGGGAATGAAAACTATGGTTACCAACAAAACTTAGACTAGAAAACAAAGATTAGATTGGACCAGAGAAAACCTCTTGTCAGCTGAGACATGAAAGTCTTCACAAAGCAGATAGCCCGGGTGATACAGACTGTCTCAGTTACTGATTTGTCCAAAATATGCATGCACATCCACTTCAAAAGGGCTAGCCCAAGTGACTGATCACACACAGAGTGGATAAACACAGAGACTGGGCAATAAGTGTAATAGTTAGCTTTTTTCAGACTAACCATCCCCCACCTTGGGGCCCAGAGAAGAACTGTTCACCCCAGTTCAGCAGGAAAGGAAGACCATTAGCCCAATCCCCTTAAGTCAGGATGGGTGGTTTTGGTTACTTAATGTGTTATTGTTGTTATCATCTAGAGTGGATGGTTATTTTGCTTAATTATTGTATACTGATAGAAATTTCAAGTAGTTTTGTTTTAATTATTGTATATCTATAGAAATTTAAAATTTTTGTTTTAATTTTTCTGTATTGGTAGAAATTTAAGGTTTTTTGTTTAATTACTCTATACTGATAAAAATTTAAGTTTTTTTATTTGAAATTTAAGGGTTTTGTTTAATTATCTTATATTGATAGAAATTTAAGGTTTTTTAATTGTTGTAAATTGATGAAAATTTAAAGTCATTTTGTTTGAAGTATTGTATATTAATAGAAATTTTAATAGAACTTTAAGGTTTTTGTTTAATTATTGTAATATTGATAGAAATGTAAGGTTGTTTTGTTAGACTGTTGTTTGACTATATTGTACATAAACCATTTATTGAAAATGTGACAGTTCTTATAATTATTTCTATTGTGTATAGATCATTAATGTTAGAGAAAAGGACAGCTCTTAAACAAAAAGGGGGATATGAAGTGGAAACTTCTGGTTTCTTTGGAAAGTCAGCTGTGTTGGATGGCATTTTGCCGGGGCAAACACGTGAAGGAGCATTTGGCTGAAGCAGACACAGGAGAAAGGACGCACATGTGATGAAAGAGTCTTCGTTAACAACAGCCATGTACTGGTTCACCCACATTGGGTTGTTGAGCTCCATTTGTCGTGACTCCATAGAGAGACAGGAACCAAAAAGCTTCTAGTGAGGTTCCTGAGGCTTCTTGTTTCCGTGGACTCAGGCTGATTGGCAGAGTGATGTCAGCTGACACAGACTCATGTGCAAGAGCCACGGAGGACACGTGATGTTTGGAGGGAGTATAAATAGGACTCGACAGACAGTGAGGGGCTAGCTTGCATAGCTAGTGTGGCAATGCTTCTTAGTCTTGCATCTTATCTGGTCTTCACTGAGAGAGGCACAACTGAGAACTTCTCCTGGTCTCTCTGCTGGTCCTAGTCTCTCCTGCTGAGTCGTGCAGATTAGGCTGAGTTATGCAACCACTGCTGATTCGTATTTGCTATCCTGACACTACTGAACTTGGTTGCTGGTATATTTATTGAAGTATTTGCAGGTCGATTGAGCTGCCACTGCTGACAGTAAACTGAACTACTGATTTCCTGACAATGCAGATGAGATTTGCTCCAAAGAACAATTTCTAAACAGGTCCACTCCCCTGTATCCTTTCTTTTCACTACCTCTGGTGGGTGGTAGGCTAGAAGCATTTAAGAACAGTTATTAAAAGTAAGGTCGAGAAAAATCGAAAACTACACACTATTAACGGGCAAAAATGGGAAATAAAAAGGCCCTTCTAAACAAGAGATGCAGTTGGCTAGATCAGAAAAGTCACACAAGTCGATCTGGCGACTTTAAGGGTTGTGAGGAAAAATTAGTACAAGAGGAAGCTATGGTGGTGAAGGCAGTGGCAGCAGTGACAGTGGGAACAATGGATTTGGAAGTGATGGTGGCAACTATGGAGGTGGTCCTGGTTACAGGAGCAGGAGAGGCCACGGTGCTGGTCCTGGTTACAGGAGCAGAAGAGGCCACGGTGCTGGTCCTGGTTACAGGAGCAGAGTTTGATGGTGATGACAAAGAAACCAAGGTAGTGAGCATGATGGTGGAGAAGATGGTGGTTACAATGAAGGGGAGAAATTTGACTGGAGGTAACTATGGAGGTTATGGGAAATATACTGATTTTGGAGATTATAGTAGACAAAAACAATCAAATTACGGACCCATGAAGGAGAGCAGTGTTGGCACAGGATGCTTAGGCGGTCTCCATCACTGTAGCTATGGATCTGGTGATGAAGTGGTATATATGACAGCTTCTATCAGGAGAGAGGGAGGAATTGCCAGGAAAACTGCAGGTTACTTTGAAATAGTTGTCTCAAATGCATTATAAGAATTATAAAAATCTGCCAATGAAGGAATAATAACGAACGGTCAGAGAAGTTACTACAGATTAAACACAAAACCCTTCTTGTTCATGATTGTCATAGACACAGTTTGCAATATGTGCAGCTATGTATTAATGTAACGTAGTGTCAACTGGATATGAATTCCTTTTCATTACATCAGGTATATTGCCAGCTCCAGGAAGATCTGACATCTTCTTGTGGCTTCTAAAGTCACTAATACATATGTAGCACATATAATTTGAGGGCACACAAACCCACACCCACATACTCGCACACACCACAAATTAAAAAAAGAAAACATGAACACATAAATCACCAAAGAAATACTGTAGAAATCAAATGACCATTAAACATGTAAGAGAATACTCTATCACAGTAAAAAAAAATCAAAGAAATTCAAATTAAAACAACCACGCAGCACCGTTTATATCATCAACAAATATTTATTATGTATATCATTTTCAGTTTGGTAAAGATAGCTAACATCGAGCGAGCACTCTCACTCAACCTAGCAGAAGGGCCCATCAATAGTAAAAGACTTTCCGGAGACCAAGCACGGACCCCAAAGAACTCTAAAAATATCATCCTTTTTGTCTATTCACTTTCTTCCTAGAAATCTAACCCACTCTCCAAATACAGGAGAAACGGCATTGAAATACAAAGGCATAAGGATGTTATTCCAAGTCTTCCAAACACATACTCAACCACTGGCAGTGACTCAGCCATGACAGTATCTCCACAGCAATAGGGGTAGAGTTTCTAAAACATGGATAAGGAGCTTAAATAAAGTAGGCAAACATTTAGCATTTTGTGAATGCCTATTTATTTTAGTAAATGTGTAAGCAATGATTATCTCTGTATATTGATGTTGCAAGTGGATTGAGTTTTTGTTTTCAGTCTTAATTTTCTTATTTTTCTAGGAAGAATGAACTACTTATGTAAAATTCAACCAACCAGGAGATGGAGGGATCTATCAGAAGTTAAGAGCTCTTAAAAAGGACCTGGGTTCCTTCCCCAGCACCCACTTGACAGCTCACAACCAACTGTAACTCCAGCTCCAAGGGATCCAAATACCTTCCTTGGGCCTCCTCCAGCCACCAGATATACACATGGTACATATACAAACATGCAAGTAAAAATTCATACACATAAAATAAAAATAAATCTTTTTTGTTATTAATTTAACCAACTAGTGATAGAGGCTATGTCCCATCTTTGAGGCATACACCACCCACCATCCAAGAAAGCAATGAAGGAAGGAAAGGGATGTGTAACATATAACCAGCCAACTCTGCTTCCAGAGTGCAGAGAAGGGCTCCGTTCTGCTCGGAGCACAAGCATGAACTTAAGAGATAAGGAAGTCAGCAAACGAATATCAAATGCAAAAGTAATGGGAGGGAAAAGCCAACCATATTGATTCTACGCATGAGCTAGTTCCAGGACAGCTAGGGCTGCACAAAGAAACCCTGTCTCGGAAAAAATAAACAGACCAAAACTGGACAGTGACACGGACATTGACCTCTGGCCTCTACAAGAACAAGCACATGCACACACACACACACTCATCAAAATAAGACAGTAATGTGCTGCCACAGAGACAGATGGTATAGATAAGGGGAAGGAGCATACCTAAGAAGCCATAAATAAAGTCTTAAAACAAACAAACAACAAAACAAAACACCAGAGGCATAAAGTGTGGCTCAAGGGAGTTTTACCAGTCCGACTAGACAAGCCTCCTGAGGTTATGTACTCAAGCCCACGCCTGAACTGAGGGTACAAACTAACAATATCTGGGAAGAAGAGCATCCCAGGAGATAGGCAAAGACTCAGAGGTGGAAGGAAAGTAGAGAACAGGTAGAGGGTAGGGGGTTAAACACACACGGACTAGTAGTAAATCTTAACTCTATTCCTAAGCATAAAGATTCCATGAGGTTTACATCATAATGCTCTGGTTGCTACTGGGAAAAGAATCAGTAATGGGACAGGAAGAATACAGGAACCAAGCCTAGTGAAAGGGCTCCACTGAACCAATCAGAGTGGAACATGCAGGAAGCCTCATATCTGGCTCTTCAGCTCCCCAGCTGAGTGATCTCAAGTTCATCTCCCTGTACCTTCCACCTTCAAGTGAGGATGCTCACTTGAAGAGATGCTCACAGTACTTATGCTGGCTATCTGGAAGGTTCAGTCAGTGCACATAAAACCTTATGACAGAATTTAACAGAATAAATATTCCATAAATCCTAGCACTATAAAGCCATGAGACTAGTTGATGGCAAATGCTTATATTCTCAGCACTCAATAGGCATAAGCAGGAGGATACTATCCGCTCAAAGCTACTTTTGTCTATGTAGTAAAGTCCAGGCCAGTCAGGATTGTCAGGGTTGTCTAAAAAAGACTTTCTCTAAAACAAACAAACAAACCAGAATTAAAAAGCCAAGGCCAGGAAGGTGGCTAATAAAGAGCTTGCCTTGCAAACACAAAGACCTGAGTTTGATCTCTGAAATCTACATTAAACAAAACAAAAAGCCAAGCATGTGTTTATAATCCTAGCACTGGGGAGAGACAGGAAAATCCTGGAGGTTCACTAGGAAGCTAGACTAGCCTACTAGGTGAACTCTAGGTAAGTTAGAAATCATATCTCCAAAAAAAAAAAAAAAAAGTGAATGGAGTCTGGGAAATGACACCCAAAGTTGTCTTCTGGAATGCACATGCACATGGACATGGGCACACTCACACAGCCAGAGAACCTCCAAAGAGGAAGTTGCTTAAGACTGGCCCCTAAGCCGGGCAGTGGTGGCGCATGCCTTTAACCCCAGCACTCGGGAGGCAGAGGCAGGTGGATTTCTGAGTTCGAGGCCAACCTGGTCTACAGAATGAGTTCCTGGACAGCCAGGGCTATACAGAGAAACCCTGTCTCGAAAAACCAAAAAAAAAAAAAAAGAATGGGCCCTAGGACGCTTCCAAATGTCCCCACAAGCCCAAGACTTGCTATCACCTGTGCATCCTAATGGCTTTTGTCATGGTTATTGTTTGACTGTCTGAGAATGGTGGTGAGTGGGATTCTATGAATACCACAGGCATTCTGGAAATGTCACTAGAATATGGATCTGGACTTCTAAGGTTTGCAGAAATATGAATGTGCTGAACCTGATCTAGATGTTTGCAGGGCCAGCCTACAGAGTTCAGAGACCTGAACTGTCACCTGCTTTTTCTGTGTCAGTTTGTTATAGTTTGAGCATGGTGTAACAATAAGACGTTCTATATTTAGGTTATTATTTTTCTTTAAAATTTGCTTCCATATATAAAACTTTACTTGACATAGACATGTGCTCAAGTATCTACAAATACTCATTCATGGATAATATCTTGAAATTTTAAGAGAAATCACTGCAATGCTTTATTTTTAAAGACTTCAAAAACTATGTGTATATGTGCACATGAATGCAGGTGCCAGTGGAGACAAAGAGAGCCTCAGATACCCTGACGCTGGAGTTGCAGTCAGTTATGGGTGCTAGGAACCTAACTCTAGTCCTCTGCAAGAGCATTTGTGTTATTAACTGCTGAACCATCTCTCCAGCCCTCATTGTGCTTTCTTAAGGAAAAAGGAATAATCACCATCTTCCTCTCAAAGGAGTAATATGCTCTAAGTTACATCCTCAGCGCTGCCATCCAGTACCAGTCCCATCCTGGCAGAGATAACCACTTGTCATACTACTTTCCCAGTGAGCTTCTGAATTCCTATACTCTCTTCTAAGTACAAAAGCCTCCTATACCAAGTTGAGTTCCAGGACAGTCAGGGCTATATAGAGAACCCCTGCCTCCAAAACCAAACCAAACCAACACAAAACCCCTCCTGTAGCAACAACAGGTTACAGTCAACCCAACAGCTCCAAGTTCCCACAGCCTTAAAGAATCTTAATCCAAAGGCTGGCAAGATGGCTCAGTGGGTAAAGGCACTTGCTGACAGTTCTGATGATCTGAGTTCCATCCTCATGTCCCACATGCTAGAAGAAGAGAACAATTCTTATAAGTTGTCTATCTTCTGACCACTATGTGTACACAATGGCCCACATGCATGCATGCACACACACACTCATGACACACATACTAAATTTAATAAAAAATTCAAAAAATAAAGTATCTAAGACAATATATAAAAGATTTTTTAAAAGACAACAACTGGAGAAATAGTTCAGCAGATGAGCAGTTAAGAACACTGTGATGGTTCAAGGCCAGCCTGGTCTACAGAGTGAGTTCCAGGACAGCCAGGGCTACACAGAGAAACCCTGTCTCAAAACCCCCCACACCCCCCAAAAAAAGAACACTGTGATGGGTTGTATATGGTTGACCCAGGGAGTGGCACTATTTGGAGGTGTGGCCTTGTTGGAGTAGGTGTGTCACTGTGGGCATGGTCTTTAAGACCCTCATCCTAGCTGCCTGAAAGACAGTCTTCTCCTGTCTGCCTTCAGATGAAGATGTAGAACTCTCAGCTCCTGCACCATATCTGTCTGGACACTGCCATGGTCCTGCCTTGATGATAATGGACTGAACCTCTGAACCTGTAAGCCAGCCCTAATTAAATGTTGTCCTTATGAGAGTTGCCTTGGTCATGTATCTGTCATAGCAGTAAAACCCTAACTAAGACAAGCACTCCCTGGTCTTGCAGAGGACCCTGAATTCAGTTCCCAGCACCCATATCGGGTGACTCACATCTCCCTGTAACTTGAGTTCCAGGGGCATCTGAAGCCTCTGACCTTCACAGGCACCTGCATTCACATTGTCATACTCACATACAGACACAGGAGTATATGTCATCAATAACAATAATTTTTTGAGACAGGATTTCTCTGTGCAACATCCCTGGTTGCCCTAGAACTTGTTCGTAGACCAGGCTGACCTCAAACTCTCAGAGATTTGCCTGCCTCTGTCTCTGCCTCCTGAGTATTGGCATTAAAGGCATGCACTACCACATCCAGCAAAATAAATCTATTTTTAATGGGGGGGGGGACAGGAGAAAAGTGGTGGGGAAAGCAGATATAACCCAGATCTACACTAAGAAGATTGCCTGAGAGGGCTCTTCCACCAATGCACAGGATCACAATGCCTTCAGTCAGTGAAGACTCACACTGCACTCGATGATAGCCATTTCCCTCAGTCAAAGGTCCACCTTAATAAGGAAATAAAGACTCAGAACTTACTTGTAAAAGTAAACTTCCATAGAATTATCTGTCCTCGTTTAGTTTTTGACCCATAATGATAAGCCACAGAAAATAATGCTTCACAAAGACCAGGTCTTGATATGGCTTCAACCAAGACTGGGTTTCATATCTGTGTTCTCCAGTGACCAGTAATAGTAACAACACATGGGAACTAAGTAGGTAACTTTAATGTGGACATGATATTGCTTCCTGAACAAACTGAACATAGAATAAAAATGTTATTTTAGCAACTAATCTTGTATTTCATACTGATCACTAAATTACTTATGGGGCTTTAAAGACCAACAAAACAAAACATGGTGCGGGGGCCAACAAGATAACTCAGCAGGCAAAAGAATTTACTGACAAGCCTGAGAACCTAAGTTCAATCCTCAGGACTCATATGGTGAAAAGAGAGAACCAACCCCTGATCTCCTCTGATCTCCATGCTCACACAATGACACATGTATTATCTCTCCATCAGGGAGGGAGGGAGGAAGAGATTTTTTTTTTCTTTTTAAACAAAAAGGTTCCATCTCCCATGCCACTTCTTTTACAGAGCCAGGAATCACATCCAGAACGCTGTAGAAGGTAGGTAAGCACTGCTACTGTGCCACACCCCTAGACCTTTCCCATCACTTGTATGGCTCTTTCTGTACAAACACTGTGGACCTAAACATTACTCCAATGCAAGACAGTGGCCTGTCAAAACAGAGATGGGGAAAAATAGTAAAACAAAACCATCACAGTGAATACCCATTTTTTCCATGCTCACACAAAGCACTACCCCTCTGTAAGCTGGTTTTTCTTCACCTCTAGGTCTCTATGAACAGATGCTAGTGTCTACTCAAGAGAAAGGTTCAGATGCCCACTCCCCACCATACAAGAACAGAATTTCTCAGTTTTATGGGTTTTTGGGTTGTTTTGGTTTTTGCTTCTTAAGGGACTACTTTATTCCCTCCCCGCTATCACCCCCCCGAGTGTATATGTACAGGGTGCACATGCATCCAATGCACATAAAAGCCGGAAGACAACCTTGGATGTCATTCTACCATTTTCAGAGGCAGGATTTCTCGGTAGCCCAGAAGTCAGTAAGTAAGCTAGTCTTACTTGAGGTATATAGTCCCAGTCCAAGGACACGATTTTTAAGAGAATTGATATTCTCCTTGGCCTTGGACCCAGTGTATAGAAGCTGGAGAAAAAGAACAAACTTTCAAAGTAAGCTTACCCAGACAACCCTACTTCTGCCCACAGTGTGGTACTCTCCTGAAAGGGTAACCACTAACTGCAGTTCCCAGAAACAGTAAATGTAACCTAACGAACAGCAGGAAAAATAACTAACTTGGTCCTGTTTGTAACCAGAAAACACCATCCCACATGTTCAGCCTCCTTATCAGGAGCCCAGAAAAGTGACTTTACCAAAAGCAGCATTTAAGTAAGGACCATATTTAAGTGATTTTTCCATGTGTGGTACTAAGTATTGACCTAGAACACTCCACTTGCTGAGCAAACCCTCTACAATCTGTTTTTGTTTTTTTTTTTTTTTTTTTGAGACGGGGTTTCTCTGTGTAGCCTTGGCTGTCCTGGAACTCACTCTGTAGACCAGGCTGGCCTCGAACTCAGAAATCCACCTGCCTCTGCCTCCCGAGTGCTGGGATTAAAGGCGTGCGCCACCACTGCTCTACAATCTTGTTTTTAGGTTTTTCATAGTTGTGTGTAGTATTCTTGTGTGTATACATGTTCACATGCACATGGGTGTGAGTATATGTGCACACCTGAGGCTGATGCTAGGAGTTTATTGCTCTTTGTCTTATACACTGAGGTAGGGTCCCTCACATGAACCCAGAGCTCTACAATACTTCTAGTCTACAGGAAAACGCTCATCTCCATTTTCTTTCTTAGCACTAGAATTAGTTGGGGTCTTCACACCCACCTGGCATTTACATAGCTTCTGGGGACACCAACTCCAATTCTCACTAAATGCTTTAATATCTAAGCCAAGTTTCCAGCTTCCTCCCATTTTTATATTTTTAATTTTTGAGATAGGATATGAACTACATTTCCCAGGCTAGCCTTGATCTTGCTCTCCTCCTGCTTTAGCCTCCTGAGATGACAGGCCTTAAATCCTAGGCCAGGTCCCACTTCATTTATCAACTTTGCCCATTCATTTATTCATCAAACCTCTAACACTAGGCAAGTTCAGAGAAGATACAATAAGATAATAATAAACTGGAAAAATGGCTTAGCAGCTAAGAGTATTGGCTGTTCTTTCAGAGGCTCAGGGTTCAATTCCCAGCACCCACAATGCAGCTCAAACCTGCCTGTAACTCTAGGTCCAGGGGATCCAATACTCTCACACAGGCATACATGCAGGCAAGACACCAATACACATAAAATAAAAATAAAATAAATCTTTAAAAAAAAAATAAACAGATGCCTAGACACCCAGTGCTTTCCCCATAGCATAGCTAGTACAGGGTAGACCTGAGGAAGAACTGTATGAGTGACAAACAGTAACAGAACACCTCTCTCAAGACTGTGCTGACAATAACTCCTTGATGAAGGATTCCATCTACCCTGCTCCGGTTGACCTCCTGCCTACTTGACCTTCCCCAAAAGGAGAATAGGGGAAAGAGGTGAATTCACAAATCTTTAGATTCAAACTTAGCTAAATTAACATCCAAGATCTCAACTTTACATCAAAGACAGACAAATGCCACCAAAATGGACTCTTCCTACTCAGCAGTTTGTAGAGAACTAACAGGGATACAGCCATAGCACAGTCACGTTACGATGGTTCTGTATCAGAAGAGGCCCATAAAAGAGAGCTTTAGCTCTTGGGCTGTTAAATGGGGTCAAGGACATTACTTCCATCATACTTGCTCTGGAGTACTACGTTCTAGTTTAAACAAATGATTCCCACAATTGTAGAAAGGCCTTAGTTGGGCTAAGCTGGTACTTTCCACTAATCTTAAAGAACTAGATTCTTTTTGAGCCTTTAAAAGACTTGGGCAAAATTCTCTGATTATGATTTTTTTTAGAAGACCATCTCCAGAGTTCACATGTGCTCCCCAGTTGCTTATGCCAATGGAGAGGGGGTGTTTATTCCAAAAGGCTCCTTCCCAACTGAAAGCTCTAATCATCTCGACATATCTGATGTAGACTTTCTGTATAAAACAAAAACACAAAGTCACATGTGTATTACATAATCATAGGTCTAAAACGTTTAACTCACAAAGGCAAAAACAGAATGCTCACTCAGCTTAGTTAGCCAGAGAGCAACAGAGAAGGCACAACGGTACATTTGGTGATGGCCATCTGTGCACAGGAGAGGGACGGGAGAACAATGGAAATAAACACTAAAAGAAAACTAGCTGATTACAAGAAGATAATCTGTCTGTCAATCTGGAAACCTTAACATGCCCAGGGAGGCCAGGAAATCACCTGAGAGCAAGTGGTTTTACATCAAAAGGACAGTCCAGTCCTATTTTTCAGAAAACTTAAATCACTCCTTCAATAAGTAATAAAACTGACAAATGCTCACCAAATATAAAAATGTTAACTGTGTAGGAATTGTCACGCTGGGCATGATAGTGCACACCTCTAATCCCAGCACTTGGGAGGCAGAAGCAGAAGCAGAGGCAGATGGAGCTCTGAGTTTCAGGCCAGCCTGGTCTACAGAGTGAGTTTCAGGCCAGCCTGGTCTACAGAGTTCCAGAACACCCAGAGCTACACAGCTACACAGAGAGACCCTATCTCGAAAGAAAGAAAGAAAAAGAAAAAGAAATGAAGTATCAAAATGTGAAATCGAATACATCTGAGGCAAATCTTCTGAGACTTTCCAACTCTCAGAACTACCGTTGACCGCATTCTTCCTGGAACTCCTAAGAAAAGCTCACAGATTGACTCACAATGAGTACCACCAACCTCTGAGGAAATCTAGACAGTGTCTCCTCCTGTCCTGTAAACAAAGGCTATAGATTTAAAAAAAAAAAACAAATGGCTCTCAAAAGATTCAAGACACAAAAGAGGAGAATGAACCCAGGAGCTCATTTGGACATAACTTCCTCTGTCTAGTCCTAAAGTATAACCACAGCCAAATGGCCAAAAAACTGAGCTATTGAGGACAGGTGCACACATTTAATCACAGCATCCATGAGGCAGGTGATCCCAGAGTTCAAGACCAACTTGGTTTACAGAGTGAGCTCCAAGCCAACCAGGGCATAGTGAGACCCTGTCTCTCAACAAAACAAAATTGAGCTATCCCTCAGACATCAAATTCCAGAAACATGTAAATAAATGGCAAAGCTGGATTTAACTCATGATTTTTCATTTCAAATGACCTGTCCTGAGAGCAGTGCCATTCTTTAAAGATTGGTCATTTCAAAGCTCGATTCAACAATTTAGATCTCCAGAGCTCTTAAAGATAAAGTGGGTATGAACAGCTGGAGGCACCTTTTTAAAAAAAAAAAAAAAAAGAGACTTTCACACTCTCTAGCCAGGGAAGGAAGCAGGTAGGCTAATTACAGCTGCTGCAGCCACTCCTCCTCCTCCTCCTCCTCCTCTTCCTCTTCCTCTCCAAATCCAATCCCTCAGTGTCATCCCCAGTTCTGTGGCAGACCACCTGCTGAGGCCTCCCTCCCCAACTGCCTCCACCTCCAGCAGATCACACAGATTTTTCTCTCAAACCTTTCTTCTCCGCCACTCATCTCTCTATCCAGCCTCCCACTCTGACTGGCATTACCTGGGAACCCACCAGACAAACCTGCCAGAGAACCAAGGAGGCCATCGAGACAGGTAAGTGACTTCAGATCTTTACTTCCTCCACTCCTCCAAATCTAATCCCCCAGTCTCATCCCCAGTTCTGTAGCACACTATCTTGTGGGTGCTCGCAGACCTGGGTAGAACACCCTGCTCTTCTCCTCCCTTCTGTGAACCTCCTCAACCTTCCACCCATCCTACCCCATCCCCATTCCTAGGTGTCAGCTCCCAATAGCCAGAAACACATTTTACCTGAAACTCCCACACCTGTCAGAACGCCAGAAGAATTTCCTACCAGGCAGCACATAGCTACCACACTCTCCTAAGGACCACAGATGGTGACAGACACCAAGGAACAAAACACCCACCCAACAAAGACAAGACCAGCCATCAGCACCCAGAATTACAATCTTTCCATACCCAGATGCCTCAACACCTGCATAAAAACACAATCAACAATAACAGCCAGGACAATATGTCTCCACTAGAGCCCACAACCCTACCACTGCAAGCTCTGAGTATTCCAACATAGCTGGAGGGATATATGGAGATGAAAAACTTAAGATCATGAACAGGAACCTCAGCGGCAAGCTGCACCCACAGAATAATAGGGATGAAGAGAGAGTCAGGCACTGAAGACACAATTGAAAAAATGGATATATCAGCCAAAAAAAAAAAAAAAATGTTAAATCTAAAAAAATCTTGGCACAAAATATCCAGGAAAGAAAATCCAGGAAATCTGAGACACCATGAAAGCACCAAATCTAATAGTAGTAGTAATAATAATAATAATAATAATAATAATAATAATAATACAGGAAGAAGAAATCTAGGTCAAAGAAAATACTTTCAACAAAATCATAGGGAAACCCCTGTCAAGGTACAAGAAGCACACAGAACACCAAATAGACTGCACTTGAAAAGAAAGGCCCCTTGGCACAAAATAAGCAAACACTAAACACACAGAACAAAAAATGAATATTAAAAGCTGCAAGGGGAAAAGACCAAGTAACATAAACATATAAACACCCAACACCTGACTTCTCAATGGAGACTCCAAAAGCTAGAAGGAACTAAGTAGATGTTCTACAGACTCTGACACCACAGATGTCAGCTCAGCCCAGACTAATATACTCAGCAAAACTGTCAGTCAGAATGGTGGAAAAAAATAAGGCATCCCATAAAACCAAATTTAAGTAATACCTATCTACAAATCCAGCCCTACAGAAGGCCTACAAAGGAAGCCACAAACCTTAAGAGGTTAATCACCATTCCCCCCAAAACACAAGGAATAATCCTAGACCAGCAAGTCAAAAGACATCATAAACCAAATGGACCTAACAAGTATTTACAGAATATTTCGCCCAAACACAAAAGAATATACCTTCTTTTCATCAGCTCACGGAACTTTCTCCAAAACTGACCACATACTTGGACACGAAGCAAGTTTTAACAGATACAAGAAAACTGAAATAACACCCTGCATCCTATCTGACCACCAAAGCTGAGTATCAGCAGCAGAAACAACAGAAAGCTTACAAACCCGGGAACCTGAACAACTCTACTGAATGATACAGCCTGACTCTGGTTACTTTGTGGCTTCTTCTTTCTCCCACCCGTCTCCACTCTTTTCCTGCCCTTTCAACCCTAACACTAGACAGGAGAGAAAAGAGGATAGAGGGGAAAGGGGAGACATTATCCTCAGGCTACTTCCTGCTGTTTAGGTGAATGAGTTCCTTGGGGCTTAGCTCTCAGGATATCTAATTTCTTCTTGTTGCTGTTTCTTCTTTGCACACAACTACTAGACATACCACAACAAACGATGACCACCAACAACCAATCAACAACCTACCCTGCCTCTCCAGGCCCTAGCATTTATATTCCCTCTGAAAAGTCCCCAGCATTCCAAATGTCACACAATTGCAGAAACTATCTGCAGCTGGCAAAATCACACCCCTGCTAAAGCATGAGGCAAATCACAGTCAGCTGCTGTGAACAATCTGAAGCAGCCCCATAACCCACACCTAGGATTAAAACGAAAACGTATTCCCAAAATATTTGTTTTTTAAAGAAAACTCCAAAACTGTCACTACAGAATGAAAAATGGATCAAGAACAAAATTAAAGACTTTCTTGAATTGAATGAAAACAAATACACAACATACTCAAACTTACAGTACACAATGAAGGCAGCTCTAAAATGCAAGTTCATAGCTCTAAGTGTCCACATAGAAAAGCTTCCCTCTTCCTGAGGAGCCACCACCCTGGTTTCCATCATGGCTGTACAATTCTGCACTGCTACTGACAAAGGACAAATGCTCAACTCCCCTTACTCCACATCCTCCCCAGCATTAGCTGCCATTTGCTTTATTTATCTTAGCCATTCTGACAAGTATAAGATGAAACCTCATGGTAGTTTTGATTTGCATTTCCCTGATTACTAAGGATGTTGAACATTTCTTTAAATGTTTTTTAGCCATTTGAGTTTCCTCTTTTGAGAATTCTGTTTAGATCTATACCCCATTTTTAATTTGGGTTATTTGTTTTCCTAATGTCCTGTTTTTTTCAGTTCTTTATATATTTTAGATGTTACCCTTTTCTCTTTTTTTTTCTCTTTTATTCATTTTATTATTTTTTTTAGCCTTTATGTTTTTATTTTACATTCCCCTTTATACATCCATCAATTTTATTTACATATTTTCATTATTGGGCAATCATTTTTAAAAAAATATTTATTTATTTATATGTATATAAGTAATCTGTCTTCACACACAGAAGAGGAAATCAGAGCCCATTACAGATGGTTGTGAGCCACCATGTAGTTGCTGAGAACTGAACTCAAGACCTCTGGAAGAGCAGCCAGTGCTCTTAACCCCTGAGCCATCTCGTCAGCCCCCTATTTTATTATTTAGAATACATTTTATTATAATATTTTTTTGATTTTTCTTTTTTAGATTTTTATTTATTCTTCTCTCAGACAATCCCGAGTGGAGCTTCCCTTCCCCCCACTTCTCTCAGTTCACCCCCACTTCCCCTATCCCCCAGACCCCTTCTCCTCACACCACCCTCAAGAAAAAAGCAGGCTTCCCTTGTTTGTCAAACAAACAAGACACAGCAAGATACAATCAGACCAGGCACAAACCCTCACATCAAGTCTAGGCAAAGAAACCCACTAGGAGGAAAAGAGCATGCTTAAAGGCTCAGAGACACTCCACTCCCACTGTCAGGAGTCCCCCCAAACTATCCAACTAACAAACATAGCACATATGCAGGCCCCATGACTGCTGCTCTAGTCTCTGTGAGCCCCATGAGCCCTGCTCAGTTAATTATGTATAAATGTGCTCTCCAAGCGTACTAGACCTCTCTGGGTTCCACTAGTCCTCCTCCCCTTCTTCTATAGGGCTCCTGGGGAGAGACCCAATGGAGAACTCCAACCTGGGCTCCCTCTCTACCTAACGTCTGACTGTGGGTCTCAGCATCTACTCCCATCAGCTGCCACTTTAAGTATAGCAGAACATCATTAGGATTTTTTTTTTTTTTTTTTTTGCCAGTGTGCAGCCTCCAGTGCCTGGTCATCTAGGCAGTGTCGGGCATGGGCCTCAACTTAGACCAGTCATGAGTACAACATTCCCAGAAATTCTGCACTACCACTGCCCCAGCACATCCTGCAGGCAGGACAGATTCTACATTAAAGGTTTTGTGGCTGAGAACCTTGCCTGGTTATAGAAAATGGACGGTTCAGGCTCTGTATCCTCCATTACTAGGAGTCCCCACTAGGGTCACCCTCCACCTTTTCTGTGCCACCTCTTACTATCACTCTTTGGCATACCAAGTCTTCAGAACACTAAATGAGTTCAGAAGAAAACCCCTACAGTCTACAGAGGGAATAGACCAGGCTATTCAAGAAGTCTAGTGAGCTAGTTCCACCAACTGCTGCCTTTCCTGTGTCCAGTATCTGCGGAGAATCAAAGAACCTGGTTATAAATTTGGGTATTCAAGGACCCTTTATGTCCTAGCAGTACATACAAACACAATTCCTTGGTTTAAAGAAAAAAAATCTAAGGGATAGGAAGAACTGTCCACATCTCTAAGTCCTTTCTACAATACAGTGCAATAATATTCCAAAGACTTCTTATTGTTCCACCAGTTACAAAAGGCGAAATAAATTAGGAAGATATCTCAGTTCATTTTTGTCTTATTTTAAAATTAAGCATTTTTAATTAGAAGCAAGAAAATGTATGCAGGCAGAGCACCTCAAAACTTTGAGGGAAGACAAGGAAGGGCTCTTAAATTACAGCACTAACTCTGCCTCTCAGGGTAGTTGTCAAAAACACTGTCACTTGAGTATTGCAAAACGTGGGCAGAACACACAGGACAAACCACCAGTGGCACTGCTCCACAGGCATTCCATTTTAGTGTCTGCCAGCTATCACTCAGCTCCCTTCTTGTCCCCAGCACCCCTGTGGTCAGTGCAGCTAGCTCCTTCCCAGTTATCAAGCTGCTTCCTGCAGGGTACTTACTGTCAATGGGGCATAAACCGAAACACCCAAATACCCTGGTTACATTTCCTTTTTTTGCCTCCTGATTACAAAGGATGTATATCATCACATTCTCATACACCTATGTCACATGATTCTTCTAAAAACACTGCCCTGGCCATCATTGCTTTTCTTAAAAACCTGTGGAAGTGTGATGATGTCCTCAGGATAAAATTCTAGCCCTTGAGCCAGAATTCAAATTGACCACAGTCCCTGCAGCTGGACCTCCCACAGCTCACTGCGGAAGCAGCAGTGGACACAGGCAGTCAGCAAACTGGGCATCTAAACACCAGCTCTGCCATGACTGCTGTGCCATCTTGAGCAGGCTGCCTATCACTCTGGTCTTCTCTCCTTAAAACAAGAGCAACAGTGAAGAATGAGAGAGCATCTAGCAGCTCATGGCTCAGAGCACCGCTCCATTTGACTCTTCTCCCTAGTCGCTATCCAAATGGCCCACTCTGCTCTCTTGAAAACCCAACCGTCAATTCTGCACCATTCATCTGCACAACCACTCTTCCAGGCCGGACTCAAACAGACTTTTTTCTGGCAAGTGTTCCTGCCTCATAGCCATCTTCTACTTGATGATCTGTTATGCTTACATTATAAATCAATCAACTAGATATGTACTTGTGTCAATCTTTTTTTTTTCTAAAAGTACACAAATTGAGGAGCAAGCACTTTACTAATTACCAGACCAATCACAATAGAAAATACACTGATGATAAAGGTTTTCTTGAAAATGCCAGAAAAGGGTTCCTTTTTGGCCCAACTAAGGAACACAAAAAACTTCCAACATGTACCTTTCTCCAAATATTTATATGAATCAATCTCTTCCCCATATTTTGCACAGTCTTCCCAAAGGTAAGTTTACTTCGTAAATAATAGGAATGCTTAACCTGTTAGTTTCCTACAGACTTTCATCCAGGCCAGTGGAATCCAGACAGCTTTTGCTTCATTTAATGGATTCTAACATTTAATAGGCTCTGAGCCTCAGAGTCTTCCTAATTCAGCATGGGATACAGAGGCAACAGACAGTTCAGTCCTTTTGATTAAATTTTCTAGAATTCACATTATTTCTGATCCTTTAGACATCTCTTATTACGTCTGAGAAAAAAAAAAAAATCCACGTAGGGAGCAGGACATGGTATTTCCACACCTGTAATCGCAGGATTTGGGTGGTGACAGCCTAAAAGCTCAAGAGTTTAGGGCCAGCCTGAGCTACATGAGGCATTGTCCCCCTCAGATCTCCCCCACCCAAAAAAATTAAAGAAGGCATCCACCTCCTGAAAAACACCCTTTGTAGAAAACAAAACAAGGCAATTATGTAGTCAGTTGGGGGTTTTCCTTGTGGCCCTTAACATCTTGGACATGAACTAATGACTTCTTTACCACGCTCCAGACTCTCCAATGAAAAAGCAGAAACATCTTGGTGCAAATGAGGTAGAGAGCCCTCTGAAACAGCAGTGTGGCAAATTCTTTCATTCGGCTAGGAAGCTATTTATCCATATTTAAACAATTATAAACTAGGTTCAAACAAAATTTTCCACAACACTGCAATATTCCTTTAAAAACACTAGAAAATGTTCAGTCCTTTCACCTTTACTCGGAACTAGATTTTCAGACCTTGAAAGCACCACAAATGTTGAAGTGTGCTCCTTCAATGCTAGGTCACTTGTTAACACCAGAAAGCATCTAATAGTAAGGAGGTATCGAGCAACAAACCCTGTTTAACTGATCCAAGTGATAGAAGACAAAGTTAATTTCCTTTGTTTGAGTTAGAAGCTAGTCTGTGCGGGTGCCGTGTCTGAGCGTACACTCATGTTCCTCACCCAGCTGCACTGGAGCAGTGTGGGCTCAGGTAAATGCAGTTTAACTGTGTCTCCGAGGCTACTTGCATCCCGCAGTTCTACACAATTCCAGACTCGGGTCTGCCTGCGCTTCATACCCCACACAGCCTAGCCCGGGCCAGACCGGAAGGCAGGGCTGGCCACGATCGCCCAGGAGGGCAGTCCCCACCAACTCTGAAAGCCGCGGCCCGCACCTAGTAGTACTCACGCAGCTGGAGCCCCTGCCTGGGCCGGGAGTAGAGAAAATGGAAGGGCTCGGTGAGCCGCAGAACCGGAATCCGAGTCCTATGCGCCCGCCACTGGGCGGGGAGCAGGAGCAGCGACTCCTGAGAGCGACCGGGAGCCACTTACCTCCGCCGCCCGAGCCGGCCGGGAGCTCCGCACAGTCCGAGCTCCCCCGGCGCCGTGCAGCCCCGAGGAGGGGGACTGCTCCCACAGAGAGGGCGGGCGGCAGGAGGGTATCCGCGCCCCAGGCTACAGGGCCAGGGGAGGCGTGCCTCCACCGAAATCCTAAAGGGTGGGCTGCTGCAGCCCGGAGGAGGGTTGTGCTCCCGGGTGTTGGGGGCGGGGGGTGAGGGGGGAGCTGTATAGAAGGGGGGGGTCTGACCAAAGTAGGGTGGGAAGTCGGGCCCCCAGACCGCACCGCCCTCACCTCGGCACCATCCGACCAAGGACTGTCTGGATCTGGAGCAGAAGCACAAGGGGATCAGAAACTTTATGTCATTTTCTCATACACACGTGACCCCCCTGCAGTCCAGATGGTTTCAATCACCAGAGGAAAAAAAGTCGCTCTGCTGGTATGCAGGAAAAGCCGGAGCTGGGAAAGTCTGGGAAAAGCTGCCTGTACAGCCGGCTTGCCTTCAAACAAACCCAAGAACTCTTTCCGTTCTGCTGGCTTTGGGCCCGGAGCCCTAAGAAACCGAAAAGACATTAAAAGAAGCAACCCTGGGTACTGTAGCCAGTAGCAGAACTAAAGCTCTAGGGTTGCAAGGATCAGGTCTGAAGTCAAAGCGCAAAGGAACTGTGAGAATTTCAAAAACTTCACGTGCAGGCAAAACCAAGAGGTAAAAGAGAATGCTATTCAATGAAGAAACAAGTTACCGGTGACAGTCTTATTTATCAGTGGAAACCGAAGGAAAAATTATTAACCCAGTGTAACATTCCGTTTCAATCCAGACCCATACTTACTTGGTGGAATGCTACATAACTTGAATTCTCCCCCCATAAATTACTTACAAATAGACCGTGGAATTGGAACGAGCAACAGTGAAAACTGACTTTCAAAATTTAGAATTTCAAACTAAAATTTTGCCAGCGTGATAGCATACTGCTTTAATCCCAGCACTCGAGAAGCAGAGGCAAACAGATCTCTTTAAGTTCAAGGCCAGCCTGGTCTACATAGAGAGAACTTGTCTCAAAACAAAACAAAATTCACAATTTTAGGGCTGGAGGTATAGCACATTGTGAGTCTCTGGATTTAGTCTGTGATCACACTTTATAATTTTACATACACTGGTTGCATTTCAAAAGAACCAATGTAGGTAGATGAATATAAGCAGGCTATAAAGCTAAGGCCTGTTTCAAACCCCAAGCCAATTGAATTGTCACATATCCTAAAGAGATATTTACTCAGCTGCAAGAAGACAAGCACTAAAAATAATAAGTTTGAGATTCACCCTGGAAATAATTCAACTTGCTCATGATGGAGCACAACTAGTGACAAGAACTAAACTAATACAAAACTATTGTTCCTTTTCCAACAGAGGATATCAGAGATGAATTGTAGTGCCACGTCATTAACTCTTTACCACCATCATATTGACATCAGATGGGATGTCTGCTGTTGTGTAGACTTTACCTTTAATAAACTGTCTCTGTCTATATTGGGAAAACCACAAAGGTGCTGCCTGGAACTAAGCAAGTCAGTACAGGTTTATTCCAAACTTGAAATCACACAGTGAGTTTCTACTCCAGCTCACTGACCTGTGGATCCTACAAGAGAACTACACTTGGATAGACTTGCCTCTCTAAATCTCCAGTCTTAAATTAGGGTGATTATCCCCCAACACAGAAAGAAAGAATGCCTGCATGGCCCCAAGGAGGGGGATCAGGGACACAGGAAATGGACAATGACAAGCCAAGCCTCATAGCTTAACACTCCTGGCCAATGCCCATCTCTAAGGAGCTGCAGTGGGGGAGGGGTGGTAGAGGCCTCAAGCACTGTATGCTAAGCATAAGCTGGACCACTGTCTACACCACCAGCCTTATGAAGAGGCTCTTCAGTCTCTCACTTCTAAAACTAATGTATTAACGTCTCATTTTCTCCATGGGGGACATTTATAGAGAAAGCCAACTGAACAGAAGGCGTCAAGACTTTCTTCCATAGAGAGCCAGGACATTAGTTATTCTTATCTCTAGCTACTGGGAATTCTTATGTGTGCTGAAGCAATTGCAATAATGAGGTACAAATCATCCTTTTTGTCTAAGACTTTCATTTATAAATTATATACAGAATATACACAGAATTACGTGTGTGCATGTGCGTGCATACGTGCGAGCGTGTGTGTCCACAGTTGTATGCATACTATGGAGCATATGTAAAGATCAGAGAACGTCTTTCAGTAGTTGTTTCTCTCCTTTCACTTATCAAGGCAAGGGCTGTATCCTTCTTCCATATTGTACTCCAAACTAGCTGACCTTTGACCTCTTTTTGATTCTCCTTTCTCTGCCTCCCAGCTCACAGTAAGATGGCTGGGATTACAACAAACGCACATTGCTACTGCATCTGATGCTTTAAATATTTATTATTTAAATTACATATAGATGTATGTTCTATGTGTGGTTATGTGCATCTGTGAGTGCAAGTACTCAAGAAGTCTAGAAGAGGGTAGTGGGTACCTTGGAACTGGATTTACTGCTGTTTGTGAGCTGCCCTACATGAGTGCTGGGAACTGAACTGTGGTCCTCTGCAAGAGCAGCAAGCACTATTGACCGTGAGCTGTCTATCCAGCTTTTTATGTAAGTTCCAGAAATGAACTTGAGGCAATCACTTTAATTCACTGAGATATCTTGCCTGCTCGTGTGTGGAGCTGTTTTAATCCCTAAGAAAAATCTTTACTGGATCCGTTCTTTCAGGAAGAAAATTAGAATACCTTAAAAGTCTCTAAACACAGTCCTAACCTTAGTTCCACTTATGTGAGCATTACTGAGAGGCTAATATTGGCCAAATATTTATTAGAAACATTGACATCTGGAACTTCTTTTAATTTTCATTAACCAAATATTCATTTTGTTGGACGAACAAGGCCAATTATGAATAATGTTCTGTAGGATGATAGGATGCTCTGAAGACAGGAGCCAAGTCTCGTTTGCTCACAATTACATACTACATACCTACCATGAAATAAGTCTACAATGCTATTTCAATATTCATGCTGTTTGAGTGAATGAAAACTGAGCTGAGCACAGTGAAATGCCTGTGATTCCAGCTTCTCAAGAGGCTGCGACATACCTAGGCAGCAGGGAGACTTCATAAGAAAAAGAAAAGAGGACAGTTGAGTACACTTCTCAGTAGGCTGCTGTCCTGTAGAGCATGTCACTTATAAACAACAGAATACCATAATAGCGGTGGGGAAGAGCTAGCAGAAAAAAGAGGAGTGGCTAGCACTAGCCAATGTGCACTTTAATCACAATGTATGTTCAGAAACAGCCTGCTGAAAATAGGAAGCATTTGTGGAAGGAATTTGGTCTGTTGAGTGTCTAAATTAGGGACTTCAGAGATATACTTTCCCATGTCCCCGTTGTTCGGTGCCCTCAATGAGAGCCAAGACAAGATTTGAGCATAAACATCCTGACTCTAATTTGGACAGCATGAATACAGCCCTTTCATCCTCTCTCCTACTTCTCCACTGCCTCCAAGTCATTTCCTCTGTACTGTCTTCTGTCAGGTAAATGCAAGTCTCCTAATCTTCAGATGTAGAAGCTTTGGCTCTCTCTGTGTAGAGAAGTACAATACAGCCTGATTACACGGTTATATTCCATACAGATGCCTGGCAACACATCTTATAGCTAAGTGTCTGTATATTTTAACTCTGAGAAACTTAAAATTCAACTATTTTACCACACACCAAAACAGACCTTGACATCACAAAGATGGGCTTTAGTTCCTTTTGCTGTTTTAAGCCCTGCACTTAAGCAGGGTAAGTTGTTTGGGGTTTTAGTTGACATATTGGTTTTGTTTTGTTTTGTTTTGTTTTTTTCAGGGACAGATTTTTGGGTCTGTAGCTCCAGTATTCACAAAGCAGAACCCCCATATCACATGTGTACATCAGCTGGCTGTGGTGTTATGTTTCCTGGTCCAACCAACCAGGTTGCTCTGTAAAAGGAAATGGGAGACATGGTTGGCCTAGATGACTCAGCTTTCTAGGACAGATGTTCCAAACATCCTTTCTTCCTCTTAATTTTTTGTTTAGATTTTAGGGTATTCTGGGATTTGGGATTGTGGTGTTTGGTTGGTTGGTTTGGAGACAGGGTCTCATTGTAGCCCAGGCTAGACTTCAATCTGCTCTACAACTAAGAATGACTTTAAGCACCTGATCTTCCTCCCTTCACCTCCAAAGTCCTTTTCTATTATTTAAGACCATTATGTTTTAGTTAAATTTCCAAACTTGAGTGTTATTTTAAATCATCTGGAAATAATTTTTAAAAACATTAATCACAAATAATTAAAAAGCTGAGTAGAATGGTGAACACCTTTAATCCCAGTACTAGGTACAAGCAAGGGGATCCCTCTGAGTTTGAGGCCAGCCTGATGTACACTGAAAGTTCTAGAACAGCCAGCTCTACATTGTGAGACCTTGCATCAAAAATAAATAAATAAGCAGAAAAATAAACAAAAGTATTAACCAGACTCCATAACCTTCCCAAGTGCTATTTCTGCTTTCCATTTACCCATATTGGAGTAGAAATTCATTTGTTTGTTTATGTTTTCCAAGACAGGGTTTCTCTGTGAAGCCCTAGCTGTCCTGGAACTCACTCTGTAGACCAGGCTAGTCTAAAATTCACAGAGATCCACTGTTGGGCCTGTCCTATGCCTCCTCCCCTGGCAATGATTGGCAGGTGGCCTGTGCCCCGGCTCCCAGATGACCAACACCCCGCGGGCAGGCAAGTAGGACGGGGTGCCAGTGCACCGCAGCTGGTCGAGGTGCCACCACCCACTCACACATCCTGGGAGACCCCCTCCACCCGAAGTCTCAGCTGCAGCCAGCAGCCCCTGCTCCACGAGGGACACTGATGGTTGCTGGGCACACCTCCCCAGCACATGGACAGGGAGCACTTCGAGTGGCCTGGGGCAACCCTGGCCATTGGGACAAGAAAGTGAAGGCCCAGGTTGTCCTGGGTGTGCAGGGGCCCCAGGTTCAAAGCAATGACTACAGCTTTGGCGGCAGCAGCCCGATTCCTCACTGACTTGCCCATCTGCCCTCCTGCACTGGGCACCGTGTTGCCGAGCCAACTTGGGGCTGCAGAGGCTCTGGGCTGGGGTTCAGCCCTGGGAGGCAGCCTGAACCGAACCCCAATGGCGAGGTGCTGGGGGTGTTCTCCTCTTCCCACTGTCCGGAGGGCAAGAGGGTAGGGTCCAGGGCAGTGGTAGTGCTGGGCCCCATTTTGGCCTGGTTTGGGCCCTTGAGGACAAACCTGAGCCTGGCTTGAGTTCTGAGACCTGTCTCAGTCACTTCTGTACAGGAGTGACTCAGCAAGACCTGTTTGGCCCTCCCTCTGCCCTGCTGTTGCTGATGTGGAGCTTTGCTATTGGCCCTGTCAGTTACCCCTTACCCTTCCCCGCCCCCCATGTCATCTCTCCCCATACCTAAGTGCCCACCCCCTTTGCCTTCTCTACATAAGCGAGGGGCTGATACAATAAAGTTGAGTTCCTGCTTCGACAAGACTCCCGGCCTGGTGTGTTTCTTTTTTGGCCATCGACACCCACCATTCCGCTCAGCCCCAGACAGACCCAGCTGGATTGGGTTCTCTCCTCTCTCCTAGACCTGCTGGCAAAGAGCCAACAAATCTTCCTGTGTCTGCCTCCCAGATCCTGGAATTAAAGGTGTAAGCCCCCACCACCTGACCCTAAAGTTCATTTCCATAGCAGCTGGATGTGATAAGGCATACTTGTAATTTCAACACAGAAATAAAAAGTCAGATGCATCTGTAATCACAGCACTAACAGGAGAGGAGAGTTGTCCTTAAAGCGAATCTTCACAGCAGCAAAAAACCTTCCTCAAAAAAAAAAAAAAGAGGGGGGGTGAGAACTGACCCCTGAAAATGTTAGCACATGCACATCCACATTCACATGTCAAATTTTAAAAATAAAAAGACACAGATCTGACAAGTACAAAGGAAAGCAGACATGGCAGTGCGTGCATGTAACCCGAACAGAAGGCTGGGGCAGGAAGGGATGGCTGTGAGTGGTACAGAAGGTCTTGTTTGTCTTCTCATTCGTTCTGTACTTGATTTCCAAGTCCCTCAAGCACTGTGGCATGTGCAAAGTCACTGTGTTCTCACTCAGATCTAAGATGTCATCAAAGGTAGGCATCAGTCTAGACCTGCTGTCGTAGAATCCCCAAGGCCAATCAGTAACAGGCTAAAGGATAAGGTTTTTGCTTTCTTAGTTGTACAGAGCACAATTTTTCTTCTAGGAAAGCCCTACATTAGTACACACTCACTCACACAAGCTTCCCCAAAGGAACCATGAAAATATTACATAAATTGAAATAGAACGCAGTTCTTTCCTTCACAATAATACTTGGACACAACTACCTTAATAGTCTATGTCTAAAAGAACAAAAAAAAAAAATCCATCAACTAAATTTCTAAGAATTTATTCCTCAGACTTTGGGCACGAACTCCTTAGCCAGTCCCACTACACCCAGAGAAAGCTCCACTTCCAGGAGCTCTAACATGCCCAGGATCATAGGATCAGAGGTGAGGAAGACACAACATCTGTCCCAACACCAAGAGTAACTGGGACCAGTGGGATCCAGGGACCCAGGAACCCCACCAGACCAGTGGCAAGGGTTCCTTCCAGTCTGGGCCGGTGCCCTGAGCAGACATTGGACGCAAACTCCTCAGCCAGTCCCACAACACCCAAAGGAAGCTCCACTTCCAGGTGCTCTAACATGCCCAGGATTACAGGATCACAGGATCTCAGGAGCTTGGTCACAGCAGGATCTCAGGGTTGAAGAGGCAGCTTGACTCCCAGGAGCTCTGTCACACCCAGGATCATAGGATCCCAGAATCACAGGATGCCAGAGACAGCTGGTCTCTGAGGAGTTCTGACACAACCAGGATCACAGGAAGGACAGGATCCAGTCAGATAAAGGGAGGACAGGTAGCACTAGAGATAACCAAATGGCAGGAGGCAACTGCAAGAACATAAGCAACAGAAACCAAGGTTACCTGGCATCATCAGAACCCAGTTCTCCCACCATAGCAAGTCCTGGATACACCATCACACCGGAAAAGCAAGATTCAGATCTAAAATCACTTCTCATGATCATGATGATAGAGGACTTTAAAAAGGACATAAATAACTCCGTTAAAGAAATACAGGAGAACACAGGGAAATACGTAGAAGCCCTTAAAGAGGAAACACAAAAATCCCTTAAAGAATTACAGAAAACTCAACTAAACAGGTGAAGAAATTGAACAAAACCATCCAGGATCTAAAAATGGAAACAGAAACAATAAAGAAATCACAAAGGGAGACAACTCTGGAGATTGAAAACCTAGGAAAGAGATCAAGAGTCATAGATGCAAGCATCACCAACAGAATACAAGAGATAGAAGAGATAATCTCAGGTGCTAAAGATACCATAGAAAACATTGACACAACAGTCAAAGAAAATGCAAAATGCAAAACACTCCTAACCCAAAACATCCAGGAAATCCAGGACACAATGAGAAGAACCAAACCTAAGGATAATAGGTATAGAAGAGAGTGAAGATTCCCAACTTAAAGGACCAGTAAATATCTTCAACAAAATTATAGAAGAAAACTCCCTAACCTAAATAAAGAGATGCCCATGAACATACAGGACTCCAAATAGACTGGATGAGAAAAGAAATTCCTCCCATCACATAATAATCAAAACACCAAATGCACTAAACAAAGAAAGAATATTCAAAGCAGTAAGGGAAAAAGGTCAAGTAACATATAAAGGCAGACCTATCAGAATTACACCAGACTTCTCACCAGAGACTATGAAAGCTAGAAGATCCTTGGCAGAAATCATACAGACCCTAAGAGAACACAAATGCCAGCAAAACTCTCAGTTACCAGAGGGAGAAAACAAGATATTCCATGACAACATGACAAAACCAAATTTACACAATATTTTTCCACAAACCCAACCCTACAAAGGATAACAGATGGAAAATACCAACACAAGGAGGGAAACTACACCCTAGAAAAAGCAAGAAAGTAATCTTTCAACTAAAGAAGATAGCCACACAAACATAATACCACCTCTAACAACAAAAATAACAGGAAGTAACAATCACTATTCTTTAATATCTCTTAACATCAATGGACTCAATTCCCTAATAAAAAGACATAGGCTAACAGACTGGATATGTAAACAGGACCCGGCATTTTGCTGCATACAGGAAATGCACCTCAGTGACAAAGACAGACACTACCTCAGAGTAAAAGGTTGGAAAACTATTTTCCAAGCAAATGGTCCCAAGAAACAAGCTGGAGTAGCCATTCTAATATCAAATAAAGTCAACTTTCAACCAAAAGTTATCAAAAAAGATAAGGAAGGACACTTCATTCTGGTCAAATAGAAATATTTAAGGGGTAACTTCAGTAAGTGTTACAAGTATCTGATGAATCTCAGTGTAATGGCCTTGGAAAACGCAAAGGAATGGTGCTCTTTGTTCAGAGTGAAGCTAACATAACTTCAAGGGAGAACCTTGGAGGTATTTGAATTTTATGTTCACATTAGGGAGGTGAGTTCTGTATATTTTAGAAGACTAGTATTTATTTTCTGTGAATTTAGTCAGGAGTTGTCAACTTATTTCTAGTTGAGTGTGACAGTAGTAAGGTTTTCAAAGCCTACTGAAAACAAGTAACATTAAACGTGTGATTTATGAGGTTAGGTTGTGTGCTATTTTGACTGAAGTCAACTTTCCTTTGTCATTTCAAAGGAGAAAAAAATGAATGGCCTATAAAACTGTAAGAGTTGATCTGTCAGAAATAATTTCCAATTGCATAATGTTTTTACAAAGTGATTTAATTTATCTTAATCACATTTATAATGTGAAAGTATAAGATGATGATAATATTGGCTTCTAAAGTTTTAGCCAAAAAAGTAGCATTTTAATTATTATAGAAATGTCTACAAATAATTTCATAATTTATTAATTCTGTATTTAATTTTAGCATGTTTCTCATAATTCACCACAGTTCATACATTATTTTTGTCAACATAAATTCCTAGAAGTAAGTTTACTAGATAATTTCATGCACAATTTATACTTCGGTACTTGTTGGTAAACTGTTCATTAGAAGTACTGTATTGATTTGTACTGTTATATGGAACATTTCTCTAAAATTCTATAACAAATAAACTTTATTATAAAAAAATGAAACAAAAAACAAAACAAAAACAAAAAACAAGCCTTTATTATAATGCTGTCAATTGTGAAATGCTTTGTCATTGTGAATATATTACAATAAAATTCAAGCAACTGCCACATGGGGGGAGGAGAGAATTAATTCCTACCAAATAAAGCTTATGCTTAATAAAACTTAAGAGACTGCTAAGGAATCAGCAAGATTTTGTTAAACAAAGAGCAGTAATATTCACTTCTGACACTATTCCTGGGGAGACCTGAACAAACATGTCACACCCCAGAGAGGAAATTATCATTAAATCCAAGTTAAGGGTAGCACCAAAATCTAACCCAATGAATCAATAAGGTTTATTGGCATTACGTACAAGAATATGGGTGAGGGTGTACTTAGAGGAGCAGAAATGACTCAGGGACAGCCACATCACCAAAAGCCCACATTAGCATGGATCAGGGCCGACAAAATCTGGAAACCTAAGGCTCACCACACAAACTTACAGGTAGTTCCACAGATTGAAAGGGGTTTTTTGTAGGTGGATCCATTAGTCTGAGCCTTTTCTAGCTTGTTTAAAAATGTCTCTGCCATCCTTATAACTTGTAGCGGGAGGAACCTAGTATATCTCATCAGTTTCAGGAACTTCCTGAAGCCTTTGTGTTGTTCACTTCTTGAGCTTAAGGAGCTTGCCTGAAGGACAGAATGTTTTCACCTGCTCTTAGAACATTCAATGTTTAATACATTTAAAATGTCTCAGGGCTGGAGAGATGCTCAGCAGTTAAGAGCACTGACTGCTCTTCCAGAGGTCCTGAGTTCAATTTCCAGCAACCACATGATGGCTCACAACCATCTGTAATGGGATCTGATGCCTTCTTCTGGTGTGTCTGAAGACAGCTACAGTGTACTCATCATATATTTAAAATAAAGAAATAAAATCTTTTAAAAAGAAAAAGTCTCTGAAAAATTGCTATACCACTCCATTGAAACTACTGATTTCATACTAACCTTCTGCAATATCTGATTAAAGAATGCTTAATTAATTTTTTTAAAATATCTACTTATTTTTGTGTACATATGTGGATGGGTACACACATGTCCCAGTGTATGTATGAAGGTCAGAAGACACTTGCAGAAGTCATTCTCTCTTTGCATTATTTGGGTTCTAGGGATTTAACTCAGGTCATCAGGCTTGGTAGCAAACAACTTTATCATTAGCTGAGCAATCTCACCATTTCTAAGGCTGCTTAATTTTTTTAAATTGCAAAAAAAAAAAGGAAATTCAGAACATTTACGTGAATTATATGTAAAACTTTGACACTGTGACTTAAAAAGCATTTTTACATATAATAATATATAAATATAGGTAAGACATAACTAAATGTAAATTTAAAAACAAAATAATATACAAGCAAAATAAATTCCCCCTAATTTTGTTTGCATGTGCCCATTCATTTGTGTTCAACTGTGCATGTGCCACAGTGCTCTCGTGGAGGTCATAGGATAAACTCTAGTGTGGTCCTCTCTTTCCACCTTGTTTGAGGCAGGGTCTTTGTTGTTCGTTGCTGCTGGTGCATGTCAAGCTAGCTGCCCTTCTAAGACTCTCCTGTGTCAGCTGTCAGCCTTCCGTCTCCTCACAGGAGACTTGGACAACAGTGTATGCCATGACACCCAGCTTTATGTGGGTTCTTGAAGTTTGAACTCAGACCCTCACACTTGTATGGCGAGTTATTTACTCACTGAGCCATCTCCCCACCTGCCTCTGCCTCCCAAGTGCTGGGATTAAGTTCCCCTCTCTGGGAAATCACTGCAGATTATGTATTCTTTCAGAGCCGCTCAAGAGGAAATGCAGAACTGTTGATATGTATTGAATTCATTTCAAGGTGAAAAGGTCCACAGCTTTAAACAGACTCTCAAAGAGGTTCACTATCTCAAAAAAAAAAAAAAAAAAAAAAAAGAGTAATTATTTTAGAGCAAAGCTGAAGGGCCCCAACCCAATCCATTAATAGGATTAGTAGAATGTCAACGTGCATGTGGAGGTTTGACTAATAGCCCCAAGAGGCTCATACATTTAAATGCTTAGTCACTAGAAAGTGGCACTATTTTAGAAGAATTAGGAGACCTGGCCTTGTTTGAGGAATTGTGTCATTTGGGAAGCCCACACCAGTCTCTCAGCCTACAGATGAGGATGTAGCTCTCAGCTACTTCTCCTGCCTGCATGGTCCCCACTGTGATGATAACGGATAGTCTCTGAAACTGTAAGCCACCCCCAATTAAAAGGCGTCCTTTATAAGAGTTGCCTTGGTCATGGCGTCTCTTTGTAGCAACAGAACAAGGATTAAGACAATGTACTTACTTATTAGTTTTTCTCTGTATAATTCCAGACAACAAAACTGCAGCAAGCAGTGCTGGTTATAAAAACACCCCATCTGTTTGTTAATAACTTCCTGATTTTTATTTCTGTCTCACACAATCCTTCCAAATAATGTTAGTGTGTTAACTGTCAAAGAATGGAAATCTGTAGGAAATTTTTGCTATATGTGTATATTCATTCACAAACAGTACACATTCTTCTCTCATAACCTAAAATTTTATGCACAATAAAGGAAAGATTTATTTAGCTCTACAAGAAGTTCAAAAGAAATATTGACTGGTAATCCTCGTTCCTATAATTTAAAAGTTATGGGATTATTAATAAAGAAAATAGAAAATCTATAGTACACAGAGAGAAATAATGAGAATTAACTGGAATCTTGTCTAGTAAATATTATTTGGATTTCAGTGATTATTTTCAACTGTTACTACTGAGATTCTTACAGAAAATTAGGACAGGTTATTATTTTCTTCTACTATGAGAGAATAGCTGTGATGCTTTCCTGAGCCCCCTTTCCACAGCAAAAACAGTTTCCATGGTTTGAATCCCACAACATGCCTTTCGCTCTCCCTTTCTAAAAGTACCAAAGATTAAAAAAAAAAAATCAAAGTTCTCTTCCAATAACCAGTTATGAAAAGGTTACATTAGACCTAAGTCCATGTTTTTGTGTTACAGTATTTGGTATTTTATTCTAAATACTAGGCTAATAATAACAAAAACAGGTCACTTAAGGAAACGTTTGGGATAACTTCAGTGATTGGGCCAGCTATGAGAACAGGTGAGCTGAGATGCCAGGTACTCTGGATACACAGGAAGTGAAAGCAGGCTCCGAGAGGTTCATTAAGTGTGCAGGATAGTGTGCTTTCAGTTTTAATTTTTTTGAGACAGAGTTTTTCTGTGTAGCCCCGGCTGTCCTGGAACTTGCTCTGTGGACCAGGCTGGCCTTACTCAGAGATGTGCCTGCTTCTGGGATCTGGCTCTGTGTTGGAGAATTTTGTCAATCTGACACAAGCTCAAGTCATTTGAGGAGAAAACCTCAATTATGAAAATGCTTCCATAGCACTGGGCTGTAGGCTGGCCTACAGGGTGTTCTTTTAAATTGGTGATTGATAGGGGAGAGTCTGGCCCATTGTAAACGGTGCTATTCTTTGTGGTCCTAGGTTAGAAAACAAAGCAGGCTGAGCAAGCTGTGGGGAGCAAGCCATTTAGCAGCACCCTTCAAGGCCTCTGCACGAACTCCTGCCTCCAGGCTCCTGCTCTGTTTGAGTTCTTATCCTGACCTCCTTGGATGGT
This sequence comes from Rhynchomys soricoides, assembly GCA_019843965.1. Lineage (NCBI taxonomy): Eukaryota > Metazoa > Chordata > Mammalia > Rodentia > Muridae > Rhynchomys > Rhynchomys soricoides. The sequence continues at coordinate 948,777 of JADRCH010000134.1, forward strand.
GAACAATAACAAGAAGTATAAGCCGAATAAACCCTTTCCAAGCTGCTTGGTCATGTTGTCTCATCATACAGTATCCCAAACTAAGACAGAAGGCTGGACAGTCTTCACCTACCTACAGACTTTCAGCTTTTCTGCACTCAGTATGATGTAGGCCAGAGATGTGTCATGTACAGCTCTTACTATGTTGAAGCACTTCTCTTAAACTTAGATAGATCTTGGTTTTTGTTTTTTCAGTGTTAGTTTTGTTGGGGGTTTGGAGAGTCTGTGCATGGGGGTGGGAGGTTACTGGTGATGGTAGTTTCTAAACCATGAAAGAATGTTAAATTTTATTTTTAATCCTTTCTGTGTCTATTGGGATAATCATGTGGTTTTCTATTTTCTTCTATCAATATGAGATATTACATTTACTGGTTTTTGTATATTGGATCATTCTTGCATTTTTGGCCCAAATACTGCTATATAAAGATTTATAATCATTTTATATAATGTTGAATTTGAATTACTAGTGTTATTGATAACTGACTGAATAATAAAAGGTCCTATCTAGTAAAAACCATGAGTTAATATTAATGAATTTAAATTTCATTATAGAGAACATGGTAGTCTTGGAAACAGTGACAGGATATGCACTTTGGGAAAACAACTCCAGGTATAGTATAAAGAAACAATTAGAAACAAAAGTGGCAGCTGTACATGGTAGAACAGACCTTTAGTTCCAGGACTTTGGAATCGGTTAGAGGCAAGCAATCTCTGAGTCAGGGGCCATCCCGGCTACTGGTAAGGCTCTGTCTCAAAATAAAACAAGCAAGAAAACAATCAGGTTGTCAACCCTTGGCACCCATCAAAAAAAAAAATACTCTAGGAGAACTGTCATCTTCCAATCCGTTTTACAATTTTTAAAGAATAAAAGATTTAGGACTGGAGAGATGGCTCAGCAATGAAGAGTGCTAACTTTCAGAATCCCCAGCACCCACCTTCCGTGACTCAAAAACTGCATGCAACAGCAGCTCTCGAAGATCTACAGGCCTTTAAGGGTTCGTATAAAGACATAAGGACACACATAAATAAAAATTAAATTTACATATGCAGTTTAAGACTTTATTTTTGTGTTTAATTATGTGTATGTGCATATTTGGTGTGGGTATGTGCATATAAGTGGGAAGGGTGTCGATCTAGGAGCTGGAGTGACAAGCTGACTGACACGGGTGCTAGAAAGAGAACAGGTTCTCAGCAAGAGCAGTGCATGCTCTTATATGATGAGACATCGCTCCAGCCCTGACACGAGTTAGTCTGACAATTATCCTCCTGACAGCTGGGAGGGCAGATGCTAAATAAGAAAGGAAGACAGACAGACAGACAGACAGAACAAATAAATTACATCAGTAAAGAGGATAGCAGTTTGTCTGCATATATCATGCCGTTTCAGGGTAGCCTTTCCCCAAAGTTCTGCTATTCTGTGAAACAGGGTTGACCGCACAGAGCCAGAACAAAGCCACTCTCAGTTTCCTGGAAGGCTTTCTTATCCCTCTCCTTCCTTATTCCTGTTCCTTAGGACAATCATTACTCTGTACTATTGACAGTTCCTTTCATACTCATCAATCAATCCTCTTTTAACTATAGCAGCCTTAGCCGGGCTGTGGTGGTGCACGCCTTTAATCCCAGTACTTGAGAGGCAGAGGCAGGCGGATTTCTGAGTTCGAGGCCAGCCTGGTCTACAGAGTGAGTTCCAGGACAGTCAGGGCTACACAGAGAAACCCTGTCTCGAAAAACCAACAAACAAAAAGAACAAAACAAAACAAAAAAACCAACCTAACCAAACAAACAAACAAAAAACTATAGAAGCCTTGGACAACTTTGGACAGCTGAGAGATAAATGTCCAAAAAGCCCAGTCATCTAGGCGTCTAGGAAACTGTCACTCTAAATGTCCTCTGTATGTGTGTTTGTGTATTTTACTACCAAGTGTTATTTACTATAATATATGCACTTACTTTGAGCCTCAGATTTCCAATATAGATAACTCAAGTACTGTTTAGAAATAAAACCTTTGCTGATAATGAATCAATTTGTGTAGCTGAAGCATATCTTCAAAGCATCTCAACAGAAAGAGCTCTTAATAAATAGGAGCAACCTGACTGGCAAAAGAAGAACCTTTGTCCTTTCTGGAACCTCAAAGTAAGATGCAAAAGACACTGGCAGGCAAACCTCCCAGCACTGAATGTAGTTTGATAATTCTTTTATTCCTAGTGATTTAAATGTATCTACCTCTGCACAGCAACTGTCCTAAGCTTGTCTTGTCTCAAAACTTCTAACTAGGGTGCTGGAGAGACTCCAAGCACCCACACAGAGGCTCACAACTACCAGTAACTCCAGCTATAGGTGATCTGATGCCCCCTTCTGACCTCTACAGGTACTGCATCCACATTAAAAATTAAAATGAAATAAATATAAAAAGCAAACAAGCATCTCCTTAATGTCGATGGGAACCCTGACGTCACACTGTGAAAACAGAGGTGTACGCTCCCTCGGCTTTCCCTGCCACATCAAAACAGCCCTTTGTTCTCCCACCTCCCACAGCTTATTCTCTTGGATAGAAGACCTTTTGAATCTCCTGTACCTCCTGTCTTTCTCTTTCTTGCTTGAGCCTCTCATTTCTGTGAGTACTTTTCCCTGTGGTCTTTCTAAGAAGGGTGATCAGTGGTATCTTTTGCAGGCTGAAAGAAGTTTCAATCCATTCGCCCACTGAGTTGATAGTCTGGTTAAGAAAGTATACAACAGAGAGAACTGCAATGGCCCAGCAGATTTGAGAAGGCATCTTTTACAGATAATACGCACGCTTTCACACACTGCAGTTGGGAATAAAAGATATACTTCTGTCTTTGGAAACTTGTTTGGTCTCTCTGTAGCGCTCCAGGATGATGTAATGTGGATACTTCATATACTGGCCTAAAACACGGTAATCTGGATTCTCAGATCCTTGTGTTTTTGTTTTGTAATTTTTGTTTTGTTTGTTTTGTTATTGTTTGCTTTGAGACAGAGTCTCACGCATCATGGGCTGGTCTCAAAGTCTGTATGTAGCCAGGGTAACCTTGATCTTCCCTCTACTGCCAAAGCACTGGGATTACAGGTTTGCACCATGAATTAGTTAGGGTTTTACTGCTGTGAACAGACACATGACCAAGGCAACTCTTATAAGGACAACATTTAATTGGAGCTGTTAACAGGATCACAGGTTCAATGAGGCAGGAGCATGGCAGCATCCAGGCAGGCAGGATACAGGAGGAGCTGCGAGTTCTACATCTTCATCTAGGAGAAGACTGGCTCTGGGGCAGCTAGGATGAGGACCTTAAAGCCCACATCCACAGTGACATGCCTACTCCAACAAGGCTACACCTACTAATGGTGCCACACCCTGGGCCAAGCATATACAAACCACCACATACCAAAATGCCGGACTTCAAATATTCTAGTTTTTATTTTCCAAATGCTCTGCTTATTCATTTTCCCTGTAGCACCCTGAGCTCTTTTCTCGACCTCTATGCTCCCAGCCTCTCTATCCACTCTTTTCCCCATCTCTATGACCACTCGGCATTGTCTTTTATTTCTACCTTCTTTTCTGTGTAGTTTTCAAGTAGATTTTTCCTCTTGGCTCTTTCCTGCATACAGGCAATCAAAGCTTCAGTTAAATACACTGATCTTGTCAAACTATGATCTCTAGAGTTCCAACTTCTCCCCTAGCCCTGAACTTCCAATTTACTAGTGGGGCATCTGTACCTGGGTACCCCAGATTCTGTGAACTTTGTATCTTAGTTCTAGCTTACACACCAGTTCCAGTACCAGGGAACTGAACACCTGTGGTTATTATTAAATCATAAAGTTTTTTTATATTAAATCAAGTTCTCTAATCTAATACAAAGAAACATTTTTCATAGTCACTTGCACATGTATCAACCAGAATTTTAAAAGCTTATTCAGTTTTCAAATCACTTGCTCTCTGAAGCAGACACCCAAAAATTTCCTGAGAACACAGAATGCTTGTTTTCTGAGAAGACCAAAAACAAGACGACAACAAAAAAAAGCAAAGAGAAATCTTTTTAGGAAGTATCCCCCTACAAAAATGTGAGCAGTGGATAACACCCAAGCACCAAAAGCATGCCAACTCCTGGCTATTTTTTTCCAGAGATGTTAAGTGATTACGGAGTAAAGAAAAGACACCCTGCCTCAGGACTGGAGCCTTGCTGCTATGGGCACTGTAAGACAGAATAAAGAATATCATCTATAGGCACGGGTTAGGCCTTGTGTGCTTTTGTTTACTTTAGTTTTATTCTTTTTTTTAACCAAGCCCTAATGCCAAATCTTACTCCCCCACCCCCTTTTCCTGTTCAACTGATGCTATGTTAAGATATAAGCACAAACATCTCGTGTTATAAGTCCATCCAATTGTTTGAGAAGGCATACGTGCTGAGCCATCGAAACCAAAACATCAGTGCCAGGAACTATGATGAAGATAATAATTGCTTGCAGACCATCTTGTTTTAACTTGCTCAACAAAGAGCACAATCCTCTACCACACTTTCATCACAGGCCTTTTCACTGCACAATCGCCAATATAATTAACCCTTTCAAGAGAAAGATTATCTGTACGTTAAGTCATAAGGAAGTTATCAGTTAGATTCCACCACCTTCAAATTTTTACCTAAACTTTGTGTGTTTTCAGGGCTGACTTAAGTGTACTTTTTACAGTTCACTTGTCCTTTGTACAGTCCATTTCCAGAAGCCTTAGTTGGGTCAATAATTTCCTTGTATCTTAGGTTACTCCTGGGACATTTTTGTAGGTCTATAGAGTTGTGTTGCATCTGAAAGTTGTGTCTCAGTTTGGAGTGGTTCTTTCACTCCTTCCTGCTCCAGTTCAATTATCTGATTTTTCTCATTCTCGAGCCTTTCAACGGTGTTTTGGTTTGTTGAGAAAGGGCCTCATGTAGCCCAGTTTGGCCTCACTATATATTAAACATGACCTTGACTTTACAGTTCTCCTGCCTTGACCTAAGTGCTGGGATTATAGATGTATGCCACTCTATGCAGTACCAGGGAACTGAACTCAGGGTTTCATGTATGCTTGGGAAGTACTCTACCAACTGAGCTACATCCTCAGGCACAGACAGACAGACAGACACACACACACACACACACACACAAGCAATTTTTTTTAGACAGGTCTTACTGCGCGCAACCTTGGCTGGCCTCAGACTCAAAGCACTCTGTCTCCCAAGTGCTGGGAGTAAAGGCATGCACCACTGTGAGCCGGTGGACCGTGCCAGGAAACTTGGTAAGGTTAAACGGGTTCAGAGACCCCAGAATCCATCTGAGGATAGTAGGCATCTCCCTGCTCCCCACCTGATTCTTGGCCCAGAACACAGAACAGAGTTCTCCATGCTAATGAGGCATCTAGATGGACCCTAAGGGTTTAGCCAATAAGCTTCCCTTCCCAGACATTCCTTCTTGAAAAAGTTATTTAATCTCTAGTCCACCCTGAGAAGTGGTATGCACTCATTTGCCACGATGAACAGTCAATAAACTCCTCCTTGAAGGCATGGGCCCCCTCTGTTTCTGACTCCAAGAGGTTTCCAGCAGCAACTGGATGCCCTGGAGTCAGGGAACCCCAGCTTTGGTCTATGTAGTTCCTCTTTCGGGCTGAGGCCACCACCCAAGGCTGTGTTCTCCCACCTCTTTTTTTTTCCTACTTTATTTACATTTCAAATGTTTCCCCCTTTCCAGATCTCCCCTTCGGAACCTTCCTATTCCCTCCCCCCTCCCTTGCCACTATGGGGTATTCTCCCACCCACTCACCCACCCACTCTCGTCTTCCCCCCTTGGCATTCTCCCATACTGGGGGATCTAACACTCTCAGGCCCAAGGGCCTCTGCTCCCCTGATGGATAACAAGACCCTCCTCTGCTGCATTTGTGGCCAGCACCGTGGGTCCCTCCATGTGTATTCTCCCACCTCTTAAGCAGTGCATTGGTGCTTCTTCCCACAAGCCCAGCACCCAATGGCAGCACAGGGTAACTACAGTCAATCATCGGCCATTCTGCCTGCCCAAGTTTCCACACCCCGGCAGCAAGGCTGAACAAGGAACTACACACCACCTTGCCCAGCTTCAATCTTTAGAGAGGCTAGGGTGAGTTGAGTACCTGAGAGGATGCTAATACTAGTTTGTTGACTGACAAAAAGAACCAAGCTCAGTTATCTGCTGGGGTCAGCCTGCTTCTTTGCATTCCCTGGTCTCCAGTTTCTCTATGCAGCTAGAACTCTTAGAAATTGAGTTGTGGGGTTGGGTTAAATCAGTCTTCATGATCAAATGGCTGCAAAGACAAGCAGTACAGAAGTCAACAGGACTTTGAGGCAAAGGTAAAAAGTCATGAACAGACCAGGCAGCCACCTACAAGATTAAGGTAACTGATGGAACTAGGTGGACCCCAGGATTTGCTAAATCCTTGGCAGAATTCTGGAGACCTCACTCGGAAACTATGCTGACTTGTTTCTCTCAAACGCAGAGAGTTCTCTGTCTCAGACACCTTCCGTTTCCGACTGTGAAAGCAAAGGGTATAACTACAACCTAAGCCCAAAACCTCAAAAGGAGAAAGATATAAGAGACCTATGCTGTTCAAAAGAACTAAGGGTTGCCTGGGCACTGTGGTGCATGCTTTTAATCCTCGCACTCAGCAGGCAGAGATAAGTATTCACTCTATGAGTCTGAGGCCAGCCTGGTCTACATACTAGGTTCCAGTTCAACCAAGATACATAGTGAGATGCTATCTTAAAAACAACCAAAAAATCCACAACATCAGCAAGGTACAGATTCTAGGTTTAGCTGTTGTTGTCTCTGAGGAGGGAAGAGAGGAAGGGAGGGACGGAGGAAGGGAGAGGAAGGGAGAGGAGGAGAGATGGAGAGGAAAGGGAGGGGGAGAAGTCTACATATAGAACTAAAGAAAAATAATGTGTGCCCTGCTCTATCTATCACCGCTGCTTTATTCCTTCAGGCAGAGTCTCCTGCTGAAGCTCGATAGGAGTTGGTGGAGAACAAGCTCCAGCAAATCTCACCCCCATTCTCCCACAGCACTGGGGTTAATGGGCTACAACATCAGGCTTTTTTTTTCCAAACATGAATACTGGGGATTCAAACTTGGGTCCTTGTCCTTGTGCAAGCATAAACTCTTACCTACTAGCCAATATCCCAGCAAGGAGCTGTATTATTTTTTAAAAGATCTCTCTCAGCCGGGCAGTGGTGACACATGCCTTTAATCCCAGCACTGGGGAAGCAGAGTTAGGCAGATCTTTATGAGTTAGCCTGGTCTACAGAGCATTCCAGTACAGCCAGGGCAACATAGGGAAATCCTGTCTCAACCCACCCCTCCAAACAAAAACAAAAACTCTCTTGGTCAGGTATGGTGGTGATCACCTTTAATCCCAGCACTCAGGAAGAAGCAAGCAGGTCTCTGTGAATTCGAGGCCAATCTGTTCCAGGACAAAGCAAGTTCCAGGACAGCCAACAGAGAAACCTTGTCTTAACACACCCCCCACCTCTGATTGTTTGGCTATATACATATTGTGTGTGTGTGTGTGTGTGTGTGTGTGTGTGTGTGTGTGTAGGTCAAAGGACAGCCTGCTGGAGTCAGTTACCTCCCTCCACATGTGGGTCCTGGAGACTGAACTCAGGTCACCAGGCTTGGCAGCCAAGTATTTTACCTGCTGAGTTATCTACTAAGTCCTAAGTTACTTAATATTTTTTAAAAAGTTTTATTTTTTTATTTTATGTATGTGAGTGCACAGCCACTCTCTTCAGACACATCAGAAGAGGGCATCAGATCTCATTACAGATGGTTGTAACCACCATGTGGTTGCTAGGAATTGAACTCAGGTCCTCTGGAAGAACAGTCAGTGCTCTTAACTGCTGAGCCATCTCTCCAGCCCTACTTAATATGTTTAAACCTTTATTTTGTCATTAATGAAGTCTATCTGTTCAACTGCAGCAACCTAAATTCTTACTACTTTTGGTCTTCTAAACTGGCTCAGTTAATCACTCAGTTAATCATGTCCATTTGCATGTTCATGATCCCACATCAGTGCTAAAACCAGGGTATCAGGGGGTGCTTGCTGCCTGGCTGAGGTTGTTCCATGGCCAAGATCTAATGGCAGAAATTAAGTCTGAGCCTCTAAACTATATATATTCTTCCCATTTTCCTCCCACTGGTATTTGTGTTACATCCTCTACTTTTTTCCCCTGCAAACCTGCTGTTTGCACTGCTTCTTGCCATTTGGAGGCCTCTGGAATTTCTTTTTTCTTTCTTTCTTTTTTTTTTTGTTTTTTTTTGTTTTTCGAGACAGGGTTTCTCTATATAGCCCTGACTGTCCTGGAACTCACTCTGTAGACCAGGCTGGCCTTGAACTCAGAAATCCTGTCTTGCCTCCCAGGTGCTGGGATTAAAGGCGTGCGCCACCAATCCTATGGCCTTGTTCTGAGGTTAGGCCACAGACGTACTCTTAGTCTAAAACATTTGTGTGGCATCAGACCTCTGGCCCAAGGCATACCATGAATTCCTTCTCTTGCCACTATTTCCATACTGATCACTTCCAGGTCTATGGCTTCTGTCCTTCATCCCCAGCCACTGCTGCCTACAGTTCTGGTGCTTAACCAAATTGTAGAATCTTCTACAATTTGTTTATAACAATACTATATAGAGAAGATGGAAATCCGCTCACAACCAACAGTAATATGAAATGGCTGTGTCTTTCTGTATCTCAACATCACTGCCTTCTTTAAGTTTTTTTTAAATTTATTTATTTTGATTTTATGAGAGTGAGCGGTTTGCCTGCATGTATGTCTGTGTACCATGTGCATGCAGTGCCCACAAAGGCCATAAGAGGGCATCAGATCCCTTGGAACTGGAATTACCATTAGTTGTGAATTGACATGTGGGTGCTAGAATCCTTAGTTTTTGTTTTGTTTTTGAAACAAGGTCTCCCTGTGTAGACCTGTTTGTGGCTTGGAACCTGCTACGTAGACCAGGCTACCCTTAAACTCACTTCAATTCACCTGCCTCTGCATCTGGAGTACTGAGATTAAAGTCATATACCATCATGTCTGGCTTCTTTAAAATTTTTAATTACATTATTTAGTGTACACACGTGTGCATTCTCTCCTATCATGTGTCACCCGAGGATTGAACTTGGGTCATCAAGCTTGGTGGCAAGGACCTTACCTACTGAACCATCTCACCATCCCCTAAATTGAGCTACCTGAGACTTATCTCAAAATCTTACAAAAGAATATTCCGAGTACTTTTTACTGAATTAACTCACTTTCACCTAGCCTATTACTAACACAGACGCCCTTCCCCTCACAGATGAGGTTCCCATTGCTCTGACACATGGCATAGCACTCTGGTGTTCCATGAAGATGTTCGTCCTAAGTGTGAAGGAGTTCAAGGCGACCCTCATCCCAGCTCCTAGAGAAGTTGGGTCTAGAAAGGGTAAACAGAAGCCAGCAGTTTCCTGAAGCCTCGCCAAAGCTCTATGTCAACTGCCTGGCAGGAAATGCTTTCAGAGGATAGAGATAAACAGACTAGCATATTTTGGGGTGAAAATATTCTCTCTGGCTCCTCACAAAACAAATGCACTGGATTTAATCAGCATTGGCCAAGGGTGAACAGAAAAGGGCACTGAGACTGTTTGAATGATGGTAGCTACAGGGGAGGTGGCAGCTCCACAGGCTGCCCCTTCAAGTCTAGCTGTACATGAATCTCACTGTTCAACCGGCATGTAGTCAACATGTCTTCTGGAAATGTCATGGTTAATTAAATCTTGCTTTTCTAGTAGTTTTCATTATAGCTTTATGAGAAATTTACATTTTAGAAGCAGCATTTAATACTTTTATTTTTTTATAAGATTTTACTCTGTAACCCAGTCTGGCCTGAAACTTACTACACAGCCTAAATTAGGTTTGAAATCAGTTATCCTCCTGCCTCAGTTTCTCACGTGCTGAGATTACAAGCATAAGCCACAACACCTGTCTTTAAAAACAAAGAAGTCTATTTTTCTTAAACTGGAGAGCTATTTAGTTGTTAAGAGCACTGGCTGCTCTTCAAGAGGAAGAAGATCCAATTCCCAGCACTCACGTGACAGATTCACAACTGTCTGTAACTCCAGTCCCAAAAGATCTGACCCCCTCCTCTTTCCTCCACAGGCAACAGGCACGCATGTGGTACTCACGCATGTACGTAGGCAAAACATCCGTATACATAAATATAAAACAACTTTTTGTTTCTTGGTTTGTTTGGGGTTTTTTGTTTGTTTGTTTGTTTGTTTGTTTTCATATTTTAAGAGTTTCTCTGTGAAGCCCTGGATGCTCTCGAACTCTATCTGTAGACTAGGCTGGTCTTGAACTCAGAGATCCACTTGCCTCTGCCTCCTGAGTACTGAGATTAAAGGCCTTTGCCACCACCACCCAATACAAGATAAAATAGTGGTTGGGTGGAGGTTGTTTTGTTTTGTTTTTTTGTTTTGTTTTTCCAAATTTATTTTCATCTTTTGTGGGGAAAAAGAGGTATTGTCACTGACCCAGGCTGGCCTTCAACTCCCAATACAGCCATAGATGACCTTGATCTGATCTTCCTGCCTTCACTTACTGAATGCTGGGATTACTGGCATGTGCACCACACTCAATATGGTGCTGGGGATCAAACCCAGGTCTTCCTGCATGCTAGGCAAGCACTCGACCCAACTGAGCCTAATCCCGGTCTTTAGTGATTTTTCTTTCCTTTCTCTTCCATCCATATCCTCTACAGTCTCTACCCTGGTCCTCCTGCCTTTGCCTCTTGAACACCGGGGTTAGATACATGCCACCACACCTAGTTCTTAGTACCTTAGCACTGTAGAACTGTGATTCTTTCTTATGCTTTTTACATAACCATAAAAAATCTCAAAATCTGTTGGATCCATCATCTCAGTTTCTCCTCTCATCCCACTTCCTAAGGGTTTGAACAACACTTAAGCTGGTTTAGTAATTTGGTTGTAGCCTATGATAAAGTTATTCATAGGATCAGGTCTAGAGCAAATCACTCCAAAATCTTTTCCAGTACATTTCCATCTGCCCCCACTATATATCAGAAGGAATATCAAGCAATTACACCTCTACTAAACCTGCAGAAAGATGATGACGGAGAAGGCTACTAGCAACCAAAGAAATCTGCTGTTCTCCATAAGTCCGCCTGGCCTTTTCCCATCTCCTTTCTCTGCTGGCCTTCTGTGCTATTCGGTTCCAATCCCGACCACCTATGGTCACTTTCTACTTCCTAACATTAAGAGTGCCCTCTGTTCCAACCAACTTCACGTTCAATCTTGCCCAGAAACAGTAAGGAACAAAACTCCAAGAGCCCAAGAAACAACTCCCATGCAAGGGATCCATTTCTGTGCCTGCTGTGCCTCGGTCTACTCCAGGCACCTCTGATATATCTCCGGGACCTTCCCTACATTCCATGTTCGTGTCCACCAGGCATTAATTCCAATATAGGACACCTCTGCCTTAGTTATTACAGGGGATCAACAGAAAACTAAAAGAAGCTTAGTGCAGAACCTTTCATGTTTTCTCCTCAACATGAGGAAGAGGACTCTGGTATGAGGGAAGAGTAGGAAATGACAGGAACCTTCCTCCTACTTAGACAATAATTGCATTAGCAGAATCCATCAGATAGTCAGATACAACTGTTTTGGAACTCTGGGATTTACTGAAGGATTGCAGTAAATCCCAATGAACTAGTCAAACTGAGCTCTTAGCATGGCAGAAGCTACCCATTCTCCCAACCCATGTCAGGCAGCTGTAACTATGCTCCTTACACAAAGCCTATGGCCGACAGTTTGGACAAAAGGACATTTCCTCTAATCACTGGGATATGTGCTCGGACTACTGACTGTATCTTCTAGTCACAAAAGTGTAAGCACAGGGGCCCTGCAGAAAACAAAATCTTCCATAAGCCAGTTGGGATCAGGTCTGGCCCCCAGAGGCTATATTTTTGCTTAGTTGCCAACTTGGCGTTATCATGTGGTGGTAGAGGTCACAGAAGTTTTCTGGTCAGTGAAGCCACACCCTTACAGGAGACTGTGAGACCCTGAGCTTTCTTTCATAACCTACTCATAAAGAAAAGAACGGTGTTCCTTTGCATATTCCCTGTCAAGATATTCCCCATCTTGCCACAGGCCCAAGAGCAAGGTAGCTAACACCTTAACTACTAAACAAATAAAAATACATCTTTCATCTTTATAAACTGATTATCTCTGGCATTGCATTATAGTAATGAAAAATGGCTTATGTAATTTAGGCAAGTAGCCATTGTTGTTCCAAAAATGAACTTGGACTCTTATCTAATTCCATATACAAAAAAAATTAACTCAGTATGAATCAAAGACCTAAGTATAAGGCCTAAAACAATAAATAACTCCTATAAGAAAACCTAAGACAAATGTGTCAAAACACTGAATTTGGCAGTGATTTTAACATAACCAAAGCACAGGAACAGAAGGAAAGATAAACTAGACTTCATGAGAAGCTTAAATTTCCACACATCTAATAATTCTATCAACAGAATAAAAGTAAAACCACAGAATGGGAGAAAATATCTTTACATCATTTTGCTGATAAGGAATTTATATCCAGAATATCTAGATACTAAAATTCAGTATCTGAACTAATCAAAAATCAAAACAAAGAACTTCAATAGACATTAGGGGGGAAAAAAGATCAACATAAGGATGATGACCCCATCCTAAATTCAATGCCATTCCCAGAACATCCAAGGTAGAAGAGAAAAGACTGGCAGGGCCACATTTTTTAAAAAGAATGGGAGCTGGGGTTTGTGGTGCATGCCTTTCCTTTAATCCCAGCACTTGGGAGGCAGAGGCAGGTGGATCTCTTAGTTCAGGGCCAACCTGATCTACAGGGCAAATTATAGGACAGCCAGGGCTACACAGAGAAACCCTGTGGGGTTTGGGGAGGAGGAAAGAAAGAGAGAAGTGGGTGTGGTATACCCCTTTAATCCAGAGGGTGGTGGCAGGGAGATCTCGGTAAATTTGAGGCCAGCCTAATCTACATAGCAAGTTCTAGGAAAGCCAGGGCTACATAGACACCTTTCCTTAAAAAAGAGAAACTGCGATGGACACACTAACCAAACCCACTCAGAGCTTAACGAAATGAAAAAGATTATAGTGTTATACTATAAATTTTTGTCAACAGATTAGGCAACTTGAAGGCAAATTATTAGATAGAAAGTATGAGAACTGACTCAAAAATGAACAGAATATATATGTAGATCTAAGACAAGTAAAGAAATTGAATTAATTAAAAATCTTCCCACAAAGAAAAAGCTCAGGCACTGATGTTTTCAATCAAATAAGAATGATACCATTTCTACAGAGACTCTTCCAGAAAATAAAACATTTCCTAAATCACTCTACAAGGCCAAAATCTTGTACCAATTCAAAGACAAAATGTAAAAAAACTAGAGATCAAAAATCCCTCATGGAGATACAAATAAATATTTTCAATAAAATATTAGCAAGCCAAATCCAGCAACATGTAAAAGGATTATACAGTGTTGTGGGATTCATTCTAGGAATGAGAAATTGGCTTAATATCTAAACATTAAGTAATATAACATTGATTCAAAAGTAAAACCACATGGCCAGATCAATTAAGGCACAGAAAAACATTTGATAAAAATCCAGAAATCTTTCAAGATTAAAAGAAGAAAAAAGTCAACAAAACTAGTTGTCTAGGACTAAAGTAAAACTAGGTAGGACTAGAGGGGAGTTTTCCTCAAACTAACAAAGAGCATCTAGCATCTACCAAGTTCCAAACACCAAACAGTGTGGTGATACAATTCTGTAAACGCAGAACCTGGTGGTCAATAGCAGGAAGGTTATATGCTAGAAACTAGTCTGATCTACACAGTGTCAGGAGCCAAACCCGTGAGATGCTGAGAGCCAAAGCCATGAAATTGCCCGCTGTTCTGTGAAGCTTGTCAGTTAAAGTGCAAGGTTAGAAAGGATGGCGTTTACAGTCTCGGATCCCAGGAATTGCTGGTCCCAGGAATCAAAAGAACTTCTGGTATTTCCTGAAAACTGGTTACAGTAGTGGGCTGGCCTTGGGCCATGTGTAACCTTCCCGCCTGCCTGTCTTTTTAAGCTGCTGTCCTCAAATAAACCTCAAGAGCTTGATCAGAATATAGACTTACTCGCCTTCTTCAAGTCTCCTGTCCCCCATTCTTTCACCTCCCTCCCCAGGTTCCTGCTGAACCCCCGCAGGCAGGGGCAACACAGCAAGTTCAAGGTCAGACTGACCGACATAAGGCTCAAAAAGCAAAGACCTGGAGATGTCTTATGGCAGCAGGACTCCTCACTAGCATACAATGACCCCGTGTTTAGGATCTCCAGCACTGAAAAAATTCCAAACATCACACAGTAAATAATAAAAGATTCCAAACCAGGAACCAAGGTTCTCCTGTCTTTTCTATTTAACACTGTGTTGATGGCCAGTATTCAGAGGCAGAAATCCTGACTAAAATATTGTGATTGAGGCAGGCACAGTGGCATACACCTTTAATACCAGCAGGAGTCTGTATAAAGACTTCCAGGATAACCAGGGCTACATAGAGGGACTCTTTTAAAAAAAAAAAAAAAAAAAGGAAGTTAAGGTTGGGACCTGGCAATGTAGTCCGTGGCCTTGAATTTCTGATCCTCCTGTTTCAGACTCCTAAACAGCTGGAATTTAAAGGTGTGTAGTACCAAGACCTCAGGTCAAATTTTCTTCATGTTCAGATATCTGACCTTGTCAGTAGAAAATACCAAAGAATCTAAAAAAAAAGCCCCCCCCACTAGGATTAATAAATTCATTAATGTCACAGGAGAAAAGATCAACTATATTCCTATACTCTAGCAATAAGTAACCTGAAAATCAAAGAGAAAACTATTATGTTCATAATAGTATAAAATATTTAATATATTTGTTACAGGAAATGCAGGACTGCACTGGGCCTGGTGTTGCACAGTTGTAATTGTTGTAGCACTTAGGAGATGCAGGTAAAAGAATCTTCCAAAGTCATCCTCAGCTCTGCTTCAAGACTGATGCTAGCTGGTGTGGCTAGCTGGGTGTGACAGCACTCGCCTTCCATCCCAGCACTCGGGAAACAGAGACAGGCAGATCTCTGAGTTCCAGACCAGTAAGGTCTAGATTGTGAAATCCAGCCAAGGGCTACAGAATGAGACCTTGTCTAAAATAACTAAAGAAATAAAATTAAAACTAGGCCGTGTGTGTGTGTGTGTGTGTGTGTGTGTGTGTGTGTGTGTCCTATATAAGGTCCTGCTTCAAAAACAAACAGGAAGGGGGGAAAGGAGGGAGTCAGGAAGGAGGAAGGGAGGGAGGAAATCATGATAGTTAGTATTGATTACCACCATGTCAGAATATAAATACCCAGGATATATATCACCTAGGAGACAAGCCTGTGGGTCACCTGTGACTGATTGTCTTGATTAGGTTAACTGAGGCAGGAGACCACCTTAAAAGTGAATAGCACCATTCCCTGGGCTTGGGTCCTGGTCTCCATAAAAACAAGAAAACTAGCTGAACACAAGCAATCAATGACAGAGAATATACCTGGAGACACTAAATCAGGTATTGAGCAGGCTTTTATTAAATCCTCTAATGTGGGACTGTGAAAGGCAGTCTGGTTTCTGGTTGAGCTAAGGTTTAAAACCCCGGGATCCAGTAGGGGTTCCCCAGCAGAGGATAACCCTACAAGGGACAGTAGGTATTTGCCATGCTCCTGGGCCCCAGGCTCCTGACACAAGGCTGCAGCTCTCCATAGGTCTGTGACTATCAGTCATGTAGCCCCAAGCCCCTCCAGAGGTAGAGGTGTGGTCACATAGCCTCAAGACATTGCCATTTTAATGAAGCACCTAGAGGCTTAGCCAATAAACTCCCCTTTCCTTTCCCAGCCACTCCTCCCTGCAAAAAAGTATTTTAATCTCAGGCCCACTCTGAGATTGGGGGGTACAGTTTCACTCGTTGCCACTCTCCACCATGACAATAAACGCCCTAAAACCATGGACTGTCTCTCTTCATCGGGATCCACTGTGGGGATCAATGGAACAGGCCTTCGTCTAAAGAGTTGCGTCTAGTCTCCCGCAGAAGGCCTCTCAGCGCTCCCAGCCACAACCTCTACCAAACCAAGCGAGCTAGCTAGCGACAAGCCAAAGACATGGTCCCAGGCGGGACCCAGTTGGGTTCCTCCCTGCCTTTCCCCCTCAGCCTGGGCTAGATCCAGCCTGGGGGCCCCCACTCTGTTCTCAGCTCTTCCACGGCATCCAGCAGCGCCTGGGATACCCAAGAGCCTGAGAACCAAACAGACCCCAGGCCGAGCTCCACCACCCCTGGGAGGCGTCGGTGCCATGGGGTGAGTGTCGTAGGGTGAGCACGGTCAAACTTCCCACGTCCCGCCTCTCCCAGAGGCCCAAGCCCCGGGGGTGGACTCAGGACACCTTTCACCACTTTAACCCAACACTCTAAGGTGCACTCAGGATGGGAAGGGAGTGTAGCCCCAGTAAGGGTTATAGAAGTGAAATTTATAGGGGACAGGACAGAAGTAAGCTTGACGTTAGCTGGTCAAGCCCTGATTACCTGAAGAACATTTTCCAAATAAGGGTATGGGAGCATGGAATCTAAGGCAGCCTGATAAGAAATTTCAACCGAAGATCCCATCACTGTCTTGTAAGCAACTCACTGGAGGACTGAGACAAAATGGTGTCACCAGTGTTACTCCCTATCAGCCATTTGTCTCCACTCCCTGGTTGTGGATGCAGTATGAGCAGCTGTTTCGATCTCCCGCTGCTAGGACCTCCCAGTACCCTGAAACTAAGAGCCATTGTAATCCCTTTCTAGATTTTGCCAGAGCATTTTATCACAGCAACAGGAAAAGAAAGATACAAACAATAGTCACTCTACAACACTGATAAAAGAAACTAAGGAAAACTGATGTGAATGTATAGGTATTCTATGTTCATGAATTCAAAAGTCCGGTATGTTTTCTTAAGAGTTATTATTACTTATGTATATTCGTATGTGCCTGTGTTTGTCACATGTGTGTATGAGTGACTGTGGAGATCCAGAGAAGACAGTAGTAAACTGCTCTTTGTGGGTGCTGGGAACCAAACACAGGTCCTCCAGAAGAGCAGCAACCTCTTAATCACGGGGCCATCTCTCTATTTAGATTGCAGTTCTCCCCAAACTGACCTGAAAATTCAACTCAATCCCTGTCAGAACCCCAAAAGTCTTTATGTAGGGATGGTTCTGATGCTAAGGTCCTGTTCCCCAATTGGTTCTTGATCTATCAGCAAAAATGCCATGGACCAATTGCTAGGAGGAAGGAATAGGCAGAACTTCCGGGTCCCCGCAGGCAAGCAAACAGACACAAGGAGAGGACAGAGAGATTTTCTGCCATGCTTTGGAGGTAGGAAAGCCAAGCAGCCATGTGAGATCTCGGGCAGAGCGACCACAGGCCGCTTCTCCATGTGGAAGGATGGGATGGTGAGCTGGGACTAAAGGTAACTGAGCGACTACAGTTGAGGACAGATTTAGGGTGCTGAGCCTATTTGGGAGCATTTGGGAGGGCAAGCTAGCCGCAGGTAGCACAGTTCATTCCTGGAGCTTAGGTGAGGTAGCAAAGGCTATAATGCAGCATCTTTATGTAAAACTTAACAAATATTTTGAAATATAAATAACCTAGAACATCGAAACAACTTTGAGAAGTACAGAACACAGTTTGTATACTATGTTCTATACTTACACTTTTCAATTTCTAGACTTATCATAAACCTACAGTAATCAAGAGAAAATGGCTTACATAAAAATGATCAATGGAACAGACCAGAAATTAACTCCTGTATACTTATAGTCAACTGACTTTTGACAAAAGTACAAATGATATCTAATGAAAAAAACCTACACATACACACACACACACACACACACACACACACTGTTGTGATAATGGGAAAGACCTTTTCATAAGGTCCCAACAACAAACTAAAATATGATTCTGTTGAAGTTCACTCTGGGAGATCAATGAGTTTATTAGGCGTACAGAGAGAGATGAGTGATCATAGGCAGCATCCTGATCCACAAGCTATCACACAGGAAGGTCTGGATGCTGGCTTCCTCAAAGCCACATAAATAGAGGCCCTTCCCTTTGTCTTTCCCAGCTTACACACTCTAGCCTCTCTCTGAGATCTGGGCCCCTGAGCAATTGGGGCATAATTGCATACAAATTGCCTGGAGGCTAGAGACTCAGGTAAAGAAAGGTACAGTGATCCTTCCTACCTCTTCCTTCTATGAGGGAATGTCAACAGTCCGCAGACATGGTGCATGCACATTTGCAAGCAAGATCTGATGGTGCCTGTTTTGTTCAGAGGACCACACTTTACAACAATTCCAACCTCACCCACCCACATGGAAAGTGAAGGGGGTAGGGATATAACTCAGTAGGAAAGCACTTGACTAGTATGCAAAGGGCCTGGGCATTTTAATCCCCAACAATGAAAAAATTAAAAAAGAAAATGAAAAACAGAATATACTGTGATAGTACATTATTAAATAAATTATATACATTTATATAGTATTATATATTATTTATACATTATACTATTTGTATAATATATAATTATTAAAAATCATACATCTAATAAAGGGTCCTATATTCAGAATTTGAACTCTTATTACTCAATAATAATTTTTAAAAACTACACACAAACCATATTTAAAAAAAGACAAAGGATTTGAACAGATATTTCAGCACAGGACACACAGGAACAGCTAGAAATAACAAAAAAGATCTCCAGTAGCACCTGTCATTCTAGGAATGCTAACTGAAGCCCCGGTGAGCTGCTCCTTCATACTCACCGCAGTGGTAGAATGACTGCAGTAACAAAAGACGACAAAGGCCAAAGTGGATAAGGAAAAGCTATCAGTTGTGGGAATAGAAAGCAGTACAGCCACTCTGAATAACAGTCTGGCAGTTCCACATAACGTGAACATAAATTTATAATACTCTCAAAATTTTCACTTCAAAATATCTGCTCAAGAGAAATGAATATGTCTAGAGTCTTATGTGTATTATCACAATAGCCCCCAAGATGGAAATAATTCCAAGTGATGAATAAACAAAATACAGTATATTCATGTAATGGAATATTATTTATCCATAAAAAGGAATGACCACGGAATGATATTTACTACAGCTCAGCCGAACCTCAAAGTAATTTAAATGAAAGAGACCAGTCCAAAGGGGCCACATATCACATGATTCTATTTATATGAACTGCCAGAAAAAGGCAAACTTATGGGGATGGCTATCAGGATAGTGGTCACCGAAGTCCTAGAAATCAATGGTAAATGGTGGAAACTAGACTACTTTTTACCCATTTTTTTAATGTGTGTAAATGTGGTACCTGTGTGCCTAAGAAACTGGGTGAAGGCGGCGAGAGGACAACTGCTGGGAGTCGGTCCTCTCCTCTAAGGCCGGGTCTTGCTTGTTGCTACTGCCAGACTCATCAGTTCAAGGTAGCTAGTCCAGGAGTTCTAGCCAACTTCCTGTCTTCACCTCCTATGTCACTGTTGGAGGACAGGGTTAAGAGATGCACACTACAGATGCTGGCTTTTGGCATAACTTCCAGGGAATCTCAGGCAGTTAGGCTTGTAGGGCAAATGTTTCTCCTGAGCCTCCCTCCCAAACCACCTCTCAAGCCTAACACTGCATTCTCAGTTAATTAAAATATTCCAAAGCTGGACTTCAATGATATCGGTACAACTCCGAAATTTCATTAAAATTCACTGAATTATATACTTAAAACAGGTGATTTCACTTTCATCGTTGACACTACCTAAGGACTGAGAAGTCCTTTGTGTTCGGTGAGGGACCCACCCCCACTGAGCAGTGTTCCTTAAAGTGGAACTTTCTCCCCATTCGGGCCCTGCTGCTCACCAGGGGGTGTCACTCATTCTGAGACCCTTTTTCACCGTAGCCCCATGGTCTTATGAAAGGTAACTGATCCATTTCTTACTTTAAAGTGATGTGATTAATGCTTGAAAGGTCGGTCCAGATCCCAAGACGAAAGAGACTGAAGGCCAGCCTGGTCTACATAGTGAGTGGCTTACACAATAAGACTCTGTCAAAAACAAACAAATAAACCTCAAAACTGTGTGAATCTGTCCTTCCAAGGGAGGGATGAGAAAGCTGCAGGGAGGGAATGAAGAGACACTCACACACACTCCTCTGCATCTCCTATCTACCTGCCAAGAAATACCTGCCATCCCCTGGAGTCTTACCAGTCCCCACACCCACAGTCCCAAGGCCTCTGTCTGGCCTCCATCCCCAGCCTTCAGAGTTCTTCGGCTAGAATGCCCTTTTCCCAGCCCTACCTCCTCAGTTGTGTTATCCGGCTAGCCTCATCACCTCCTCACACAAAGTGGTTTTGGAGTGGTGAGACCCCTGAATATGGGCCGAAAGAGCCGTTGCATGCACCTACTCTCACAAATGTTTTTAGTGCTACAAGCTACGGGATCCACACTGACCTGTGGCGGCTAGAAAGACCTCGAACAACAAGTGCCACTTCGCGGCTGAAGCTGATTTTAAGACCGGGACCACGTGCCCCTCGAGCCTGGCCCCGCCCACTCCAGGGCTCGCCCATCTCCAGGCCACGCCCATGGCGCGCCCAGTTAGCCTGGCAACTGGCGCGAAAGAAGGGCAGCGGGAACACGGAAGGCGGTCCGTGTGAACGCTGTGCGCGTGCGCCCGGAGAAGCAAGCCGGGTGAGGGGCTGTACCCAGGGTCTGAGAGGCGGAAGTGTAAGGGGCAGAGGTCCTGTCTTTCTAGTACCCCCCTACTTGGAGTGCACGATGCGGGCGAAGGGGGAGTGGGGATTGCGGGGGAAGCTGCCGCCCGGATCCGGGCCTGGGTGCGGTTGACTTGTCTGTGTATGTGTCCAGGGAGACATGGAATACTGTCTGGCGGCCGCGGCGCTGAACGGGGTGGACCGGCGCTCGCTACAGCGCTCTGCTCGCCTGGGGAGGGAAGTATTGGAGCGCGCCAAGAGGAGGGCAGTGGACTGGCATTCTCCAGAGCGATCCAGAGGCAGCGTGGGGGTCCTTTACCGCCAGGGCCCCTACCAGGAACGATGGTCCGTCCCGGGTTCCCAGCGCCTCCTAGGAGAGGTGAGGGCGGGAGCTGGGAGACTAGTCTTTCTCGACCTCCACTGGGCGGGAGGAAGCCTCCCACATTCAAAAGATGCAACATATCCCAGCAAAGAGTGGAAAAGTCTTTTGGAAACTGCTTTAACTTTTTTTTTTTTCTTTTTAAAACACGGTCTCATGTAGCCCAAGCTGGCTTTGAGCTCCTGCCTACGCTTCAGGTACTAGTATTAAAGGGGTTGTGCACCAGCATGGTGTGATCCAGTTATTTTTCAGTAACAAAATAATAGTGTTCTGTTTACTTATAAAATAAAATTTCTTACCGGATGTGGTGGTGCACACCATTAATCTCAGCACCCAGGAGGCAGAAGCAGACAGATCTCTGAGTTCGAGATTAACCTGGTCTACATAGCACAAGTTTCAAGCCACTTAGTGAGACCCTGTCTAAAGTAAATAAATACAGTTCTTAGTGAGGGGCTAGAACTTGGGAGATCGGGGCTGAGAATCAAGTACAGTCTTCCTAGTGTACATGTGACCTTGTCTCAAAAATCATAAACAACAATAACAGTTCTTTTCCACTACTTAATAGTAAGTAAAGCCAGCCAGCCAATGATTTTAGTTCCTGGATAAATTGCACATCTAGTTTACACAGTTAGAATTCTTTCTCAGCAAGATCCTTCTTGCCTGTTTCAGCTTGCAGAAGCTTTCCTAAAAGTGAAAAGGGCTATTTCTCAAATGATGTCCTTCTCCAGTAGGGAGGTCTCACCTATGACTTGCTGTTTATTAAAACAGAGAGAAGAAAGGCACCCAACCCTTAGCGCTTCCTTCAGAACAATGGCTGAATTCATGGACTATACTTCAAGTCAGTGTGGGGTAAGTTGGTGTGAACTAACACAGTGCCCCTGATCTGTGCTTGGAGAGAATCCACACTCCTCTATCCCATGACCTATAGGCCTTCATGGAAGCAGATTATAATCAGTTAATTAAGCCAGATGATAAATGCAAGTTAGAATTCACCCAACACACATTGACTCGTTTCCTAAATCTAGTTGTTGAGGTTACAGCCGTAAACAAACCAGAAATGTTCTTCATCCTTGTTTGAGTTTTCAGTTGTGTGAAGGAGTGCTGTGCCTGTTTGCTGAATTCCACAGTTATGTGATTTGAGGGTGTTTCCTTTTCCCTTCAAGTCTGTTTGTTAGGGTTTGTGTTGTTGTTGTTGTTTTGTTTTTCTAGACAGGGTTTCTTTGTGTAGCCTTCCTTATACTGGAACTTGCTCTGTAGACCAGGCCAGCGAACTCACAGAGTTCTACCTGCCTCTGCCGCCTGAGTGCTCAGATTAAAGGCCTATGCCACCACCACTAGTATGTTAGTATGTGAGGTCTTAACCTTCAGTGTTTCTTTCCAGTTTTCCACTGGTATATTCCAGAATATACCAATGGGTTTATAAACAGTTGGTGATAGAGATGGCCATGTGAAACAAGTACAGGAATGTGGTTTTCTAGTGGCAGAACCTGCTTCCCATGGATCAAGCCATGTTCTGTACTGTTCAGCTATCCTGGTGGTCGCTCTTAATTAAGTCTCACCTAAGGCTTGTGACCAAGCAGTGAGAAGTTGGTGATGCACTCCTGGACGTGAAACGCCCTTCATTGTGCTCTTCAGCCTTTAGTAAAAGTTCAGGTTTCTAAAGCCCCAGGCTTTATTATCTACTTCTTTGGTTTACACTGAAACATGAATAGTAAATTAGCACAACACCATGACCTCAGAGTCACCAGGCTTTACTTGAGTGGCCTGGCTTTAAGGATGTTGGTGTATGTGCGGGATGGAAAAGAATTGGTTTTGCGATGCTTTTAGGCTTCAGATGTTAAGATCCGCAAACTGCCAGAATTTCTGTTTTGTTGGAGATAGGATCTGGAGTAGCCCAGGCTGGCCTTAGACTTGCTACTTAAGAAAGCCTTGCCTTGAACTCTTGACCTCCCTGCTTCTACTTTCTGAGGATGGGGATTATGGACATCCACTGTCAACTTATGTCTTTACAAACGTCCTTTAGCTTCCAAGGATAGGATTGCAACCAATGAGACACGGTTCAGAGAATATTTTTAATGTTCATATTTGTCCTGGGGTGTTTATAAGACAGTCTGTACCCTCTGCTCTACTACAGAATGGCTGACTTACACACTTGGTTCATGATTCAGTCAAAGAAATCATAGTTGTCTTGGAGGCTTAGCAAACTGTTCGTGTTCCACTTTAGTCCTGTTGTGGAATGGCACTTCAGAACTTGTTGGCTTTTTGAAGATTTAGAAAAGTGTTCTGGGTTTGACTCCACAATTTTAAAGCAGCCCTTAAAATGTCATGTGTCCATGTCCCGGGTTCTCTCCCTGGCTTCTCATTCCTTTCACCACATTCCTTTGACACTGTCCCTACAGTATGTTCCAAACAGGCTTAGGATGTCTCCATTACTCATGGTCCAGGGCAAACCTAAGGTTGACTTGGAAGAAGGAGAAGGAACTAAACAAGAAGAATGTAGCTTTCCTGATCTTTGGGTTGTTCCTAAACTAGAGATCTCTCTCCTTCTCTTCCCCTGTGGGAAATCCTGGGGCAAAAGGCTGCGTGGCTTTTAGGTTTATGTTTTGTAGGCTTCTGTGTTTCTTCAACTTAAGAAAATTATTTGATTCTTCCCGCATCCTTGTCTGAGCACCTGGAAAGTGAATACAGAATTGTCGATCTGACTCTGTCAGGTGAGGCAGTGAAAGGGTGTGTGTGCTTGGCGTTGAAGCAAAGATGTGAAAACCTTTACCCTAGCAGAGAACATGATCCCAGCCGACCCTCAGCCGGTCAGAGTTCTTGCCCTACAGAGGCAGCAGATGGCAGCAAAGCCATGCCAAATACAATTTCCTTGTCTCATCGGCTCAGTCTTGGGTATGAAAAGGACAGGTAATTTAACTTTTTTCTCACGCTTCCTTCCTTGACCCTACTGTGCACAAATATCAGAGTCTGACATTTTGGCCAGAATGTTTAAATGTTATTTCACATTACTTCTCTAGAAATACTACTCCTCTATGCCAGAAGAAGGAGGGGCAACCCACATCTACCGTTATCACAGAAGGAAGCCTCCAGAAGTGCACGTGTACTCAGACAAAGGACACAGTCAAGAACAAGTACGTGTCTCTACCACACAGCACGTGCATCATCTCAAGGTTGAGACCTTGGTTTACAAGTCCCTGTGGGACTGTGTCTTATCAGCTGCCTGTGTGACTCAGCATTACCGTGCTCAGCAGACATGTCACTTGACAGCCTCAGGGAACTTCCAGAAATAGGACTTTGTCTGAAACATGAGATTATTTATTTTACTCTAGGATCTTCAGATCTACAGAACCTGTAATCCTGGGCTGTGGAATTCTTAGGCAGGCTTAAGAACCACATATTTTTTTTATACACCTGGGAATACAAAAGAGGGTTGTTTTAAAGGTTTTGTTTTTGAGCCAGGCATGGTAGTGCATGATGTGTTTATAAAAATATAAAGAGATATATTTTATGGAGGTATAGGGAGGTAGGGAAGTGTGGGGGAGGGGTGTGCCTCAGCAGGCCCAAGCCCAGGCATCCCTTCCCTCTGAGGGACCAGCCACACGTGAAGGTATAGTATAGAATAGAGTTTATTTAGGGCATGGGGAGGGGAGTTAAGAGGGTAGTAGAGGCAGAGAAAGGCAGAGAGGGAGAGAGAAGTAAAAGAGTAGAGAGCAGAGAAGTGGAGAGGCCGGCCATGACCACGTGGAGAGAGGGGGGAAGGGAATGGGGAGAGGTAAGGGGTAAGAGATGCAAGGGAGAGGAGTAAGAGAGAGAGGAAGGGCAAGCAGCCCCTTTTATAGTGGGCCAGGCCCACCTGGCTGTTGCCAGGCAACTGTGGGGAGGAGCATACCTGGCTGTTGCCAAGTAACTGGTGTGGAGTTTAGACAGAATGCTAACAGTGCATGCCTTTAATCCTAGCACTTGGGATACAGAGGCAGGTGGCTCTCTTGAGCTTGAGGTGAGTCTGGTCTACATAGAGAATTTTAGGACAGCGAGGGTGACACTGACTGCCTGAACAACTTTATTTTCAACTACATGTATACATGTGTGTCTGTGTAGGTGTACATGAATGCAGATGCCCAACAAATCTAGAAGAGGGTGAGTCCACTGGAACTGAAGTTAACTAATGGTTATGGGCCACCCAGTGTGAGCACAGGGAACCAAGCATGGGTCCTCTGCTCTTAAACAGCTAGGGGCCCTTCATCATATACTCTGTCTTTTAATTTAAAAGCCAAAGGTTCTGTTTGTTCAATTAAGTAGGCTTTTGGGTTTGATTTACTTTTAAAACTCCTTTAGTTATAACTTAAGTCCAGATTCAAATCCCTCAGTTAACCTCCTGACTTTTCTGGTCTGTCATCTCTAGGTAGTAGGTGGAGGGGTTTAGTCAAAATGGCAGGAGTGAGCATGGGTATATGAGTGGAAAGAAAACTGTTTCTGAGAGTCTGCTGAGTATTATGATGTTAGCATTTCAATCTTCCCTTACGTCCAGGAGCCCCATGTTACAGTCCAGGAAACCAAGGCTCTGAGTAGAGAACCCTGCTTGTAAGCAGCAGGCATGGGAATGGGCCTTAAATTTGCCAGACTCCAAAGCCCACGTCAGGAAAGCACGACTAAAAATAGCTCTAAGTGTACCAAACAGATCGCTAATAACAAGTGACAGGTGAGAAAGGGCATACAGAATAATCCTAATAAGATCAAAGAAAGTATCTTTGCTTTCTGGAGGTCAAAGCTTATCTTAGTCCTAATCAATATTTGTCTTGACAGAGAAACTGCAGAGGAGAGACATCTGTTGGTCCAGGAAGCATCTACCAAACATCAGAGCATTCTCAAGAGTCATCGTGGCCTGTGAGTCTGGAACTAAGTGTGCTGGGCTTCACCACCTTTCTATAAGCCTGCTGACCCGTTACTTATTGGGCTTTATTTGTGTGGGCTCTATAGTGTCTTCAAATTGTGAGGTTTACACTTGAGGATCCACAAGATTTTGGTTTGGTACAAAGTGCTGTGTTCTCGGTGTCCTTTCCTTCACTGGAGGTTTGAGGGATGCTCTGGGTGCCTTAACTCATAGTTGTGGTTGGAAAGAATGTGAAGTATTCACAGCTCTCTTCCTAGGCTCTGCTGGGCTGGCCTTGGCTCCTGCTAGAATTCCACCATCTGGTAAAGCAGCAGGAGGGCCTGACCCTCTGCTTGTAAAATGCAGCCATTGCTGAAATTCCAGAATGTGTGCATGTGGTGATACCAGGTTCCAAATCATTTGAAATGTTTCTGTGGGAAAAAAAAAGTAGAAATAGATAGTTGTTTCACTCTCAGGACCGAGCGGTCTAGATCCTAGCGAGTTTGTTTGGGACTGAGAAGAGCTGGAATTCTGAGGAAAGGAACTTGGACACATCACTGCAATAAAACCCTTTTTGTTTGTATACAGTTTGTTACTAGCCAGGATTAAGATTATTCTAGAGTTATTAGCAACTAAAAAAGTCTGCTTCTAGTACAAAAGCAAGCTGTCGGGAGCAAGCAATGGGAGTCTCCATTGGTGCTGCTTTTGGTGATTCTGATTGGCTTGTTCCAGTGTGAGATATAGATGGTTTTTTGTTTGTTTGTTTGTTTGTTTTTATGTGTATGTGTGAGTGCTTGCATATATGTGTACCACATGTGTGCCTGATACCCTCAGAGAACAGAAGAGGGTGTCAGGATCCCTAGAACTGGATTTATAGGGTTTTGTAAGCCACCATCTGGGTTCTAGGATCCAAGCCTGCATCCTCTACAGTAGCAGCAAACAAGTGCTCTTTGCAGCTGAGCCATCTCTCCAGCCCCCCCACCACCACCACCCCCACACACACAAATGCACACTTTCTCACTGCTGCCCTGTGTGGAGATGAGCAGAGCATGTCCCTGGCTGATTCTGAGGCCCCTGGGTATGTTCATGGTTGACCTCTGGTAAACAGTGCCGTTGCCTCCTTCCTCTTGTCAGTTAAATGGTGTTAGTTAGACCTTTAGTTTTTCAGAAATGGTAAGAACAAAGTAAATCCTAAAAATGTTGACCTGAAGTCTGTCTGCAAGGCAAGGTGGGGTGAAAGTACAAATATTTTCATTTATTCCTGCTATAAAATTTGCTAGCCGGTAGTCTCCCATGTTTGGTGTGAAAAAATGACAACTCTTTCCTTTGGTTCCTTTCAAGCACTGAGTAGACATGGAGTAACAATAGCAAGCCAGGTGCATTTTTTTTCCTTTGAGACAGGTCCTGGCTAGCCTGAAACTCTGGGTAGACCAGGCTAGCCTTGAACTCACAGAGATCCGACTGCCTCTGCCTCCAGAGGATGCGAGCAGCCACACCTGTGGGATGGTCTTATAATTCGGCATGTTCCTATTAACACTTCGTCATTTACAAAGTTCTCACATGCTTGTCCGGTAGGTATTCTCACAGATTTGGAAAGAAAGCAATTAGCATAAAGGCAGAGAGTCACCAAAACAAGTTTTTTTATCATGTGACCAAGCTAAGGCTTGAAAGCAGGGCTCCTTATCTGTACATTTGCCCCACTTCTGGCATACAAAGGCAGCCTGGTGGAGATGCTAAAACAGTTCTGTATTTAAACCACCTTACCTCTTTTCCTTCCAGACTGAGGACATCGCTAAGGACCTCTACATAGAAGTATATCCAGGGACCTATTCTGTCACTGTGGGCTCCAGTGCCTTAACCAAGAAGACGCATGTGGTTGCAGTTGACTCGGGGCAAAGTGTGGACTTGGTCTTCCCCGTATGATGTTGACCATCACTGCCATCATTTCACTTTTTAAGTAGCAAGAAGAATAAACCACCCTATAATTGTCTTGATGCATCGATCTTGACTTTCATGCTGGCTGTAGTGGGGCAGCCTTTCTGAACTATAGTCTATCTTTCTCAAGCTCGTTTTAACCTGAAGTTATAGAATTCCCCCATCCTTGTGTGCCTGAGAACAGTAATGTAATGGTGCTGCTGTCTGAACAACTTTTGCTGCTGGCTTTCCAAGTAAGTTTTAATTATCGTAATAAAGGGAGCTACTGGAAATAAAAAGAATTCATTTCATTGGTATTAAAAGAAAGAATGTTTACATGTACAGCTGTAGGCTTTATGAGAAGACAGTACAAATGGGATGCATTTGTCCAAAGCAACGGGCACACCTGTCCCTTCTGTGAATAGGTGTCCTCATCGGTTCATCAGGTCACTGGCAGAAGTTCCAGTGCAGGACCACCAGCTTCTGTGCCCCTCACAACAGGTTCTGCCGAATGCCTCTTCCCTGCAGGTCTCAGAAGAGCAGTTCTCTTAGGCACTCTTGCCTGCCATGACTCAGCCTCCTGTTCCTTTGTCAACTACTACTGTCTGTAACCCCTTTTCAAGTGTTTACTTCATGGTCCTTTAACTTCCTGTAAGAGAAGAGGCTTAATTCATATATGCTGACTGTAAGTTGAAAGATTTTTGTTTGGTTTTTTAAGATGAGACAGAATCTCACAGTGTAGTAGCAGACTGGCCTAGTACACAGTGTCACCTAGACTGGCTTCAGACTTGAAACAATCCTGTCTCAGCTTCCCAAATCTTGGGTTTGGATTTACAGGCATGAGCCACAATGTCAGATTTGCTTTCTAAGATTACTTTTATATGTGTGAGTATTTTGCCTGAATGTTTGTACGTGTACCACTTGTGTTCCTGTTAACCCTGGTGGCCAGGAGATGGTTGCAAGTTGCCATGTGAGTGCTGGAACCAAAGCTGGGTCCTCTGCAAGAGCAGCAAGTGCTCCTAACCAATACGTCATCTCCATTTTAAAATTAAGTGTAAATGTATGGACCTGTGAAGAGTCCAGAAGGAGGGATCTGACCCTATGGAGCTGGAGTTAGAGGTGGTTGTGAACTGCCTGACTTGGGTGCTGGGAACATTTAGGGATCCTTGCACACACTCCTAGAAGCCTTCTCACATAGGCAAAACAGTGGGGGGGGGGGGTTCTGGAAAGGAGTCATAGCTTTACCATTCTCAAATAGAACAGTCCCAGAAAGAGCTACTTAAGGGTTCCTCCAGTGCCCTGCCCAGACATTCTGCTTTACCCAGATGTCCAGGGCTTTCTTCTAAGGGAATTGGTCCCCTGGCTGTCCAGATGCCCTGACTTCATGGTTTGTGTTCAGCTTCTGGTTGAGTTCACCAGGGTTTCATGTTGGTAGCTTTCAGAGCTAGCTCCTGGGTATCTTATGGTGACAACGTTTTATTCCTAAACCCAAGATCAGTTAGTGGGATCAGTGTTGGAATCAACAGTAGGTAGCAGCTTTTATTTTTCTAGCTAGTGTTCTTGTAAGGGAATGCATAGAAGCCATGTTCGGAGGGCAGAGGACCCACAGACCAGTGGATCTTTGGAACTTGACAGACCTGAACCGTATCAAGAACCGTCTGATAGAGTGCTGGTACTTAGTGCTAATTAAATACCAATTATATTTAGAAGCCAAGCATTATATTTCCTTACAAGGACACAAAACTGGAAAGGAAAAAGCTCTGTCACCTGCTGTTGTCTCCAGCCCTGGCTCACACATGGCTTTATACACATGAGTCATCTTTGCCACTTGACTGTGACAGACAGTACTGTATCTGCATGGTGGCTTCCACCTACAATCCTAGAAAGGGTAGTGTGGGCTACATAACCAGACTCAAAACTGCTGAGACAACAAAAACAGCAGGCAATGGGTCTTTTCTCAGGACTAGATCTAAAAAGGAAGAAAGAGCTGGGAATGGCTCTTGCCCCATCTAGAATATTCTCTATGTAGATTTGGAATATTCTGATGATGCTCTGCTGGCCAGCTCCAGAAATTAATCTTTTCCTGGGATGCAAAAAAACACCCAGGACCCAAAAGAAAAGTTTCTATATATATGAATGATTCATTTTTAGCCTGGCAGTGATTGGCACAGCCTTTAATCCCAGAACTTGGGATGCAGAGGCAGATAGATAGTTCTCTAAATTTGAGAACAGCCTGGCCTACATTCTGAGTTCTAGAGTAGCCAGAACTATACACAAAGAGACCCTGTCTTGAAAAACAAAACAACAACAAAAGGATTCATTTTTATTTATGTATATGTGTGTGTATCTGTGTGGGTGTATGCCATGAGTATGTGGGTGCCTGTGGAGGCCAGAACAGGGTATCAGATCCCCTGGAGCTGAAGTGGAGATGATTGTGAGCTGCCCTATGTGCATGCTGGGCACAGAGCTCTGCTTCTCAGGAAGAGCAATAAGCACAGGGTTTCTTTGTAGTCCTGGAACTTACTGTGTAGACCAGTCTGGCCTCAAACTCAGAGAGTGACCTGCCTCTGCCCCTGAGAGCTGGGACTAAAGGCGTGCAGCACTACCACCCAGATGTTAAAAGAAACATATATAGCAAATAGACTAGACCTGCCCTAACTTGTCTCCAACCCTAGCGTGTAGAGAAGTCACCTAAGAAAGTGAAAACAAGATCTCAACCTCCTGAAACGGAAGACTTACTTCTGTGGTAAGAATAAACTGCCCGTAGGCTGAATAGTCCTTTTGGCTAAGTAGCTGTTCTAGGGACTTGCCGTGGGTCTCAGTCTGCACAGTGCCTAGTGGCCCTTAACCTGTAGGCCTGGTGTTCTTAAAGCTTAGAGCATAGAATGCCTACCACTGTCCCTCAGTGTATCAAGGACAACAGGCCTCCAGAGTCAAGCCCAGGGCATGCTTTCCCAAGCCTCCTGCCTTATGCAGCTCTGCCTTACCTAGACTTCTGCTCTTTGTGCAGTCGGATAGGAATTTAGAAAGGATAGGTATGAGGCAGGAAATAGCACACAGCTCCAACCCACCAAGGAGTGCTCCACAATCTTCAGCTCAAGGTGACGCTAGGGGTGGCCACAGGATCTGTTAGGTGTAGAATGAGCAGCAAAATGTGGTGCTCCCCTACTCTTACTGAGGGGCCTAGGTGGACAGTACAACTTAATTACCAACATTTAAGATCCAGTTTCTATACTTGCTCAGGTCTTGATTGTCATCAACACTTGGAGGCAGTGCCCTGTCAGCAGATGTGAAGACAGAAAAGGAAAGGCATGGCTAGGGACGCTGGCGGAGAACTTGCTGGGTATTCATGATGGCCTGGGTTCTATCCAGGAACTACACAAACCTGACATGCCTCAGGAGGGAGAGTAGGAGGATCAAGAGTTCAAAGTCATCTTTGGCTATTTAGTAAGTTCAAGGGCAGTTTGCACTACAGGAGACCCGGTCTCAAAAAAGAGGAAGATATTAAATAGAGGTACAGATCAGAGCCCAGTCAGTCCTTTCTTGTTCATTTCCCTCATCTGACTATAGCTTGCAGTCTATGTATTATTTACATCCAGAGTGTACCTGATTCTCAAAAGACTCATGCAGGCCCTAGCCCTGCCTGGGAAGCTAGCACCACACCCATGGTATAACATACCTGGCTTTCCAGGGGGTGGCTCAGGCCCATTTCTCCTCCAGTACCTCCACTCAGGCTTGTGGGGGCTGCACCGCCACAGAGACATCTCAGAAAGGACGGGGTCAGTGTTGACTGCCTTGCTTACCATCTGTCCCTGGGGCAGTCCCATCTTCAGAAGACTCTCTGAATTTTCTTCCTCAGAGGAGGAGGATGACACGCTGTAGCTGAACGCTGCTACCCCTTCCTGTTTAGGACCTTGGAGGGGCAAAGGCTGAGCTGTGGACTTCACCTCTGGCTCAGGGAGTTTTCTGGTTGTGAGCTCTGAGGTCCTGGTTAAAGGCCACCAGCTAGGCTCCATCGAAGGGCAGCTGCTCTGATGCAGAAGCTGGCAGCAGGCACAGGAGGGGCAGGGAGGGCGTAAGAAGGAAAAGTCCGGAGGATGCCTGTGTGTGGTGCATCCAGTACTGGGTCCCAGCTGGGAGCAGTGAGGTACCCAGAGACAAGAACTGTGGCAGTCCCTGGTGTGAGGTGTTTGTAGTCTTTCCACAGCCTTCTTCCAGACCGTGGAGGGCACCCGCCTGACCCTGTCTAGAGGCACCTTAGTTGTCTTGCCATTCCAGAAGTGAACAGTGATTTCTTCTTCTTTAGATGCTATGAAGAGAAAAGGAAGACA
Organism: Rhynchomys soricoides; assembly: GCA_019843965.1. Lineage (NCBI taxonomy): Eukaryota > Metazoa > Chordata > Mammalia > Rodentia > Muridae > Rhynchomys > Rhynchomys soricoides. The sequence goes on from JADRCH010000134.1 coordinate 981,202, forward strand.
TTTCTTTTTGAATTCCTGACTCTTTGGAATCCCCAGAGCCAAAACCTCAACCCCACCCCCCTCCCTTTCTGAATCTCCATGTGCCACTGTAGCCAGAGAGCCTGTGGGAATGGGCTCCTGTTCCTCACTGACCATCAGTTCTGGAGGGTTTATTTGTGCCTTCTTGCTTCCTCAACTAAAGATGACCTGGTGGGGCCTGGTTTTCATGCAGAACCCAAATGTAGCCTCAGCAGAAGCTGAGCTGTTTAGCTGGCTGGAGAGGACTGTCTCGTGAATCATGGGAGGTGAGTCTCTCGTGATTCTAGAGTACTTTCACCACCACACATAGCGATGTTTTTGTTTGGTTTATTGGTTTGAGTTTCTGAGACAGGTCTCATTACGTAGTCCTAGCTGACTCCTGCTTCAGCCTACTGAATGCTGGAAACACACACACACACACACACACACACACAAGGCATCACACCCAGCCCGTGCTATGGTTTAGGTGATCAACATAGACATGGTAATTTTGCTTCCCTTGATTTTATTTTATCCTTTTTGGTTTCTTGCTTGTTTCCTAATCTTTTTTTATTAATTTTTATCCTATGTGTACAAGAACTTTGCCTGGATATATGCAGGTGGACCACATTCATACATGGTACTCAGAGAGGCCAGAAGAGGGAATCGGACCCCCTGGAATTGGGACATACAGAAGCATGTGAGCTTCCATGTGGGTGCTAGGAGCTGAATCTGGGTCCTTTGCAAAGACAGCAAGTGCTGTGAACTACTGAACCATCTCTCCACACACACCCCCCACTTGGTGTGTGTGTGTGTGTGGGTGTGTGTGTGTGTGTGTGTGTGTGTTTGGTTTTGGTTTGGGAGGGTGTTTGTTTATTTGGTTTGGTTTGGTTTTTGGTTGTTTGGTTTTATTTTGTTGAGAAACTCTTGCTCTACAGCCTAGTCTGTCTTCAAATCTGCAGCAATCCTCCTGGCTCAGCTTCTAAGTGCTAGGCTAGCGTTACAGCATAAGCCCCCAGTGTCTGTCCTTACTGATACTAAACATATCATAGAGCCTGGAAGCTAGGACTGGCCCAGCTGCCACTGCAGGAGAAGGCCACCAGGTATGGAACAAGGGTTCTTTTGGCTGTGGTTCTATGACCCCTGAGCTCTGACCACCAACAGTGCTCCTTCCCCCCATGGCACACCTCCCCCAGGGTCACGCAGCTCCCTTACCTCTTTGTCCTTTTTGTTTCTTTGAGCCCAAGAGAACAGTGCCCGGGCCATACTGCTGTTGCTCCAGTTCCCAGGGTGCCAGCACCTTGTCGCCCAGCTGTAGTGAGTGTGGCACAGATGGCGAAAACTGAATGACGTCCTCTGGAAATACCACTCTCAGCTGCTGGGCTGGCAGCTTCAGGCCTGTGACAAGGGGAGCCTCGAATTCCACAACCAGAGCCCCCCGCTTCTCCAGCTAGAGAAAGAAAACAGAATGAGATTTAACATTAGGGGTTAGAGAGATGGTTCACAGGTAAGAGCACCGGCTGCCCTTGCAGAGGACTAGAGTTTGGCTCCCAGCACTCACATGGAGGCTCGCAACTGTCTATAATTCCAGTCCCAGGGTCTCTGACACCCTCTTCTGGCCTCTGTAGCCACCAGGCACATACATGCATGCAGGCTGTCTTAATCACATTTCTTGCTTTTTTTATTTTTTGGGGTTTTTTTTGAGACAGGGTTTCTCTGTGTAGCCCTGGCTGTCCTGGAACTCACTCTGTAGACCAGGCTGGCCTCGAACTCAGAAATCCTCCTGTCTCTGCCTCCCAAGTGCTGGGATTAAAGGCGTGTGCCACCACCGCCTGGCTCTTAGTCATGTTTCTAATACTTTGGTAAAATACCATGACCAAGGCAACTTATACAAGAAAGGATTTACTTTGGGCTTAGTTTCAGTGGGTTAGAACCCATGGCCATCACGGTGGGGAGCATGGCAGCAGGCAGGCAAACAGACATGGCGCTGAAGCAGTAACTGACTTACGTCTTGATCCACAGGTACAAGCCAGAAAGAGCTGATAATGTATTACCTTTTGAAAGCTCAAGCCCAACCCCACCCCCAACCCCACCACGAGCCACCTCCAACAAGGCCATACCTTCTAATCTGTCCCAAACCATTCTACCAACTGAGGACCAAGCATTCAAATATGTGAGCCGATAGGGGCCGTTCTCAGTCAAACCATCACACAAAGTGCTCGTACACAGAAAAAGCTAAGGGGGCGGGGGGAGGACCTGAAATACAACAGAGTAATAGAGTATGGTGGTGCACACTCAGCACAAGGGAGGTTGAGGCAGGAGGATTGCTTTTGAGTTTGGGGACAGCTTGGAGTTTATAATGTGTTCCATGCTGAGCTACATAGTAAGTGTCAGGGCAGTTGAAGCTACAGACTGAGACCCTGTTTTGTTTTGGTTTGTTTTGTTTTTTAAAAAAATGGGACAAGCAGGATGTCTCTGTGGGGAAAGGTGCTTGCAGCCAAACCCTGACTACCTGAGTTCAATTCCCAGGACCCACAACTGGGGGAACTGACTCCCTCAGTTGTCCTATCTACATGTCATGACACATATATACACATGAGCACACACAGAGAAGGAACCACATTCACAAAGTCCAACTCTTAAAAGAAAAGTACTGGAGCTGGGGACATAGCAGAGAGCATACCTAGCATATACAAGACCCTGGGGTCCATCCCCAGCACTACATAAACCGAACATGGTGGAGACAAGAGGATCAGAAGTTCTCAGGTCAGAGCATCCTGGGGAACATGAGGTCCCATGACGAAAAATCAAAACTTGGCATCGAAGATATGGCCCGGTGGTGGTAAGAATACTTGCTGCTCTTGCAGAGATCCCAGGTTCGGTTCCCAGCTCTCACTCCAGTTAAGGAGGGCTTTGATGACCTCTTCTGGCCAATCTTGGCATTGCATGCACATGGTACACTTCACACAGACAAAGCACTCGCATACAATTAAAATAAAGCTGATTTTAGAAAGAGAAGTCCAAAAGGTTGCCACTGAAATAGAGCCTAGGCCTGGCTCCTGACATTTCAAGAACAAGATTGTGTATGTGAGAGCAAATGTGCTCACAGATGGGGAATACCTCTTCACTCTTCTATCTCTAAGGCTCATGCCCATGATTCAATACACTGGAACTTCCTGAACAACAAATGTGTATTTCTTTTGCTGTTAAGAGATGAATTGTGTTTCCCCTTCTACATGTTAATGTATTCAATCTTGGTCCCAGTACCCCAGTCTGTGATCTCTTTTTAGGAATCAGGCCATTACAGGTATGATTAGTTGAGCACAGCAGGCCCTTAGCCCCACTGATGTCTTTATACCAAGAGGAAATTTGGGGAGCTGGATGGGTGGCTCAGGGGTTAAGCACACTTGCTGTTCTTGTAGAGGACCTGGGTTCAGATCCCAGCACCCACATCAGGGTGCTCATAACTGCCTGTAGGTCCAGCTTCGGGAGATCCAATACCTTCTTCTGCCCTGTGCACATATAAGTACACAGAGACACATAAATAAAAATGTTTGGGAAAAAGAGGAAATATGAATAGAGTAATATTCAGAGATAAAGCCACGTTACGTTGGAGGCAGAGACCACGGTGATACTTCTGCAAGCTAAGGAAACCCCAAGAGTTTGAGCAAATGCGGACATTACAAGACTGGCAGGAAACAGACTCTTCCTTTAGAAAGAATCAACCTTGAAACACTTGATTTACAGCCTCAAAAAGCGGGGGAGAAAAGGTTTCTGTCATTTAAGTTGCTCATTTTGTGTGGCACTCACCACATAGCTGTAGCAACTTAGCCAAATAAATAAATAAATTCTGAACATACACAGCTAAGACACATCAGGTGTGACAAGGCCACCAGAGGAGTGTGTGGTGAGCTGATAGGGAGAAGTACTTGCCTCTGGAGCAGCCTTTATCTGAGCCAGATAATAAAAGCCATCCAGGTCCTTTCTGGCCAGGACCCAGGAGCCAGTAGCATCTCCAACTCTTCCCAGCCAGCTGAGCCCCGGCCATGACCTATCAACAGTGTGAAAACATGGACAACAGGAGGCGCACCTGGGAAAAGCAAATGAGATTGGGGGTAAATGCAAAACCTAAAGACACCAAGAGGACCATAGAGATGGCTCAGAGGGTAAATGCGCTTGCCACCAAGCCTGATGATCTGAGTTCAGTCCCCAGATTCCACATTATGGAAGGAGAACACTGACTCCCATTGGTTGTCCTCTGACCCCTACGTGTGAGCTATAGTATGAGTCCTCACCTGGATAAATATATGAATGTAAAACAAGATAAAGACAGTCAGAAGTACACCTCTGAGGCAGATCTGAGGAGACTCGCCCCATGAGGATGGTAAGGGTGTGAGCAACAGAAATGCAGGGAGGATGTGGCAGTCTCTGACTTCCTGTTAAATCGGCTAAACTTCTGGAGTTAGCAGAACGTGAAGGCCATAGAAGGCAGGTTTTGGACTGGACATTGTTTCACAGTGACCAAAATGAAATCCGAGTGTATATTCGTGTTAATGCTTGAAAGAGGAGCTGGGAGATGAGTCCCAAGACAGAATGGGATACTGGGATGTGGTTAACAAAGTGACCAGGAACCAACCGGTAAGGGCTCCAAGGGTCAGAGGGTATGGAAGAGCAAAGGAGCTCATGAAAGGGCTGAGGAGAAGTGGAAGGTGAGGCCAATTCTGGGGACGCCAGTGGCAGGGCTCTCTGGCTTGGGGCAGTAGCACAAGAGGGATCTGACCTTTGTGGTGTGGTTTGGTTTGGTTTGGTTTTTCAAGACAGGGTTTTTCTGTGTAGCCCTGGCTATCCTGGAACTTGCAGTGTAGACAAGGCTGGCCACAAACTCAGAGAATTGCCTGCTCTGCCAGAGTTAAAGTGCAGGGACTAAAGGTATGTGCCACCACAGCCCAGATTTTTTTTCTTTAATTCAAATATTTATGGTTACTTTTTGTAGTGTATGTGTTTGGATTCCCTGGAGCTGAAGTTACAGGCATTTGTGAATCACCTGATATGGATACTAGGAATTGAAGCAAGGTCATCTGCCACTGCAATATGCACTCTTTTTTTGTTTGTTTGTTTGTTTTTGGTTTTTCGAGACAGGGTTTCTCTGTATAGCCCTGGCTGTCCTGGAACTCACTCTGTAGACAAGGCTGGCTTCAAACTCAGAAATCCAACTGCCTCTGCCTCCTGAGTGCTGGGATTAAAGGCGTGCACCACCACTGCCCGGCCAGTATGCATTCTTAACTGCAGAGTAATCTCTCCAATCCAAGATGGTCTAGGTTTTTGAAAAAGCTGTTTTGTACAAAAACGCGAATATAAAGATGCTTTACTTGGTCTTGAACAAGGCAATCCAAACAAATAAATTAAGAATTTGAGCAATGTATTGGAGAGATGGTTCAGTGGTTAAGAGCACTTGCTGCTCTTGCAGAGGACCAAGATTTAGTTTCCAGTACCTACATGACTGCTAACAATCTTCTGTATGTAACTCTAGTTCTAGCAGATCCACTGCCCTCTTCTGGCCTCCTTGGGTACTGCATGCATGTAGTGCACAGAATTACACAAGCAAAACACCCATACGCTTAAATAAAAAATTTAAGTTGAGCACTTGGACTAGAGTGTCCCTATCCCAGGTAGTCTGGTTCCTAGAACTTGCTACAGGCTGTAGTTCCTTTGTTCCCTCCTAGTCACACTTTAGAGAGCTAAAGATGCTGTTCTGTGAAATCCCAGGCATTTGAGGACATCCAAGTGTCATAAGGACCAGGAAAAGAGGAGAAAGGAAGGACCAGGAACAGAGGCTGGTACCTGGTGAATGTGCAGTGCGTGGGCAGCCAGGGTGCTTGCGTGGCAAAGGGGCAGGTGAAGGACAGGTCCCAGGGTGGCACAGCACCATGCAGGTCAGGGGCTTTCATGGTTGTGGCCACACTGCAGTATTTGGGCAGAGGCAGCCCAGGTCTGGCAGAGGGCTGCATGGCCTTCAGCGTGCCCACCTGGAGCAAACACAGACATCACAGCTGTAGCCTCAGCCCAACAGAGGACACACCCGAGGGTTCCCAAACACTCCCAGAGTTCCCCCGTTCGTTCGGAATACTTATCTCAGAATGTCCCTGGGGGACTGGGGAGGGCTGAAGCACTTAAACTAGGAGCTTAGAGAAAGTCCCTTTTAATCCTCCTTCAGAAGCTGTGTGCTCACTGTCTGTTGCCTCTCCAAAGATGAGCCACAGGAAACACTTGTCAGCTCAGCTCCAATTGGTTTTACCTCCTCCCTCCTCCCCAGTGGCTGGGACTCCTTGTAGCATGCCCATTCTCTTTACACACCCTGCCCTGACCAACTGACCCCCCCAGCAGAAGCCACCAACTCTCCTAACCTGGTCACCTACAGGACTCAGGACCATCCCCTTTGTGGACTTCAGAGGCAGCAGCTGCTACCTAAGACTTGTTAGGGTCTCACCTGTCCAAAACCGCAGGTCAAACCCCAAAGGGACTTACCTAAAAGTGCAAATCCGACCTAGACCTCAGCCTAGCCCTAGTCTCTGCCCCATCTGACAGTTGGAGCTCATGGCCTTAGTCCAACAACTCTTGGTTGCCAGGCAGGTTGCCAAGCAGGTTGCTATGGATGTGAGCCAGCAGACTACAACAGGGCTCAGGAAGGTACTGAGCATGTGCAGAGGGTGACTGGAAGCATTAGAGTTGCAGATAAGGACAAGTTTTGTATTCTCCCTTTATCTCCAGTTATTCTAGGGGAGTCCTGTGAGGGCATGCTGGGCTCTCCAAAGACTGAGGGTTGTCAGCATCTACCTGGTGAAGGCAAGAGGCTAGAAAGACAGGTCAGTGGATAAACTGCCTACTGTGCAAGCAGGAAGACTTGTTTGGTTCTGTTGGATTTGAAAGTCCACATGTCTGGGCAGCCCACCCCACAAAGACACAGAGACTAAGAACGATGCAATAAGCATGAGGTCTATTGAATCCAGTGCAGTGGGGCCGCCCTACAAACAGGGCAATGGCGACCCCTGGTTAGTAAGGTACACACTTTTTATACACTTTTCTGGGCCAGAGCTTGGCAACAGCATGAAAGGGTAGGCTCGCATTGGTGGTTAATTTTTACTTTTTTTATGATTGGAGGCCCGAGGTGTTGACATCAGCCTGTTACCACCCTCCTGTGGCTTCAGCCTGTCCTTGACAACAGAGAATTCTGTCCATTGTGTGGGGCCTGAGGCATATCTGTTCCTGGCTCCACTGTTTTATTTCCTAATGGTTATCTTCGGCCCTTCTGACTATCTGGAATGTTTCCCAGTCCAGCTCATCAGCCTCCTTTTGTCTCTCAAGGCCTCACAGATCCACAGCACCCACTTGGCTGAGTGTATAATCCTAGCATAGAAAGAGCTTAATGGCCAACTAGTTAACCAAAAATAGGGAGCACTGGGATCAATGAGAGATCCTACCTCAAATAATAATAATAATAATAATAATAATAATAATAATAATAATAATAACAACAACAACAACAACTGAGGAAGACACCTTCCAGCCTCCACAGACCCTTGCATGTACACACACACACACACACACACACACACACACACACAGAGCAAAGGTATGAGAGTGTTTGTAATTCCCAGGAACCAATGCTCCTAAGGAGTAGAAGTTTGTGAGCTGTAGAAGTGCCAGGAACAGACTGGTGACCAAAGGAGTCCAGATTCTTCAGTGCTGGAGAGATGACTCCATGATTAAGAACACTGGCTGCTCTTCCTGAAGACCTGGGTTCAATTCCCAGCACTCACATGACAATTCACACTGTCTGTAACTCCAGTTCCAGGGGATCTGACACCCTTACATAAACATACATGCAGGCAAAATACCAATACACATTAAATAAATAAATCCTTAAAAGGAATAAGAAGTGCAGATTCTGCTGGTGCCCACAGAAGACTGGTATTTTGAGGCAGTCATGGTGCCCTGAAGAAATGCCTGGCACTGTGCTCAATGAAGAAGACCCCCCAAAAAAAAGCACAGGGACATGTATGGGTGTCTCTCCTTCAGCCATTTGCCCTACCACCAGATCCATGTGCATATTGGCCAAATGTACCTCAGCTCCCAGATGAGTAGTGTCATTCAGGATACCCCTGTCTCTTGAACACAGGAGTTCAGTAGTCATGAGCCACTCCCTTCAGAATGAGTCTCAAGACTGTCCCTGAGAACCTTGTGTACAGACTTTCTTCTTCCAGTGCAGGAATACGGAGGCATTCAATTCTAAAAGATTTTGGTGGCCATTTCCTGAGAAAGTTAAACAGACAGACTTAGGGTCTTAGACATTCGAGCTCAGGTAGCCGCTGTTCCCTCCCAGTGTATCCTACACTGATTTAAGAAGTTAGTCATTTATTTTTATTTCATGTATATGACTGTTCTGCCTGAATGGATGGATGTGCACTGAGGGCATGTCTGGTGCCTGCAGAGGCCAGAGGAGGGCTTTGGATCCATTCCCTTGGAACTGGATTTACAGACAGTTGGGAGTCTGTAGTAGGTGGGAACCAAACCTGGATCTCTGAAAGAGCAGCAAATGCTCTTAACCACTTAAGCCATCTCTCTCGTTCCATGTACTCTCTGTTTACATAAAACTTCTTGGTGGAGACACACACACACACATCAGAGAGCCAGAACAAGCCAGCCACACACACACACACACACACACACACACACACACACACATTCAGAGAGCCAGAGCAAGCCGGCCGGCCAGCCAGACACACACACACACACACACACACACACACACACATTCAGAGGCCAGAGCAAGCCAGCCAGCCAGCCAGCCAGCCAGCCACACACACACACACACACACACACAGGGGAGGGGGTTGGGGGGGGAGATTGTAAAATGGCCAGTTGTTGGAGTCTTCAGTTCTTCAGTTACATGAGGAATACATCCTCTGATGGGTTGTGACACTTTGGATTGAGTTTTCCCTGGCAACTCCGTGTATCTTGATGCTCTCAAAGCTAGTTTTGTAATCACCAGAATGACTGTGGTCTAGACACATGCCTTGAATACAAGTCTGAGAAAGACTAACTAAGGCTGACAGCCAGAAAGGATTACTGATTGAGAACGGGGGATTTCAGTGGTGGAAGGAAGAGAAAATATTCCAGGTTGGAATGGAAGAGTGAAGAGAGAAGGATATGGAGAATACCCAGGCATTGTGGCGTATGCCTTTACTACTAGGACTCTGGAGGCACAGGCAGGTGAGTTAGAATCTAGCCAGAGCTATGTAATGGACAGTGGTGATGCTTTGCACTACACAAGGGCAAAGACAACAGTAATAACAAGCAACCATCATGAATCCTGATTAGGTGTCAGGCATAGTTATTCCCTGAATAAACTCATGAGAAATTGCTGTTATCATTTTCTTCATTTCATGGATGAAGACCCCGACATGGAGAGGAAGTGAAATTTCAAACTGAACAATTAGACTCCAGAACCTTGTTTTGGGGTTGGGTTGTTTGTTTGTTTGTTTGTTTTGTGTTTTCCCCCTCCATTTTCATGGGCACGTGGTACTCACGTGTGTATAGGTACGTTTGCATATGTATGGTCACAAATGGTGAGGGTGTGTGTGCTCACTGTGCATGTGCATACAGAGGCTTGAATCACCCTTGATCGATCTACCTTATTCATTGAGTTAAGGTCTCTCAATCAAACCCAGAGCTTGCCCACATAACTAGCCTTGCTAGCCTGCTTGCTCTGGAGATCCCTAGCCTCCACCTTTAGAGGCTGGATTTACAGGTAGGCTATCACACCCACCTGGCATTTACATGAAATGCTGAGAATCTATCTGAACTCCAACCAGGCCTTACGTTTGCCTGCCTGCCTCTTGAGTGCTTAATCGCTGAGTCATCTCCTCAGCCACTCCCCAGAATCTTGGAGAGCATTATGCTAAACTGCTTAGGGAAATCTATCTGCAAGAAAAAGATGGGGCTAAACTAATTGCAAATCAAGGAAAGTGTGTAGTGATCACTTAGCACAAAGTGGTTACCAAGTGCAAGACAATCTCTGAGCAGTCACTCTTCAGCTCTCCATACTTTGGAGAGAGCCTGCCGCGAAGGTCGTGGGAAGTGCGGGGTGGAAGTGCAGAGAACCCTGGGACTCCTATACCCTCAGAGTTCTTAAAGCAGAGAGACCAGCGTGGGACTCTCAGTCTGCATGGGATACTTTAGTACATCTGAAACCCAGGCAAGCAACATTTAATAAAGGTTGATATTGGGAGTACTGTTGTGTCCTCCACGTGTATGAGAATCTACTGGCTGCTGCTGCGGAAGACCCCAAATGGGGAAGAACTGACTCAGATAACTCTCAGAGCCGGGTCCAGGGAGCCGCACTGGTTGTTCGAGGATTCTTCTTGATCTCAGTGTCATCCTGGTACAAGAGAGATTGCAGGTGTCTGATATACTTGATGGCAGCTCTAAGGGTCTCCACCTTGCTGAGTCGTTTCTCCAGGTAGTCCTCAGGCAGGTGCCGCCGCAGCCGGGCGTAGCCTTCATTCACACACTTGACTCGCTGCCTCTCTCGCTCATTCCTCTTACGGATGAAGGCCGGCCCATAGGTGTAGTCACAACGCCTGTAGTTGGTGTAAGGCATGGGGAAGGGGAAGGGATATGGGTCCCCATAATTGTTCATGATCAGGCTATCACTGGAAAGGGGCAGCAGAGGCAGTTCGTCCGTGTAAGGGGGCGGCACCGGGGCCTCTGGGCATAGGTGGACAGTGACCATGGGGTCCAGGTAAAAGGGCCTGGACAGTGGTAAGTGGGCAGACTCAGCGAAGACGGAGAGCCTGTCTGGAGGGCTGGGGTAGCTTCTGGTGTCCATTGTTTCCTCTCTCACCTAGAAACACAGGCATGCTTATCAGTTTGGCCAGATTAAAAGAGCAGTTTTGATCTACTTTCTTCGAGATCCAGGCCTTATAGACTTCTGTTTAGGACTCACATAGAAAAGTAGACAGGGTTATCGTCGTTTGTGTAGAGGCACTGGGGTGGTGGGATTCAAGAGGATGAAGCAGGAGCTGTGAGTTCAAGGGCAACCTAGTAAATTCAAGGGTAGGCTGGGCTATACAGTGAAACTGTCCTAAAACATTACCACCACTAACAACAAGAAAGGGGGGGGGGAGAGGTGGAAAAAATCTTCATCAAAAATAGTGTGTGTGTGTGTGTGTGTGTGTGTGTGTGTGTATGTGTGTTGGCTGGGAGATACTGAACCCAGAGTCTTACACATGATCAGCAAAGTGCATTGAGCTACACGGCCATCACTTTTTGCCCTTTGGCTGTATAAAGTAGCCTCAGTGGATTTTCCAGGAACACTGTAGTTAACCTGTCACCTAGGACTCCGGGAAGGAGTGCTTGTGTGCTTCCACTGTAAAGCCTTTAGGGGCTCAGTCCTGATTTTCCCTTGCTCTGTGTCCTCAGGCCAGTTCCTTAAATTTCTCTGGGCTTCACTTGCTTCCTTGAGGTACTGGCTATCCTGCAGTGATTAAGAGTTTAAATTTTAAAAGTCCAAGTGATGCATCAAGTCCCAGAAGCGAAGGGAGAGCAAACAAAAGAAATGTTTATAGACAAGATCAGATAACACTGGTGCCTCTCTCTCTCTCTCATTTGTTTGTATTTTTGAGACTAGGTCTTGCTGTGTATTTGTTGGTCTGATATTTGTTAGCTAGCTGAAGCAGGAGCCTAGGCATGTATCACCACACCTAACTTGGTTCTGGATCCTCTTTACCTGAGCATGCAGGAACCCTACAGACCTTGCCAGGTGAGGGAAGAAACAGGCTTTAAGACCAGATTCTAGTGTGTTTCCATCTTTGTGAAAAGGCCAGGGTATGACCTCTGAAAAGATAAGAATGAGAAAGGGCTTGGGGCTGGGGAGCCTGAGGGTGGCTGGGGATGGGAGGGGGCTGGGGACGGGAGTGTGGGTGAAGAAGGGGAAGGGTTGTAAGAAGCCACAGGGGTTAGCTGGAAATGGAGTGAGTGCCTGGAAAATGTGTGCTAGAGAGTCTGGGGAGGGTAAGTGATGGAGTGCCAATTAAAAACTAAAACGGAGGAACGGGAAGTGGGAGAGTCCAAATTACTGACCAAATGACCCACAATAAGTAACATAAGACAAAGGTCTCTGGAAGATTAATCAGGAGCCAGAATTCTGTCAAAAAAAGAAAAAGTTGCTGAGAGAAGAAAGTAGTTAGGAAATTCCCAAGTTCGGAATTCAAGAGGCTAAGAGAAAAGGGCAGGTTTGACGAAGCCACAAAAGCCAGCAAATGGGGCAGAGGATGCAGCTCAGCTGGTAGGTACTGGCCTGGCATGCAGGAAGCCCTGGGTGCAAATGCCAGCACCAAATAAGCCAGAAGCTTAAGGTTATCCTAGGCCAGTCTTGAACAAGACAGAACTGGAGACTGGGAATGCAGCCTACACCACTTCTTTTTGCCTACAGCTGGCAAACTAAGTGAAATTAAACCATATCATTTAACACAGCCTAGAGTTACAGAGGGGATGATTGCCTATATCTCATAGGCCTGTGGGCCTCTATTAGGATATTGTCTAGTTTGTTTTTCTTATTTTATACATGACTGTCTCCATGTATGTACATATAACACATGCATTCCTGGTATCCACAGAGGCACATGCTGCCAGGGCCTACAGTATCTCTCTCTCTCTCTCTCTCTCTCTCTCTCTCTCTCTCTCTCTCACACACACACACACACACACACACACACACACACACACACACAGAGAGAGAGAGAGAGAGAGAGAGAGAGAGAGAGAGAGAGAGAGATCTGTGTCAGATCCTCTGAACTGGAGTTACAGGCAGTTACAAGTGGCCTGATACCCTTGCCGGGAACCAAACCCAGGTCCTTTGCAAGAGTAGCAAATACTTGTAACAGCTGGACCATCTCTCCAGCCCCCAGGATATTGTCTCGAGTATTAATTGATGTTGCAGGGCCCACCCCACTGTGGATGGCATCATTTCTTGGGTAGGTGATCCTGTGCTGCTGAAGAAAGCCAGCTAAGCATGAGCCAGCAAGCCAGAGAGCCAGAAAACCAGGTTCCTCCAGAGTCTCTACTTTAAGTCCTGCTCCTTGAGCGCCTGCCTTGTTCCCCCTTGATGATAGGATGTCACTTGTAAGCTGAAACAAACTTTTTTATTTCTTCCCCTAAGGTGCTTTTGGTTAGAGTGTTTTCTCACAGCAACAGACAGGAAACTAGAACAGTCAGGTTCCTCAAAAGTAAAGCAGACATCGTCAGAGCCACTTGTGTAGAATTTTACTTTAAGTCATGCTTTTTACCCCGAAAAATAACTTAAATAATACCTTAACTCTTGACCCAGATGAAATCTGAGTAATTTGTTTACACCACAGGTAATTAAGATTCTACATTTAAATGGGGTTTTGACTAATTCTTAAAGCATGGCATGTCTAAGACACATTGATGACCAGGCTTTTCTATTGATCATTTCTAAGGACTCCATCCATCAGGAAGCATGAAGTTTGATCACTTAATCCCCACAAGAGAATTTAACCATACAGTTTAGGAAAATGAAAGCATGAAGAAGAGGAAGACAGGAAGCCCGGTGGAGTCTGGATGTATATATGGTGGAGCAAAGTTTATCTCAAAAGAAAGCTATGGACTATTAATGCTGCCATTCCAGACTTCGACACACACACATGGCTGAGAAACACACCCACCTTGGGATCATCTTGGGTTTCTGTTTTAAGAGACCCTCTGGGAACTAAATAATGAAGTCTTAAGGATAAAATGCTAGGAGCTTCATGAGGCTCCACTGAGAATAGAATGTCAACTTTCATAATTTTAAAAAAATCTAGAATTTAAAAAATAAAAAAACACCATTGTGCATACAGTTGAATTATGGGATGTGAGAGCTGGGGGGAGCTTGGAGCTACCTCCTTCCCTCCCTCCTCAGAGACTATGGTAAATTGCTAAGGTTTCAAAGTCATCGGCAATGCTGGCGCCAGATGCCAGAACCTGTTTATCAGATTTCATCAGGGGGACAATCGGAGCCTTTCATTGTATGGGTAGTCATCAATTTCTTAAGACAATAACATAATCCTACTGATGACAAACTTTTATCAACTGTGCCTGGAGCTTTTCTTAAGAATCATAGTCTCCCTGTGGGCCACTGTGGAGAAGTGTCTCTTACCTGATTTGTAGTTCAAGATGCTGTATTTGGGGTTGAGTCTGACTGAACCTGATTTATAGGTGGTCATTTAGTGAAAATATGCAAAGTAGCTTACAGTTAAACAGAACTGACTGGCTCTGGTTTAGCTGATTTTTTTTCTGCCTACTATGGAGCTATGATAGCACCTGACAATCTAAGCTGAAAGGTTTGCTTACGAAACTGGATACTTGGGACAGATTCTTTTGTTTAGAGAGTACTCCCATTCACCCAGCTTATATGGTTTTGTACAAAATTATTTATGAAAAGTACAGTAGTCTCATAATATGCAAATTCTGGTCAATTTTATTTTTAAAGAGTAAGACCAGTACTAAGAAGGTCCATGTGACCTTTGCAGATTGAAATCTCTTGGATAGTCCAATACAGTACCATGACCCTAAGAGCTGGTGCTTTATTTTATTTTATTTTTTACTTTCTTATCTGTTTTATACATGTGAGCACACTGTCACCATCTTCAGACACACCAGAAAAGGACATAGGATCTCATTAGAGATGGTTGTGAGCCACCATGTGGTTGCTGGGAATTGAACTCAGGACCTCTGGAAGAGCAGTCAGTGCTCTTAACCACTGAGCCATCTCTCCAGCCCAAGCTGGTGCTTTTATAGTGGCAAAAATAACTTCCTTCATAACAAACCAACATACTAGGGGTTTAGTTTTATATATGGGGAGTTCTTACTGCTTGCTGCTTGTTGTTCTTAAATCAACAGAAACTGGTGAGTCATGAATAAAACGTATTCCATAATATAATATAATATAATATAATATAATATACTTAAGCATAAATTGTTTCAAAATGTGTTTGAAGGGGCTGGGGAAATGGCTCAGCAGGTAAGAGTGCTGTGTCACAAGCATGAGAACCTGAGTTCAAATCTCCCTGAACACATATAAAAAGCCAAAGGTGGTTGCATGTGTACCTATAACCTCAATGCTGGTGGGCTGGGCAGTCAAGCACAGACAAGAGGATCAATGGAGTGTGCTGGCCAGCCACCAGACTAGTGCCAGGCACAGTGAAAGACCATGTCTTAAAGGGAGAGCATGTAGAGTGATAAAGGGCACCTGACACCCTTGGGTGCGTGCGCGCGCGTGCACATACATACACACCATGCAGCCACACACAAGCAAACAATAAAAAGCTGGATTTTCTGAAAATGTTTATTAAATTAATATATAGGAAAGGTCTTCATTTTAACTAAAAATAACCAAATACAATATGTCAATATGTGTCATGTTATAATCTTAAACATCTACAAGATAGTCTTAGAAAATGGAAATATTTACATTAAGTTCAAGAAAGAAAACCTAATATTTAAAAGATTTTTATATTTTTATGTGTCACTGTCTTTGTATGTGGATATGTGCACCTGAGTGTAGGTGCCTATAGATGCCAGAAGAGGGCGCCAGATCCCCTAGAGCTGGAGTAACAGGCGGT